>OZ034972.1:46625037-46710037 GCA_964030785.1 Siderastrea siderea
CATAAGGGCTAATTGAATGAAGATCCCTCTGTAAATAGCTTTAAACTAACATGGCGTACACACAATTATGGAATAGACACGGTACATGAATTTAGGAACGATTTTGAATTTCAGTGAAATATTCAAATGCAGTTTTAAATCTTCTTGTGTTTTTTGCTGTTTTTGATATTGAAAGGTAGATTCTTCCAAAGTTTCGGGCCCTGAAATAATTATAAACAAAATGTACACGATATAACCGAACATTCAAAGTGGCCATTGGACGACAGATTGTTTATCAGATGCTTAATAAATTTAATTACTTTTATTCGAACAACTTCAGGCTTGGGTGAAAGACCACAAAGACGTACTAGAGATTCACTGTTCAAGTGTTATTCATTGCATCGATGTTAACAAAAATCTTTTGTGTGAGTTTACCTACAGTAATCACTCCACAGCAGGAGCTGTATAAAGATGTCATGTTTTCAAATAATATTTCCACAAAGTTGTTTACACTCATAGTAAGGTAACCAACTGAATGCAAGAACAGGTAAAGATTCGAGAGGTGATAATGCTTTATAAAGACAGCCACACTGACAGCGACGTTACCATAACGATCAAGGAGACTGAAGAAACAAACGTTTCACTCGTCAAGCGTACAAACTGAATACATAGTTTATTGACGTCAGATGACTTAAGTTACTTTGTACCTACGTTTGCCTCAGTGCAGAGTCATATAATTAGTCTACTCCGCACTTTTAAATTGGTTAATATAGTGGCGGAATAGCCCTGGCGCTTAACTCGGATTGCCTGGTGTGAGCGTCTAGGGGAATCACTGCTTTCCCTATTCCCTTGATGGGTCGTCATTCTAACGCAGGGTTACCCCGAAATATATTGGTAGATTTCCATCGGTACCCGGCCATTTATGAACTCATGTAAAGCCAGACATCAGGGTGCCCTGGGTATAACAAATTAGCATACAAATCCAGTAGATAGTGTTTTTCGCGCGCTCTGATTGGCTACTCAGACTAGGGCCATTCACCTCCCGGCATTTTTCTGGATTTTGCGCGCGAGTTTTTCCTCATTTCTAAGAAAACAAGGAACTATTTCGCTTTGGCTTTCCACTGGTTTGGTATATACTAAAACAATTATTCACCTCAGTGTCGGTGAAGAGTGGTAGATATTTACCTCCACTTCGGTAAATAATAGTTAATTATAAGATACTAAGTTCGTGCGTGGCCGCGTGCGCAAGAAAAACCTCTCGTTTCCAGGGTGCGACCAGGGCTTGAACACCTTGAAACCCACCTCTATTAAGATAGAGCCATGCCTGGAGTCGTTAATCGTCTACTGTAAGGTACTCTGAAATACAAAAATTAAAATGCCTTCTACTGTGCAATGAGACTTGTACTTGTATTGCTCAGTTACAATTGTTAAAATAACAAGAAAAGGCTTAATCAGATACGAATGACATGAATATGTTGTCCCTAAAATAGCCAAAAGGTAAAACATAAAACAAAAACTTAAAATAGCTAGCGTACACTGTGCATTGGAACAATTTAAATACATGTATCGCTTACAGAGAATTAAACAGCTCGATAAAATACGTAACATGCTTCGTGTACTGCCTTTGCCGTGGTTAGTTTTTAGCTGCTAGATTTCCCTCAGTTTATCCTAGGATCTCCTGTTAATGTCTATTGGTATTCTAAGATTAATCCTTCCACTCTAAAGCGAGTTTTAAAAAATGTTTGCATTAGACAAACACTATCAGTTAAGCACTGCGAAAGACTACATTCCCTTGAGTGGTTATACTTCAGGGGCTGGATTCATGAAGCTCTCCTAATATTAGTAAGTAAAAACAAAAGCCTACAATGGCCTGTTGTTAAGAAGCAATACTTAGGATTCATCTTGACTAAGGACACCTTTGTGAATCCTGCCCCAGAGTTTTATCCACTGCATTTACTCAGAAAAACAGAGCCACCTTTCAAGACCGTAAAGCATAACAAATAACACTTCCAGAAAAAAAAAAAACGCGCTCAGTAGCGTCATTTGCAGACTTTTGATAGAGTCAAACCACTTTGCGCAGCACAACAAACAGTAGCACGGGGAATTTGACACAAATTTCTCACGGTTTGGTTGTGAAAATGGAAGGGTTAAGTGGGCTGAGTCAGCTTTGTAAACCATGTAAGCTAAAGGTGTTCAGGGAAATCTTTGACGGTACGATAAGGTGATCAAAAATCGTATACAGAGATCAGATATGCCACAGCAAACAGGAGTAAGGAGAAATTCATGGACGCTACCCTTATTGCATTTCCTTTTGTTCTGACTGTCGGTTTATCCGAGGGCGTCTCCGAGGGCTCTTCGTCTTTGCCTGTCCCAGTGTTCACGCATCCACCTTCAAAGCAGTCGCGTTTACACTTGGCGCCATCACAATGCAACTTGCAGTTTCCCCCAGGACAGGACATGACACACATCTCCGCTCCCGCCTCACAGTACATATTACAGCTTCCTTTGGTACAGGTCTGAGAACAATGCTTAGCTTGGCACCTCATATTGGTACAGTTGTGCCCGCAATGCTGCGTACAATTATCAGCGTTGCACATGAACTCCGCGCAGTGACCTCCGGAGCAAGAGCTTTCACA
The DNA here is from genome assembly GCA_964030785.1 of Siderastrea siderea. Taxonomy (NCBI): domain Eukaryota; kingdom Metazoa; phylum Cnidaria; class Anthozoa; order Scleractinia; family Rhizangiidae; genus Siderastrea; species Siderastrea siderea. The sequence continues at coordinate 46,627,653 of OZ034972.1, forward strand.
GTTCATCGCTGTGCAGTTGAACTCGCAGGCGCCATGAGCACAGGTTTGTTCGCAGATCTTGGATTCGCTGTTGCTGCATTCCAAGCTGCATTTTCCTCCGGTGCATGTGCTTTCACACTCTGAGGCTTCACATTTCATGTTGCAGGGTCCCTTACAATCCTGTGTGCACTCCCCGGAACCTGCCAAGAGTTAACAATTTTTTATCAATCATTCGTTTTGTCGGGTGTATTTCAACATTTTCTCTGGGTAAAAGGCAAAGGTAACAAAGAAAGCAAAGACAATTCTCCAGACAACTTTCATCATGTTATATTTCAAGTCTACTGGTTGCTTTAGGGTTGGGTCATTATGTTAGTCACGCGCCCAATGCGTAACAATCTAAATAATGTTGAAGAGTCTCTACAAAAACACTTCAGTTTGCTTATGAGTAGCCTCTAGTGCGCTCGTAATTATTAACCTCACAGCTAATCAAAAGACAAACGAACCAAAATGCATGTTTTGCTATGTTTAGAATTTGTTTTCTCCTTTCCATCTTTTGATGCATTCAACCGTTACGTTTTAGTCTGTGGTTGCTATTTGCTAGATCTGATTAATCTACTCATGGTTTAGTGGAATAAATACCACTCCACTGAATCAATAAAAGAAAGCAATAAATTCAAGCCTCTGAATGTTGCACGTACCTTTCAAACACTCCAAACCGCACCCCTCCCCTGCACAGGCTTGTCTGCACTTGTCGGCCTTACACTTCACATCATTGCAGTTCTCAGCACACGTCTGCTCAACCACCCCACGTGCATCCCCGATGGCGTGCAAGCCACAATAGCCCTTCTCGCATTGCTGATTGCCCCTTGTCGTCACTGTGCTGTTAATTGCAGTGCAGTTTCTCAGGCAGGTCTGCGTGCAATCATCGCTTGAACACACAAGCGAGTTACACCCTCCTGTTAAACAGCGCTGCAGACAGATTGAAGAGCTACAGCTCAACGAAGCGCAAGGATTTACAACGCAAACTTGATCACAGGTGGAGTACTTTGAGGAATTTGATTTGTCGCAGTATAACGGACACTGTCCTGACAGACAAATTTGAGAGCGGGTCTGGTTGTTAATTCCATCACATGAGTTCTGTGCGGTGATCGCCTCAACCACTAATAACATCACCAGAAGAAATGTTATGATGAACTTCATCCTGGAGAAAATGTTGCAACAAAGAACTGCAAAACAAAAAGAGAGAGAAAGAGAGGCATACATATAAATGGTCCCTTATGGTTTGCGAAAGTCGTTTAGTTCAACCAACTAAAGCAAATTTTTTTATTGGTTTTTATTTTTCGGTCAATCAGGTGTAAAGTCAGACACAATCGAGATTTAGCCGCTCCCTTGCGTTTCCATCGTTGTTTCCACCAATTTGGCATGAAACAGTTACATGTTTTCCTACGCTTGGCACCGATTGCATGTTAACCCGTGTTTAGGCAACTTTTCCATGTTTGCGATTGGCACATAGCTCTTTTGCGTTTGTTCTAACTAGCCATGTTCGATCTCTTTTGTTCTGGATTAACGGTAGACATTTGATTTCAAATACTAATTCTCCTTTATGCCTTACATAATAGTAGTTAGGAGACTTTAATTCGTTATATATCATACAAGACTACTGTTTTTCTGTTGATGATTAGGTATTTTCTACATGCTTGACGTTTTGAAAAAAGGACTGCACTGCAAATGTTGATTTTGAAGTTGTATTTCACAACTACGAATTAAAGACACTCTCATTGAATTGTCTCAGCGATCGAGAATGTTCTGATCCACTATGTGGATACGATTTGTCATTGTCTTTAAGAGAACGAGTTTGTCCAGTGACCCGTTATCTTTAAAAAAGAAAAGAAAAACTATGAAATATTAATGATAAAAATAAACATCTTCCGAATATTCAAGACGGGTGTCAAAAAATATAAAGACAAAAACAAGAAGGTAAAAAAAAAAAAAAAAAAAAGTAAACGGTAGACTAAATCATCTTTACTAAGCAAACTGGTAACACATCGATCGGATAGAATCGTTATAATAAATTATGTTTTACAAGGAACGCGGTACAATATTGTAAAACATTTTGAGCCTTTTGTATGGATTGACTGTTTTTAATTCAATACAACAGAATTTATATGCAAATAGATTGAAGAATATTTCCATAAAGTTGTTTACACACGCAACTTTATACATCAAGACACGCCGTCTATAAGCAAGTTTACCAAAAGTAGCACACAGTGAGTCATCAAGTCTATTTAAGGCAGTAAAGTTTAATTCTAGATTCAGCATAGCTTCCTTAGATACGAGTAAACAAACTGAAAGTGTTTGTTTCGAGGGTTTCGGATCATTGGAAGTATTTCAATCTCGTAAATTTGTTTGCCACTAAATACCTTTTTGCTTTAAAACGTGTAATCACAATATTCAAAATAAATGAAAAGTTTGAAATTTGAAGGATTTCAGTTGTAGTCTGAGTGTGGAAGTGGTAACATTGCCTTAAGAGTCATTTTCCTAAAAATAGCAAAAAGGGTAAAACGGAAAACTAAACGAAAGTGAAACTCATTCAGTTTCAAGTTCCGGTTCAGTAAACATCATGGAGTGTTACTGCAAGAAGAATATTATTTGAGAACGTAACTGGCAGTGTACGTGTAATGCACAGAGCAATAACGATCCTTGTACGTGAAGTAATACTGAAATGGAGCTTGAAATACTGGGCTTGAGACCCGAGACTTGACCCTAGAGTAAACTGCTTGCAGACGAACGTTTTGCTATTGTTTTAGGCTCTTGAAATACTTAAAAAACAATCGCAGTTCTAAGATCTCTGATTAATAAATGTTTACCACCTAGCAACGTTGTACAAAAACGTTCACAGCGTAGTTGCTGTATAATGTTATGGCTTGTGGATTTAACTGACCGACATTAATGAAACGTAACTCAATAAACTGAGTGATATGTAGCATTAGCGACATCAACCTTGAGAAAATGTCAGCCAAGCGGTGAAAACGTCTGCTACGGAACTGCAACTTTTTTCTCTATAAAAATCGACCAGTTGTAAGCTTTCTGGGAGTGTAATACCTCATGAAACCTTTTCCTTGCAATCAGTGTAGAACTAATGGTTGTATCATGCACAGGAACAATGACTTTGACTACCGTCAGCGCGAAGTCATGGGCTGAATAACCCAACAATTCAACGTTGTTGATTAACAGATCCGCTAAATCCAAACTTACGTAAAGCGAACACTTATTTTAGGCGGTCAAAATAACGATTACTTACCTGAGCGGCAGTGAGGTGAGGACCAGTTAACACTGAATGAAATGGAAACGGAGTTCCTTTATTGCTACCCAGGCTATTAATGTGAAATGCGTGCACAGCAGTTTCGCATTAAAATGTTGTCACCTGGAGCTGTTGGGAATGATCGATAGCTGTAGTGCCACGTGACTAAACACCAGATGGCGGGTCACGACTTTGGAGATCGCGTGAGGTTCCCTGCCGCTGTCCTTCGAACATTTTCGTGCTCAGGGGTCAATGTAATAAAACTTTTACACTTGTACGTAATTTACTAGTTGGACCACTGTATTTACAAGCGCAGAGGAAAACGAGTTTAATAAACATCGTTACAAGTCCAAGTTACAAATGTCCGACTTGTAATTTAATTACAGCTATACGTGTAAAATATGGTAAGTATCAAATTTAATAAAACTTTTACAAGAGTCCAACTTGTAAATCACAAGTGCAAATTACAAGTCGCATGTCACTTGTAAACATTGGGTACGTCTTGTAAAATGCGTATTTTTGTGACAAAATATGTTTTCCTCTAGCAAAGAAGAACTCGACGAGCTGCTGAGGCATCTCAGTATCTGGCAACCTAGGAATTTCGAGAAAAGGCGGTGTTAGACACGGAAAATGTAAAGGAATTTCGGGTGAGTTTTCGTCTCTTTGAGGCCGCTTTCGCTCATCTTTTGGAATTAATAAACCTGCGATGAGAGTAGACATTAGCATAGATTAAAGCAGAGAGATTGGATTGTACACTTGTAACCTACAAGTGCATTCCAGCGGAGTTTACAATTGTAGGGCTACAATTGTAATTTACTCTTGTATCTGACTCGTGCTACACGTGTAAGTTCTAATAGGGTTTTCCGATTTAGCGGAATCGGAAAGACTTTTTCCGCCTTGCTGGCTAATTGAGGATGAAAATGTGTTGTTGATTCAATTTGCACAATGCATTTTCAGTTATTCTTGTCCATTTTCTATTGAGATACTTGACAATAATAAAGCCTTTTTAAAGCAAATACAATAGGTTGCCTCGATTTCAAAACAATTCAAAAACTCATTAATAATTCATAAGCCCCATGAACCTATCAAATGAGCTCACGTGCAGTGACTTTATATCTAATTAAAAACACTCCCAATTAGTATGCGGTGTTTATCAGATATAAAGTCAGTGCATGTGACTTAATTATGAATATTAATTATCAAAACATAAACTGACACAAAAAATAGTGACTGAACATTTCATCTGATTCTTTCAAGTAATTTAATTACATTACACAGTGGATTTACGTTTTCAGTAGTCATTAAACGGCTTTCGCTATTCTCTTTGAAAACATCGTAAGTAAACAAAAGTGAAGCGACTATAGCGTAACTTCAGTATCCAAGTGTTGAAATTTTGCCTTCACCTGAGACCACGTGGGCTCCACAGTTAATAAAAAAATCTGGTTATGAAGCTCAGCAAAGTCTTTTGTTTTATGTTTTTGTTACCGTTTTTAGCCTTGACCGTGCACAAACAACAATAGGTTTGAATTTTGTATGAGCAACGAACCAATAAAAATGTCACTGTTAAGTTATTCAGCCATAGGGTGCGAACGTAAAACAAAAGATTGTACACGGTCGTAGAACTTTCAACATAAATTGCAGCACCTTTGCTTGTTTGTTTGTTTTTCTCAGCACCTTTGTTTTGGCCTTTGAAACTTGCAAGGTTTCATAACCAGTCCCTCGAGTAACTATGGTGGGTTCAGTACAGGCAATTTACTTCTCGTCGTTCTCTGTCGCTCAACAGAAAAATCATACACCACTTACTCACTTACCAAGCGAGTTGTCTTTAAAATAGCTCTGTTTGGCGGGTTCCCCTTTTCTTCTTCAGAATTTTCGGCTCTCAAAACGTTTGACAAAAAGAAGCGATGTTGACTCCTTCGAAGCCAGAGCACGTATGAGACAAAAGATGTTTTTGTCGTATAACAATTTCTTCCTTTTCAAAAGCGCATTGGTTTGAACTCACTGGGGACACGCCCTATCGGTAAGTTTCGTGGGAGACAAAAGATATGTTTTTGTCGTATGCTAATTTCCAACTTTAACAAAAGCATCATTGTTATAAACTTTTAGAGTGGGTGTTTGTTCCGAGGCAAGGCCGAGGAATTTTAGACCCGATAAAACACTGCTGCTCGTTTATTTAACATTACTTAGTTTCAAAAACTACGCAAATGAATTGCAAAACTGTACTTGTATGCATGTATTTCTCTTTAAAATATCACCACCCTTCAGTGTCAACGAGATGCACGTGGACCATGTTAGCAAGTCATCAGAACAGGTCGCCTCTCATTTTTAATGAATTTTGTTTATTTTTCTTCATAATTAGCACCAATAATAATCTAATTCAAGACATTTTAATATATTTTTTCAATTTTGAAGAACTCTGTTGGAACCCACATGTGCACACAACTAAAGGTAAAAATGGTGTCTGGTGTCGAAATACACTAGAAATAGATATTTTTCGAAATCCAATAGAATGATCTATCTGTACTCGCAATGACCGCGATGCACGATTGGCCGAACGTTGCCTCCTGTTGGGTGAGATGGAGTATATTGTAACTTCATATAGTTTATTTCTACATCTTCCTTGGTTATCTTGCCCCGTGAAAACAGTGTGTCAAATAACTGAGGTCAAGTTATCAGACCACAGTTAGAAAAAAACCTTCGTAGAACTCTCTCGTGAAAACAAGGCATTGGTCCCCATACTGCATACTTATACCGATTAAAATTATTATTTCTAAAAAGAACTTTCGGAATACCGAACGAATATAGGCTAGAAATCTGCATCCCTGCAAAGCTCTGACTGAACGACTTCTTCAGTATCTTCAGAGGTATTGAGATACCTCTACCGCGAAACCGGGAACAGAAATAATACTGATTAACTTAACTTATGCAATTTGTGCAGGCTCCCTGTTATGCAACAATGGACAAACTAAGTGATTTCAATGACAGTTTCAATAGGCGGAAAAATTTGTTCCATTTAAGTGAATTTTCCGCTGAATCGGAAAACCCTAATGCAGAGTAGAAAATTCTTTTATTAAATCCTTGTATTTACAAGTTGGACTTAACACGTGTATTAAAATTACACGTGTAAAAATTACAAGCGTAGTGTCTCCATTAAATTGACCCCTGGACACTTTTTCTCCGAGAACACGAGAGTAGATTTTGTTAAGGACGGTGCCTCCTTTTGTTTACTGTGCATACGTTCTGCACATCTCGGGATATTCGGGATTCTTAAGGAATTTACCTACTAATACAAATATTTTTGTGCGGTTTATGACTATGTGGAAAAGCAGATCTTAGCAAGGGCTATCAGAATCCAGAAAGAAAATTGGGGGTCACCACGCATTTTTCAGAGATAATTTAGCTTAAATTTGGAAAGAAATTGCCATACATTCTTTGTATTTTAACGCTTTTTTAGAGTTATCGTTGCTAATTTATCTCTGAAAAATGCGTGGTTACCCACATTTTTCTTTTTGGATTCCAATAACCCTTGATAATATCTACTTTTTCCCCATAGTCATAACCTTTGCAAAAATACCTCTGAATTAGGAGGCACCGCCCTTAATTTGAAAGTTTGTCTGACTGGTTGTTGGGGCGAAGTGAGGGTTGTTGATTTAAGACCTTCAGGAGAAAAAAACTTACAATACAAAACAAAACAAAAACAAAAAAGAAGATCGAAGTGCTAATTCCATAATGTCACGGTGAATTGGTGGTTAGGTTTATCTGGTTCGAAGGAAGCTCGGAACCTGTGATTACCCGTTTGGAAATTAGGCCTAGTTCAAACGTCAAACTTCTCATGTGCCAAACGCAACAGGAACTTAGTTAAAAAAATAACTCAAAATTTTCTCGATCTCAAGTTGAAGTCATCATTATTCCTTGATCTCGAGAAATCTATGCAATCAAGACAAAACGAGTGCAAACAAGAAGTCTGAAAAAGTAGGAGAAGCGAGATTCGGAAAAGCGTTTGATGTGGTGTCAGTAAGTTAACTTTTTAGTACATCTGCATTTTCATTTGCACTTTTATCTCCCCTTATAAAACATCGACACTAAATTCTCAAGAATAAATTATCACGTTTTGCCGTCACGTGTTTCTTTTATTGAAGCAACCTATCCACGAGCAAAACTTTATGATGGTTCTAGACACCTACTAAATGGTGTCTTAGATAATGGCTACACAGCCAGTATAGCCACCCTCATGCTGCATGCCTCCTTTGCTGTTTTTACCGCACAGCTTTATCTTCTCATTAATTTACTAAGTTCTTCTCTGAATTTAAATACGTCAAACATGTCCCTCAAGTTAAGACTTGTCTCCAGACACTTGTAAAAGTATTCTGGACACTCCTCTCGAAGATCATAAAGATAAATCAATGTCTGCCCGTTCAGTTTGGGCAAAACCGTCCTGCAGACCTCGTCCAACTCAATGCCCTTTAGCCAGTTTTCAACCTCGTGAGCTGTCCAACCAGATATTCCGGAGACATTGGGTTTGTCTTCCACTACTTGTTCACCATTTTGCGCGAGCTTAACAGTCTGGTCATTGTTGTAGTCCTCTCGTCCTCTGCCACCCAATTCTTTTATAAGTTTATCCGTTCCTGTCTCAAAGCTGTAACTGTTTCTAAAGTCAATCCAAAGTTTTGTTCCCACAATCATTCCTAACCAGCCGTCCGGTTTGTAGTCGCGCTGCATCATCATAGGAATAATGTCCTTTCTCAACTGATACGCGTACTCGGCCTCTGATCGACAATTAGGACTTTCTTTGTATCGCTCTGACACGCAGACCAGAACAACAGAGGCGTTCTCGACAGCTTTAGCCATAGCCTCTAACGTGGAGCCTCCCATCTGCTCCAGATCCATCCACACTCTGTATCCACTCGCTTGAAGCCTGTTTTTCACCTCGATCAACACTTCCTGGTTATCCCATTGGTAGCTGATCATCACGTGTTTTCCAGAGACTTCTTTTCCAGTGCTTCTTGAAGTCTTTCCTTCAAGCTCCCATAATGCACCAGAAGCGGCTTTTTGCACATCCGGGTATTCGCTGTGCTGTAGTCCACGGAGGATTTCTAAAGCTCCTTTCTCTTGGATGATGGCCTTCTTATTGTTCTCGTCAAACGCTAACATCCAAAGCGCTTTCACTGCACTAGCTTTCTCTCCATCGTCGTTTGATGTTTTGATCATAGAAACAAGGACTGATATGGCACCTTTCTCTCCCAAAACCTTCTTGTTAGTATCATTTATAGCGAGGCGACTGAGACCTTCTGCGAGCTCCTTTGCAGAAAAGCCGTCAAACTTTCTACGTTCAGACTTGCAAGCCCTTTGTAAAAGTGATGTTAAAGCTCCCAAGATTTCTTCAGCTGCGAGAATAAGGTGATTGCTTTCCTCATCAACGACGTAGGCTAGACTGAGAAGAGCCAGAGGCGACACGATAGCTATATCTGATTTTGCAAAATAAACTAAAGTTTCTTTTCCTTCGTAGTCTACGGCCGGCTTGACTAGTTCAGTTTTCCTGGCCAAGTTGTACAGAATGTTAAAGCAACATCCCAGAATCCGTATCGCTCGCACTGGCCTTCCAGTGGCACTACCTTCAGCATCCCCGGTCTTGAACACATCTTCCACCTCCTTGCTTTTTATCAAGCAAAGCGAAATAATTCCAGTTTTGCTTGAGCAGGCCACACAGAACTGTTCATGAAACTCGGCAAAATTTTGTATCACAAGCAATATTAAAATTAGGCTTTCTGATGCAAGCTGATCGATTCGGTCTGTTTCAACAATAGATGGCTTACCCGGCTGGATTCTGTTGTTGTGTTGAACGTTTGCAAAGTTGAGGTAGGAATCGAACAACTGCTCAGCAAGTAGATAAAACAAGCCTGCTGCATCTTTATCCACGATAAAATCTGCAAGTACCTTATACTTCTGTTCATCCGGTGTTCCGGGTGAGAAAGCAGCTTTTATGCTTCTCTTGCGAAGTTTAAGAACTTCTCTGTTTATGTTTGATAGCATTTCTTTGTCACTGAACGCGTTCTCTTCTTCTGATAAACGTCGAAGCTTTTCGACACTACTAAACACCACCTTAAATTCTCTTGAAAATTTTGGATAGCTTTGGATATATTCCTGTAGCTTCTCTGAAGAAGATAGGTCTATTTCCGAATCAAGCAGCGAGTCCGTTTCTAACTCGTTACCGTTCGCATTCGCGCTGTTTCCAATAAGCTTACGATGACCTGTTAACTCAATAGTTGGTCGACGGTCGATGGGAATCAGCTGTTTTCCACTTCCACAACCCATGTCTCTAAAGAAGCTGAAGGTTTAAAACGACTTTTGGATGAAATGTGCTTATTCCAGTGAATTATAGGTTGGAGTACTCGCCGGCGGTAGAGAATCGTGTACGCTGCCACTGAAGTATCGATTTCCCCACATTTCGGGTCGTATGATCCCAGTCAAATAATTAGTTTATGTCACCATCCGAGATCCACTTCGTCCTCTGATTTTGAAGACGTTTTCATAAAATGGCGTGCTGCTTTGAGTCGAACGTTTGTTAGCAACACCAGCCTGACAATTATCATGTGCACTTTATGTTAATGAGCGAGCTGTTGTCACGCATCTCAAGGAATTCACAAAGAGCACAAAAAGGATTCTCGTTTACTCAAGCGAAATCCCTAGAGCCACACCAATGCGTTTTTAAGGAGTTTCGTTTCAGTTCCCTGGCCGAAAAATTGACAAAATATTTTCGTACACCTTTCGCATTTCGCGTGTTATTTGTGAAATATATACACCTCCCCAAGATGGTAAGACTTTTTATCACAACACTTATTGTGCTTATCTTCCAGTGAAAACAAATCAGAATTTTGCACTCGCGAGCAGGTCAGTTTACGGCTTAACTGATTTTAAAGTGGGAAACAACGCAAAAGGTGGGCATTTTCTGGGACGCAATCGTAGTTACCACTTGTAGTTTTCAGAATTTTGGATAGAAATTTTAACGGCACTAAAAAGTTTAAGAATTTGTCACGTGACTACCTGCACAGTTTGTCCTTTTGCTTAAAACAACAACAACAACGACAACGGTAACAACCAACCGAGCAAATTCTGAAGGACGTTTATTCTCGCTCGCGAGGCAATGTACGCTAAATATGAACGCGAAATTCAACAGAAAAAGAAAAGTCTTTCCCTTTTTACGGAAATAGCATCCCATACATAAACGTATCCTTTGGGTGATTTCTTTAAAAATGCCATGCTGGAAAAAGCAGTCAAATTATATTAACTGAGTAATATAAGCTATTTTGGGCGTCTGCTGGTTCCGCAATTCCGTGGTTTTCCTGTTCCACAGATACGTGACACGCCGGAATCGCAAGCAATCCAGCAGTCAATTTGCATTTGAACGCAAAGTACACGACAAATAAAACAAAACACAACGGGACATTTGGCTAGGATTTTATGTGCATACTAAGTATGTGTTTATTCCGGCTTTCAACGATCCGGTTTGTTGAATTTAACTGATGTTCTAAGAAGTACAACTTTGATTTCTTGTTTCTTGTACCGTACCTCGAACCGACTTCGATGAATCGCTTAATTTACTTTTCCTGATTACAATTCAGGTCGTAATTAATCAGCCAGTGTTTGGATAGCGTTCGTTTTAAATCGTTCGTGTGGATCAATCTTCTGCACATACGTTAATGGGTTCTGGCGCATCGAAACATCATCCAAATACGGACATACCGACATTCAAAACTCAAGAATCGCAACTAACGCAGAGGAACATGGCTAAACCACAGTCGCAGCCGTTCCTAGCCCAGTCAGTGGGCACTCAAGATCAGGGGGATAGAAAAGAGATCAATGTAACCCAAGGGAACATTGAATGGAAAGTGTTAAACAATGAAACTCTGAAAAGATACAAATTGAACTATCCAGAACAAGCTGAGAGTCTTCAAAAAATATTTGATTGGATACAAGCGCTGGCAAACTTTGTCAATGGCAATTTACATCAAGATAACGAGTATACTAGTGTGCGTGAGATGGTTGATGGTTTAGCTAATACAAGCTACGAAGCATACAAGTCCGCAGAGACTCCTGAGGCTGATAAGTTCATCGCACTCGTGGATTTCACAATCGATATTGAAGGCACCGGTGTATTGCAAAAATTTGCGCAGCATTGCTTTAAGGATTACCACGAGTTCAAAGATGTCAGCGATAAAAAAACAGGGGACTTCATTTCTTTTGATTGTCTAAAGAAAGTTTTAGGTACAATACAATGGTTTTCAGATTTTCACCAAAGCTTCTGTCTGTCGTGTACGACAACAGGTGTAATTCCAATGTGCCTTAAAAACGTCAAACGAATTGGTGCTGAGAGCTTGAATTGGAAAAACGGAGATGAAGAGACAGCACGATTAATTTACAGATGCGTTGGAATTTTGCATAACATTGCGCGTCGTCTAAGAGATCGAGAGTTTTTTGCCAACAGTGAGGAAACTTTGCTTCACTTTGCAAAGGTGAAAGTGACGTCGGTTGCTGTTGCTTCCCTGTTGTGCCTGGCTTATTTAGTTGATGAAGAAACCAATCACCTCATATTAGCTGACGAAAACTTGCTCAGCCTTATCATAACAATGTTAAATGAAGCCTGTCAGTCGGACGACCGCCGATACAGTGGGTTTTCTTCAAAGGAACTCGCAGAAGGTCTCAGTAATCTCGCCATTAACGACACAAACAAGAAGGTTCTGGGAAATAAAGGAGCAGTTCATCTTTTAGTATCCATGCTCAAAACATCTAAGGACGATGAAGAAAGAGCGATTGCTGCAAAAGCATTGTGGATGTTAGCTTTTGATGAAGACAACAAAAAGGCCATCAGACAAGAAAAGGGAGCCTTGGAGACCTTATGTGAGTTACAACAAAGTGAAGACCAGGAAGTGCAAAAAGCAGCTGCAGGTGCATTATGGGAACTCGAAGGAAAGGCAGTGAGCAACTCGAAGAGTGAACTGTCAATGAATCACGTGATGATCAGCTACCAATGGGATAACCAGGAAGTGTTGATTGAAGTGAAAAACAGGCTTCAAGAGAGTGGATACAGAGTGTGGATGGATCTGGAGCAGATGGGAGGATCTACATTAGAGGCAATGGCTAAAGCTGTCGAGAACGCTTCTGTTGTTCTGGTCTGCGTGTCTCAGCGATACAAAGAAAGTCCAAACTGTCGATCAGAGGCCGAGTACGCGTATCAGTTGAGAAAGGACATTATTCCTTTGATGATGCAGCGCATGTACAAGGCCGACGGCTGGTTGGGGATGATTGTGGGGACAAAACTTTGGATTGACTTTCAGAGTAAGCATGTTATTGAAGCTGGTGTAGGAAAACTAGTCAAAGAGTTAGGAGGGAGAGGAAAAGACGTTGACATTGCAGAGCTCGTGGTCCGACCAGTGGAGGCGGTTGCTGTTGCCTCACCACCCTCAGCCCCTGTCGTTTCTGGCTGGACAAACAAAGAAGTGAGACAGTGGCTCAGAGAAATTGGATTGGGAAAAGTTTGCAATGAAGACATTTCAGAGATAAATGGAGAGACGCTGATTGATCTGCAACAACTTCGCGGGGAATGTCCGGAGTATTTCTACAGGTGTTTGGAACAGAACCTAAAGCTGACAAACATGGTTGACGTATTCAAGTTCAGAAAGGAGTTAAACAAACTGCTAGGATACTAAGTGACACTACATTGGCGTTTTTATTTTACAAAGACGTTTGTATAAAAGCTGAAATAAGGTGGTCAGTGGCCAGGTGGAACCAATAAAGTAATGCAATGCATCAATTCTGAGAAAAAATAAACCAGTTCAAGTAAAGAAATACGCCATTATTTGACTAGAAACCAACAAGCAAAAAAAAAAAAAAACAAAACAAAACAACAATAACAAACGAAAAGCAAGAAAAAACAACATCAACAGCAACAACAACAACACTAGCACTTTTTAAATCTGCTCTAAATTGTTGGTTCTAAAGAAGAACTGTTGTTAATGACATTGACTACTGTTGTTAATGACATAAACTACTTTACTATAACACCATGATTAGACCGATTATTGATTATGTGAACGTGGTTTGGACCAGCTGTGATAAACATACCCTCATACGTGTTCTAAAGCTGCAGAAGAGGGCTGCAAGAGTAATTCTAGACGCCAATCGCCAAGCGAACTCAGTTAAACTGTTCAATAAACTTAACTGGATACCATTTTCCGAACAGGCCATACTAACTAAGTGCTGTATTATATACAAGCGTTTACAGGGGCATGTACCTGTTGTGGTTCAATTTTATCCTTGGTTCAATTTTTATTTTCCTTTGTTTTATACTCATTATCACTCATTACCATACACAAAAACAAAGGAAAATAAAAATTGAACCAAGGATAAAATTGAACCACAACATACCCACCTATCTGAAAAGCTTACTTAAGCTTACTAGCGAGATTCATTCACGTCAGACTAGATATGCCAACTTTAATATTGTTCGCCCAGTTGTCAGATGACAAACTGAAGGAGGAAGAACATTTACCGTGACTACCTGTCAAGCCTGGAACAGCTTACCGCTATCTGTGCGAAAATTACCCACGATTAAATCTTTTAGGAACTCTCTTTGGAAGAGAATTTGTAAAGAACAGCAGCTTTTAAATCATTTTATTCTGTAATTTAGTTACACTTTTTACCTTTCTAATATTTTACCTCGTATTTCTTGTAGTGTTATTCGTTATATTGTCTCATAATTTATCCATAGTTTTAATATTCGTATTCTAGTGTATTTTTATATTTTATTGTAAATAATTTTAGAGGGCCACAGGTTTGTTAGTATTTTTTATGCTATTTTAGTGCTACCCTCGTTAAATAAAGACTTTACTTACTTACTTACTTACTTACTATTGACTGACGTTTCCACAACCCGCGCGAAATTCATACTCCAGAACCAACTATCGTGTATTGTCATGCAGTTGATTTTACTTACGTCTCTGGTGATTCACCCTGAGTAAGAGGGTTCTCCACGTACAAGATCGCGGCGCCCCGCATTTGTGCCTGGCTATTCTCTAAGATGTAATGTTGTTAGCTCTGAAGACTCAAACTGAATGAATGGCTAGTTTTTGTTCGTTTCCGTCTTTCCATTGTTAGTGAAATTGGCCAGTCCACTACACTGATTGTCTGCTCTGTTGACATCACTGATAAGTCATTTCTATGATGCAACTAACTTCCGTTCAGTGATGTTTGTTTTTATCGAGTCCCAGTCTGGACTCTACAGAACTGAAATGCTGAATGCGTTACCTACAGTACGAACTACTATTAAGGACCAATCAGTAGCGTTCGCGTCAATAACCAGAGAAAAACATATACAATCAACTCACGATACACTGATTATTTGACCCTAAAGAAACATCAGTAAGTGTCACCAATAATTCTTGTTCCAGTGCTACTCAGATGTCACACTTTACAGACGACCGAGATCTTTGGGTAGAGAACGTCGCACGAAATGCCCAAAAAGCCAACCGAGGTCGAGTAAGCTGACGTGATCACAAAAGTGGCTACATTTCGAGATTCGGCCGGTTTCAGTTTTAACTTTTTTTCCAAATTTGTTCTGGATTACAGGATTTTAAGCCTAGAACTCGATACAAAGCGATACAAAGAAAGTCCAACCTGTCGATCAGAGGCCGAGTACGCATAACAGTTGAGAAAAGACATCGTTCCACTGATGATGCAACACAAATACAAAGCTGACGGCTGGTTTGGGATGCTTGTGGGCACAAAACTTTGGATCGACGTCCATAGTAAGGATGTTGTTGAAACTGGTATAGGAAAGCTGTTCAAAGGATTAGGAGGAAGAGGAAAAGAAGGTCACATGACAGATGGACCAGCAGAGCCAGTGGTTCGACCAGTGGAAGCAGTTGCTGTTGCCTCCACACCCACAGCCCCTGTCGTGTCGGGTTGGACAAACAAAAAAGTGAAACAGTGGCTGAAGGAAATTGGATTGGAAAAAGTTTGGAATGAACACATTTTCGGAGATAAATGGACAGACATTGATTAATCTGCAACAAGTTCGCGAGGAATGTCCGGAGTATTTTTACAGTTGTTTGGAAAAGAACCTGAAGCTGACGAACATGGTGGACGTATTCAAGTTAACACAGGAGCTAAGCAAACTGCTTGGATACTAACTGACGGTATATAGCGTTTTTAACCGAGGAAGCCGGATTGTGTAGGGAGGAAGAAAAGACGTCGGTTCTCAGAGTAGGCCCGGTACCGACGCCGGGAGGACGTGGTTGTCCCAACCTCGTTCTTAGGTTCCTCTCTCGGTGGATATCCGTGAGATCAGTGAATTCGTGAAGTCCTTCTGATAGCCTTGTTTTTAACTCGTAAACACGCGGAGCAAAAGGAACTGATTCATAAGTGTTAGCTGGAATTCTGTTGCTCGATCTGTGGATCGATCCTGTTAACTAGATCCTCTTAATCATATAACAGGCACTGAAGGTTGTACCAGTTAGTCTTTTTCTACTTTACTCGTTGATTTATGAAGTGATTTGTTCGATTTTAGAGTTCGAGGCAGCTTGTTAACTTTTTCAGGGAATTCCCAGAGGAGCGAACCGGATTAGACGATTACGTCATAAGACATTCTTTAAGGTGTTTGAGTGTGGAGACTCCACTTTTTACAAAATGATTTCAGTGCTACACAACAGTATATACAAAGCGATAGGACAGATGAATTGAATCGTCAGATTCTAAACATTACCTCATTCAGTAACGCAAAAGTCAAAATATTGTCACAATTTTCGCCGGTTCGGTATGTTGAGCGAATGCGAATTCATACGTTGAGTCGCGCCAACATTTGTTAATCGAGGCGAACCAACACTTCGTCGGTTCTGCACGCATTGCGGGCCCATGTCTAGATTAGAATGACATAATTTGGCCAAAGTAACACTCAGTACAAATAATCCAGTTCAAGCGAGAAACAAACAAACAAACAAACAAACGAACAGACAAACAAAAACAGGTCGTTGTAAATCTGTTCTAATTGCCTAGTCCTGAGAAAGACTGTTCTTGATGACATTGACTTACGTTCATGTTTATTATCATATAAACTGATGTTAATGACCCTTGAGATCTACTATGCCCAATCTTTACACAGAGCTGCTACAGTACTCATTACAAAGTACCTTTATTCTGTGTCAAACAATGTTCAATCGTTTCAATGAGCCTCTGTATTATTAAGTAACTGTAGACAACCAGTCTAAAGTTTAAATGTTATCATTTAAACTCTATATGTGGAATTATCTGAAGATCATCGCAGTGGTGTTTCAACTTAAGCAGTTGAAAAGAAGAAACCTGAAAAAAATTCAGGCTTGAACGGGAATCGAACCCATGACCTCTGCGATACCGGTGCAGCACTCTAACCAACTGAGCTATCAAGCCAACCGGGAACTGGTCAATTGAGAGTTCGTATTTATCCCGTAGATGGAGAAATGAATATGAATATATGAAATAATCATATATTTGAACTGCGGATAAAGATAGAATTATATGAAGATCATCGCAGTGGTGTTTCAACTATGATCTTCATATAATTCTATCTTTATCCGCAGTTCAAATATATGATTATTTCATATATTCATATTCAACTCTATATGTATTGTTTACTCTTTAAAAAAAACCAGCAACAACCTTAAATAGGCTGCTGACACTGATAATTGCTACATATATAATACTTCCAAAGGTACACCTGAAAAGCAATTCATATATACATAGGTTCACAGTGAAAAATACTTTGGACTTTTATTTACTCTAACTTTACATTTCCTTGGTATGCATAAGTACTTTGTATTTTTTCAAGTGGCACTTATTTCTAGATATATAGATTTTATACCGAATACTACCTTAACATATTCCTGAGTGGCCCTGTAACATAGTTTTCCTGTCCTGCGTTCAAATAAACAATGGTGGCAGGGAAGTGCAACCCTTGGCTTAGTAACCCTTGGCTTAGTAAGGCTTAGCCTTTGGAGACAGGTCCAGAAAAATATCCATTCCAGGGTATAGACCCCCGGTCCCACCTGATCTGTACTCCACCCAGGAGGGCCCCTTCCTGGTTTCCCTTAGTTCCCAGTGACTAGGGGATATGGGCCTCACCCTTCTGGAGACTGATCAGGACCTCTGTCCAGGGTGGCTACCCCCGGTACCACCCGATCTTGTCTCCCCCCAGGAGAGCTCCTCTCCTGGTCCCCCAACCCCTAGAGTAGTGCGCTTCCCTGCCACCCAAATTTTGCCCATTACTCTCTTGTTGTTTGTTTTATTTATAGCGGAGCCAGCGCGCTAGCGCGTCAGCGGAGCTCCATTGCTAAGGAAATTTGGTAATCTATCAAGCCCAAAAATTTTGGTAGTGACGTAGTAGTCACGTGACCGTCCGTCCGTCCGCACCACAGGCCTACCAATACACTTCCTACACTGGATATAAGCCTGTGCTGAATCCCGTGTGTTTTCGGCGCGAAATCGCATGTTGACCCGCGTTGTAGCAAAACAAGCAAAGACAACAAAAGTCAAAAACAAATTTGTTAATGGAAAAAAAAAGTTCAAAAGAACACTCAGTTGTCTTTTTGGTGGAAGGGGAAAAGTTCAATCTAGGCGAAAGAAATTCGGCGATAAAGTTCAGGCAAAAAGTTCAAATTTGCCTCGTCGGTTCCACCGCTTGAGTTCGCAGCTTTTCGCAGCGGTTTCGACGCCAAATATAGCAGAACTAGTGTTTTTTGGTTTTTTCTGTCCACGACCATGGTTTTTACGGCGTTTCGAACACATTTTGCCAGGAAAAACACCAGCATTTTCATGCTGATAGGCAGCTTGTCACGAAGAAAGAAATAAGTATTAAAATTAAGTGCCGAAACAACGTCAAACGCCCATGGCCTAATGGACTAGTTTCCGGCATCTCACGCCGACGAGCTGGGTTCGACCCTCAGCGGGAGCAAGAATTTTTTTCTTTGTTTTTTTTTTAATAAAACGACTTGGATGAGAGTATTTTCACAAATTAATAACTGCCAGCAAAAACGAAACAAAAGCAAAAAACAGACAAAACAAAAAGGAGGGCTCCGCTTTTAGGCTTGGCTAAATCTATATATTATTATCGCTGCCAAACCAATTTTTTGTCGAAAAAGGGTTCATTAACCTGAGACTTACGCTTCCATAACATGAGCGTTGTTTCATTAGGTGAGTCCCTGGTTATTCAGTAAGCCGTGGTGTTATTGGCTAAGAAGACTCAAAGCAATGATTGGTCAGTTTACGTTTTGTTCGTTTCGATCTGTCTATATTACTGAGTTAAATTGTCCGTTCACTGTACTGTTTGTTTGTTTTGATGATATGGTTGATAAGCTCAGTTTGTAACGTGCAGCTACAGCACGAACCTTTATCAAGGACCAATCCGTAACGACGCGGTTCAACTGACCAATCCGTGTCAATAACCAGAAAAATAAATACAATTAACTGAGGATACACTGATAACTTGACACTTAAGAAATATTGATAAGTGTCAATAACAAGTCTTTTTCAGTGCCACCCAGAGGTCATACTTTACAGACTACCGAGATGTTTGGTTAGAAAAAGTTCAACGAAATGCCTAAAAAGCTAGCAGATAGAAAGCTGACATGATCACAAAAGTGGCGACATTTCAAGAATCAGCCGGTTTCAGTTTTAACTTTTTCTTTATTCCAAATTTGTTCTTGATTACAGGATTTTGCAGCCTAAACCTACTCTGGTTTAAACTCCTTTTGTGGGCTTTACCACCTCAATCTATCCAGTAAGTCGAACATCACATTAAACGAATGCTACCATTCTTTAAAATTTATTTCTCGCGTTTTCCTGTCGGCGACCATTTTTTAAAGGACCCCAGGATTTATTCTTATGATTGGTCCATGAAAACTCGACTTTGCGAGAAAAAGCCATGTTATCTTGTTGTTTCCCCTCCGGTTTCAATTTGATTTAATTTCCTCTGTCTTCAGTATCAGCCCGAAATAAAATGTAGGAATTTGCCGAAAGGAATGAGGCAATAAGAAGGAGGCAATGACAAATTGCGGGGACCTCAATCATGAACGTAGCGAACACTTTTACCCATGCCCACGCTTTTGACTCGAAGAACGAAACACTTGAAAATGAGTAAAGGATTCGGCTTCTAACTGGCTTATTTATATATAATTAACAAACACTGTCTAAAAAATCTCGCCAAAGTTTTGCCACTGATTATATTGGCCACTATAAACGTGATTGACAAGTACATTAATTCAGTCATGCCAGTAACTGTTCGATAAAAACACCCTTAATTTCCATTTCAAAGACACACTTCTAAACTCAGCGGGAACGTGTAATGAATTAGAGGTAATTTAACGCCTTCGCCGAGTCACCGCTGGTTATAAGATGGGCACAACATTGTGGTGGGATATCAACGGCATGATAGAAGAAACATCACAAAGCAATTCAAAAAAGAGTTTCAATTTCCTTTCCGGAATTTGCTAGTTATAGCTAAAATTAGTCACTTCGCCTTAGCAAAGCAGGAATATTTCGGTCACGGATGAACAACATCCTTATCATTGACGTCACTAGAAGGGGGGCCTTAACTACGTCACTACTTAGCTCCTTTTGTCAGCAACATGGCCGCCACGCCATTGACATTTGCATCTCCAAGGACTGTTTGCAAACCATCAATTGATTCCGCTTGGCAACAATTGTTTGTTTTTTGCGAATGTATCCCATGTTGTAAGGGGCGCCGAAAAATATGATTTCAATTACAGTTCTTGTTCCCATTTACCAATGGACTTGAATCGATCGTACGATCTAATTTCATCGCTAAATAACGGTCATTATAACCACAAAATGTCGCTGAAATCAACTCAGTTTCGCATCATTTAGAGTATAATTGTCGTTTTACGTCGTTCCTTGTTTCGTCGCATCACTATGGGTTCTGGTGCAGCAAAACAGCATCCTCCGCATCCTCCTCCAGTGCAGAGTGTGCAGTCACAAGTTATAGCGACACCCAGACTTCAGGAACCATCATCAGTGCAAATGAGTACCGCTCAACCACAGATGCCAATTCACGCGCAAGGGTTCAGTCACTATGGCGAGAGAACAGAAGAAATGACTTCAGAACAAGCGAAAGTCGAATGGCAGGTCTCGCACACTGCTACTCTTAACACGTACATGTTGAGCTATCCAGAACTAAGCGAGAAACTGCAATCGATGTTTAATTCGATAGAAACTTTGAGAAACTTTGCCGATAACAGTTTTAATAAACCTAAAGAGTATGCCAAATTGGGTGAGGTGCTCGAGGGCTTATTTAACATAAGCTATAACATTTATACATCTGCTGGGACGTCTGATGCTGATCAATTCACTACACTTGTGGACTTCGTCATCGATATCGAAGGTGCAGAAGTCTTACAACGATTTACACAGTACTGTTTCAAGGATTACTACGAGTTCGAGGACGAACGTGACGAAGATGACAGCGACAAAGGATCGGTGGAATACACTTGTTTTGATTGTCTAACAAACGTGCTAGCAACAATTCAAAACTTTGCAGACTTCCACAACGGTTTTTGTTCGGCGTGTGCAGATGCGAGTGTAATTTCAATGTGCCTTGAAAACATCCAACGAATCGACTCTGAAATCGCACACTGGGAAAATGAAGACGAAGATTCCGAGGCAGTTCTAATTGTCGACAGCTGCACGGGAATTTTGCACAACATTTCTCGGCGACTGAGAGACCCAGAGCTGTTTGCAAACAGTGAAGAGATATTGCTTCATTTTGCCAAGATTAAGATGCCCTCAATCGCTGCAACCTCTTTGCTTTGCCTGGCTTATCTAGTAAATGAAGAAACCAATCATCTCATTTTGGCGGACGAAAACTTGCTTAGCTTCATCATAGAAATGTTAAATGAAGCGTGGCAGTCGGAAGATCGTCGAACAAATGGTTTCTCTGCCAAAGAGCTCGCTGAAGGACTCAGCTACATCGCCATCAACGACACAAACAAGAAAGTTCTTGGAAATAAAGGAGCGGTGCAGGTCTTAATGTCGGTAATAAAAACTTCTCGAGAAGATGAGGAAAAGGCAAGTGCAATAAGAGCTTTGTGGATGTTAGCATTTGACGACAACAATAAAGAGGCCATAAGACAACTCCCAGGAGCTCTAGACACCTTACGAGAGCTTCAGCACAGTAAAAACCCGGAGGTGCAAAAGGCAGCTGCAGGTGCAATATGGGAACTCGAGGGCAAGACTTCAAGAAGCGCTGGAAAGGATGCGGTCTCCGGAAATCACGTGATGATCAGCTACCAATGGGATAACCAGGAGGTGTTGATCGAAGTGAAAAACAGGCTTCAAGCCAGTGGATACAGAGTGTGGATGGATCTGGAGCAGATGGGAGGATCTACGTTAGAGGCAATGGCCAAAGCTGTCGAGAACTCTTCTGTTGTTCTTGTCTGCGTGTCTCAGCGATACAAAGAAAGTCCAAACTGTCGATCAGAGGCCGAGTACGCGTATCAGTTGAGAAAAGACATTATTCCACTGATGATGCAACACAAATATAAAGCTGACGGCTGGTTGGGGATGCTCGTGGGCACAAAACTTTGGATCGACTTCCATAGTAAGCATGTCGTTGAAGCTGGTGTGGGAAAACTGATCAGAGAATTAGGAGGAAGAGGAAAAGATGGTGACGTGACAGATGGACCAGCAGAGCCAGTGGTTCGACCAGTGGAAGCGGTTGCTATTGCCTCCCCTCCCTCAGCCCCTGTCGTTTCTGGTTGGACAAACAAAGAAGTGAAACAGTGGCTGAAGGAAATTGGATTAGAAAAAGTTTGCAAGGAAGACATTTCAAAAATGGATGGGCAGACATTAATTGAACTCCAAGAACTCCGTGGAGAATGCCCTGATTATTTCTATAAATGTGTCGAACAGAATCTTAAGCTTACTGACATGTTTGATTTGCTAAAGTTCAGAAAGGAGCTAAGCAAACTGTTAGGATACTAAGTGACATTATCCAGCAGTTTCATTGGCCGAGAAACAGCATAAAACAATGACTTGGTTGTTTGACCAGTTATAGAGTACAGCGAGCCTTACATTACAAAAGCCAAGTTAATTAATTAAAATGGAAAATTGCGAAAAGATAGAGCCGTTTCTATTTGAATTGTCAGGCATCTTCCAGAAAGTAACACTTTTTCTACAACGACTGTCAGTTACATAAACACTCTGAAGATCTTTCGCCAGTCAACCTTTGGTTTTAATACGATTCTTTTCAGAGCCGCTTCGCTAATGCTAAAAAGGGCTACCTTTGCAGAATTAAGATTTTGTTACAGGGAAATTCGTAGGGGTGAAAAATTTTACTTTACACTGTGTAGTATGCGTTGGTTTTCCAGTAAAGATTTTTAACTTATGAAAAACACTATAATGGCGCAGTGAAACCATTGGAATAAAATGAGTGTCTTCGGCCACGGATGGCCAGGATGGAAATGGGTTACAGAGGTTTTATTGCGTCGTTAAAAACGTATTATGGTTTGCTCCGTGTACAAGCAAAGGTACCCGAGTTAATCATAAAAATAGCACCGTTTTGACATAACGCAACTCGCTTTAACATTACCAATTCCTTTTTGTTTGCAGTTAGGATTACTTAGAATTTTATTCCAGAATTACACTCAAATATGTATATCGTATTGCACAAGATAGCCTTACCGCAGAGCTAGGACGTTATTACGAACATTCAAACGGGTGAAGCAGTTCTCTTTACATTAACCATGTAATCCCCTTTTGTTTGCAGTTAAGATGTGTAAGAATTTCATTAGACTTACAAAACGTTAAACTCAGATTTGTATATCACATATGAAAGCCATTATAGCCGTAGTGCAAAAGTAGGACTTCACTAGGAAAATAGGAGAATGGAAACATTCAAAAAAGCGGAACAATTCCTTTCACACTGACTAATGGCCTTCGTGGTTTGCACTACATTACTGTTACAAATGCCATTTTATTTCAGACTTTCAAATATGTTTATCATACAAAAGTTACAGTGTACCCTTACTGTAAAACTAAAAAAAAAATGAGAATTGGAGCAAACAAATGCCCTTTTCGTCAGCAGTTAGGATTTACTCGAAGTTAATTAAGTGTTTTTATGTTAACAAACCAAATATACAGTCATATTATAACCCAAAATAAATCATTACTCTGGTATTAGATGACAAATGAGAGTTTTTACCACTTTGTTAGACCTGTGCTAATTCAGTTTGTGAAAAAAAGGTCATTCGAGAGCACTGAGGGAGGGTCAGCTTTAGAGCTAAAAGGATAATTATTCTCAGAGGAAAAAGCTGTACCTGGAGCTTTCTGGAGCTTGCGTTTAACGGATTTTACACTAGGAATGAGTGACTGCATATTCTTGGCTAGCGGTTGCTAAATAAATCATTTCCGAATTCCCTTTTGGCGCTGAATCCCAAAATGTGGCCTTGTGCAAAACCTTTCACAAGTAAATGAGTTTTATTTGCAGGCTGACTTTCAAGACAATCAGGAAATGTGACTCATTTCCATGTGACAGGTTTTGCACAAATTGTCGTTTTGAAACGGTGGCAAAAGTCAGGTTAACCTAATAGCAAGAGGCCTATTCCCTCAGTTGTAAAAGAAGAGAAGAACGGAAGAAATCCATAAATAAGCCAAGGGATGAAAAGTGCAGAGGAGGGATGAAAAAGTGGGAGGGGACTGTTTACTACATGTAAGTTAGCCACTTAAGTGCTAGTCCCCCTACCTCCAAGAAAAAGTCAAACTGTCTTTGTTTCAAATGGTATGTTGTTACAATTGTATCTACATGTACAATGCCAACAGAACAAAAACAAACAAAACAAAACAAAAACCTTTCAACATAAGATGACAAGGCTTATTTTCTGAAGTTAACAATATTATTAGTGTTACAATTATTGCTACAGTTGGTGTAGGCCAGGTCACTGAAGACCTTCCACTGCACTGGCCATAGCTACCACAATGTTGCGTTCAAGTGAATGATTTCTGATCAGTAATTTAATCCAAATATTATTTATTGGTATTTGGCACTTCACATTTACATTTACAGCCTTCTTTTCAGAGAGCAGGTTATGTTCTACACCTCTAAATACTGTTCTCCTAGAAGAAGTCAGCCATCCCTTCCTCCAGGAATCGCTTGTAAACACTCATAAACTTGGCGACAAATGCCTCCAGATGATAGATAGCTTTGTTTCCCTGGTGAATGCGGTGCTCATAGTGAGCTGCCATGTTTGTCACTTCTGCCTTCAAACTGCCATCACAATTGGTGACCAGTTCAGATATTAAACCCTTGAAAATTAAGAAATGTTTATTGCAGTATAACAAAACTGACAACATTTCCACTTAATAACCCATGCTAGAAGTCATTGTTAGTGCATGTTTCAATCCTTTCCACCTAAACACCAATAATTATCATTGTACTGCAACTTTTAGGCTTTAATCCAGGAATCATAGTCTCTTAAGTACTTATATCCATAACAGTCATTAAAATGACTTACCTTTAATATCACATCAGGTGGGATACAGTGAGTCAACAGTTCATAAAGTCTACTTCTTATTTCCAGCAACCTTATTACATAATGGCAAGAAAATAACAAACAAATAAATAAATAAATAAATAAATAAATATATAAATAAATAAATAATAGTGTAGTGTATTTTGGGGAGGATAAACTAATCAATTTTGCAATCATAAATTATTTCCTCATTTAAATTAATCAGGAAAGTAACAAATTATTCATTTCCTTGCCTTTTAGGTGTTTGTTGTTCAACAATCTGCTGAGCTGTTTCTCTTAGATACACTTCCCAGTCTGCTTCCTGTACAGGTTGATCAGGGGTGAAGGGGTACCTGTAAGGAATACATGCATTCAACAGCGATTCCAGTGCTCCTGAATTAATGTCTTGCCTCTCGATCTCCCGATTTTTATCAAATTCTAACAATTTGTTATAAAACCTTGGAAAATATTGCTTAAATCTTTAGTGCTTTTTGAGATCTGAATGTGAAATTACACTTTCTTCTCATACATGTACATGTATAAAGTTATATTTAAACCTGGTAACTAATAATAAATAACCCTGAAATGATTTCAAAATGCAGGAAATACCACTTGAGAGAACCTAAATTTGCAAAATTTCCCAGGGGAGTATGTCCCCAGACCCCCCTGGAAGCTTGTGCCTATGTTGCTAAACATTACTCCCTATTTTTCATCTCAAGGGGTTGGAATCTCTGATACTGTCAATAGAGCACCACCAACCAAGTGCTGCAAGTTGCTGACTAAAAATTGACTTTATAAATAACCTTTATCCCTGTATGTACATACACTGCAGGGGTTTCAATAAATTTGAAGTAAGTGTCAGAGCTAGCCAACGTAGGTGGTGGTCTCAGACAATTCTCATAAGCATTTGAGTAAAAATTAGCACAAAGAGGAAGGCTACTTGAGTTTAAATAGATGCTCGTACACCGCTGGTAGCTGCCCACTAAAGATATCACTGCACTGCCGTTTCCATCAAGAACATTTTAAATTACAAACTGAGAGAAATAGTTTGCCCTTGCAAGCTTACTGCTGTACATGCCTGGGCAGGGAGACTAATAGCAAGGCTGCTGTCTAAGAGAAATTTTAGGAAGCCCTTCGGGTTCCTAAGCTTAAAATTAAGGAGCCTGAGCTTTAAGGTTGGGAGCCCAGCTGATGACATCTCATACCAATGAAAAACATTTTGCTGATATTCAGTGAAAAATGCATAAAAATTCTGTTAGAAATAAGTATGATCAGGGACTCACATCTTTTAAAATTATTGACACCCATTGTACATGTTTCATGGAAAAAAGTGTTTAAACCAAGGCGTGCATGTATCACATTTTCTTTTATGATCCTTGAGATGAGAAGGTTAGAAAATGTTAGGCGCCTGCACATGCTCCCAGTACAGAAATTTGGTCACCCACACTCGTAACTTAGGCACCCCAGGCTTCTGGGCTCCCATTAGGCAGCAGCCTTGAATAGGGTCTTTTAGATTAGAGTACAGGTATGAGATTGACTGAGATTGAAACCCAGGCACATGCATAAGATTAGCACATCATGCCAATCTTGTCTCAAGGGACTCCTTACCTATTAGTGAGCTACAGGGCTGAGCCAGGGCTCTGGAATCCTGACAGGTTTGTAGGTTTCAAAGTTAAGACATTCTTATTTTAAATACTGTACTCGCACACTGATCTACAGCTACCTAACGTAGAGCAAAGTTTCCCTCGTTTAACGAAACTACATGGAAGTTTATGACAATCTGAGCTGAAGTTGGCCACACTTGAATTATATCATGCCAACACATAATTAAATTAACAGCAGTCAATGACGTATCTTCAGCTGGCATATTCTTTATGGTCTCCCTGTGCGTTTACGATATATAGTAATTACATGCGCATGCATGGATTCCATTAAACGTGTTTGCAGTGAACCGCCATGTTGTCCGTGTGCGTTCCTAGATCTCTTGTCAATACATGACAATCTTCAACTTTGCCAACAGTTTTGTCAATGCACATTTAAGTTTTGAAGTGCATTAACAGTCTTATAACACTACGAGAAAGGACTTGTTGAGACTTCCTCTTTCCAGAACATCTAAGTTTCAAGGGGCTTCCCTACAGAGGGGCAAAAACTTGGCATACCCAGCCCCACTGAACTGGAAATTTCCTGACTAAATATTTTGTTAATTAAATAAACACCATCTTTTTTTTTGTTTGAGACCAAAAGAGGGAGTTAATTAAGGAGGGTGATTATTCTAGGTACAACTTTACAATATTTAAGTAGCAAGGATTTTGAAAAGTTACCTCAAATGGGGTCTTTTGGTCAAGGGGGGCAATTATTCAATGTTGAGTGACTATTTAGGAAATACAGTAAGTAATACAAAGTAAAGTTCATACTGTTGAACTCTGCAAGCTTCACACATCAGCAAGGCCCTCCGGAGATTCCTGTTCGATTTCTCAGCAATTCGCTTGGACAATTCTGTTGGAATAGTTAGTCCCTCCTTTTTACAAACATTTTGCAAGATTTGACAAATCTGTTGAAAAAAAAATATGTATAAAGCTCTCTTTAAGTATGTGCATGCGCAAAAAAAAAAACATGTACATGTTTATTTCGAATTTGTACACATTACATTCAATATAGCATTTCATTCAGACATTGGATCAGAGTGACATGGTTATATACATGTAACATTGAAACAAATTTCTTGTGAAAATATAGTTGAAAGTTAATTTGCACAATATTCTGATGTGTATTACTGCTTTGTTTTCCCTTTCAAACACCATTTAGTTGTTTTTAAGCATAATTATGGTGAAGACATGTTGAAATTAGTTCATTATAATTGTGATGATACTCTGTACAGTGCACATGCTGTGATGAACTCAAACTAGTGCCATTAAAGTTGCAGAGTACTGTTCTTGATCAAAATTGTCAATCTCAGTACTTCAGTTTTTAAGCTAATATGAATTTTTGGACAACAATCAGTATATTTTGGAAGGTAAAATTTCTGTCTACTTATCTAAAAGGGTAATCACTCCGGCATTAAATTCAAGCTCTGAATTGCCCTTTATTCAGTATTGGCCACAGATATCTCAAAAATAAATTTGAACAGCAGTGTTCTTAATTTTTCATGTACATTTAAATTATCATTCACTTAAATACAAAACATTTCTTTGACATACCTCATCTACTGAAGGAGCAGCAACCCTGACTCCTAAGCAACGACTGCGAATTGCTGGAATGACTTTGCTAGTTGAGTTACAA
Source organism: Siderastrea siderea (assembly GCA_964030785.1). Classification (NCBI taxonomy): domain Eukaryota; kingdom Metazoa; phylum Cnidaria; class Anthozoa; order Scleractinia; family Rhizangiidae; genus Siderastrea; species Siderastrea siderea. The sequence continues at coordinate 46,655,757 of OZ034972.1, forward strand.
CACAAAATCAATCGACATGTTGCTGTGTATTTTTCCATAGTCCGACGTAAAGCGTGTTGGGCATCCTTTGTGAGTCTGTCTACTTCTGTCAAGACTACAACTGTCAACAAATACAATATAAAATGAATTGGAATTACATACTAAAGCTAAAGATGTATCTGAAGAAAGAGCTGTCAAATTCCTCTCTCCTTAATTTTTAGGGGGGTGGGGGTGTGCTGGTGTTGTGGTTCGCAAGTTGGACTTCAGATCTGAAGGTTGGTGGTTCAAGGCCCAGTCCCTGTCAATGTGTAGACAAGAAACTTTACCCCACATCGTCTCTCTCCACCCAGGTGTATAAATGGGTACTGGCAACATACTGCTGAGGGTAGCCCTGTGATGGACTAGCATCATATCCAGGGGGGGAGTAGCAATACTCTCAGTTGCTTCATGCTACAGAAAAAGGGATAAGCTCCAGCTGTGTGGGCCTCCTTAGCTCGTGTGCGACTTTGCCTACCTACCGAATTTTCGGGGGAGGGGAATCCACTGAGAAAAGTTAGTGCAGGGATAAAAGAATAAGAGGAAACGAGCAGGGTTTTTTTTTTTTTTGAGGTAACACACCCAGCATGGTGACCATCCAAGGGGTAACCATGCAATTACTGGTGGGTGAAACATACATTCAGTAAAAAATTCAGTAAATACAATAATATTTACATTGTAAAGCTCTAGGTTTTCATTGCCTAGAACATATATTTAAATTTTTTTCTGCAGTACAAAAGAAAACCAAAGCTGAAGATTAAACACTGTTATATACTGATAAAAACTGTTAAAATTTTAAAGCTCCTGTTCTCAATCAATACAATTTAAGCCAAGTACAGTTTTGAGGGCTTTACTGGCATACTAAATAAATTGAAATGAGATTTCAATACCTTTAAATTCTTTCTGTGATGATGACTCTAGCTGATGTGACTGTGCCACTGTCTTGATAAGCTCCTGGATTACAACACGATCATAAATGCCTGCATCACTGAAACAGAAAACACCAGTAACAAAGAGTTTTAAAGATACAGTATGCAGAGAAAATCTGTTTGAATTCAACAGAACATGCACCAATTTGTTTCATACATAGTGTTGCTTATAAATTGTCAAAAATAGGCATGGTTTAAGTGCTTACAAGTACAGTGCACACAAATATTACTACAAGCAAAACTATTTTACCTTGGATTAACTTCTAAGTGATATGCACTACCAATGGTTGACATTTCAATCTTCTTATTTGAAGGGGTCTGTGGCAAAACAATATACAGTCATGTTACACATATCAACCTTTGTTGCAAGGGGAAACCCAAACACTGACACTAAAACTCCAGTCCAACGATGCAGCACGAGCCTTTATCCACCCATCAAAACCTAGACACCTGCATGTCACACTAAACCAAACTGAAACACTGACAGTCATGCTGAAACCCCAATTTTCCAGTGGAAAGAGTATGAATAATAACTACTGCACCAAATAATACCAACAACAACAAAATAAAGATAAAATAAAAACCAGAAGAAAACACTGAAAAGAAAGGGTGGGTGAGAAAAATACTGCAAGCAACAATGTCCAACTTTGCACAATGTCATGCTTGGAAGTAAGGCATAAAATTTACCAGGAGCGTGATGCTACCCTAGCAAGAGCTGAAGAGAAGTCTGATGACCATTCTAGGCCCAAGAACTCCGCAACTGAAGGTGCTAATTGCTAACAATGGTTAAGTGGACACTGAGAGTTGACAGCTGCCACAGCTAAAATACTTTGTTATGAAATGGTTTAGTGTGTAGTATCACAGGATGTTTTATACACTATTTAACTGTAGCAAGAGACTAGTAAACAACAGGTATGGGGTAGAGCGAAGTACCAGAAAACAGGCCCTTCCATTTATTGAAAATGAACTGCCAAAGCAGAGTCACTATATTAACAAACTAACAGCAGGATGGGAGGGAGGGGAGGGAAAGTTACAGTTCAGACAGAGCACATGTTCAGAGTAAACACTGCGCAAACTCAGAAAAACTAGTTCCATGCACCCCTCCTCCCCAGAGTTAAAAGCAAATGAAAGGTATATTATTACTACACTTTGTTAAAACAGTAGTAGTATCCAATAAACATAAATCACCTAAAATTACCTAACATTTTCATTCAGATGGCTTGGTATTACCACCAGGCAAAGGCCCAGGTAGAAATCCTACACAGGATCTTAACAAGATCCTATATACAAGGATCCTGATCCTAAGGGATCTTCCAAGATCCCATTTTCAGTTGTTTTCACGTTACTTTACTGCCCGGTGACTTGCAAAGTTTGTTGGAAAATTGGGTACTAGGTTATGAACTAGTCAATTACATTGCGAAGTTCCAAATGTAATTGCGAACTTCGAAACGTAGTTGGCAACTTTATTCATGCCAAAGTACAAGAGTTCTTGTGCAACCAACTTTTCATAAACCAGAAGTGGTGTTGTAGACGGGATGATGCAGAGGAAGAAAATACCAACATAATTCCACATGCGTGAAGCATCACAGATTCTACATGTCAGACAAGCATGATGGAGTCTGCAATTATCGATAATAACAACATCGCCTTCTGTCAACAAAAATGGACGAGCAACCAGGATAAGACATAATAAGATTTTGAACGTTCTTTAAACAGATACACGGTTGTTCGATGGGTAGTCCCTGTCAGCCCCGTCATTGCAAACCTCTACATGGAAATAATTGAAGAATCAGCTGTCATTGCCTCCGCAACTCCTCCAAAAGTTTGGAAACGTTATGTTGATGACAGTTTTGTCATTTTTAAGAAACACTCCGTCTCAACCTTCCATGACACCCTTAACTCGATGGACCCGAAGATTTCTTTCACTATTGCAACGGAGAATCCTTCTTGGACACCCTGGCATCCAGAAAGGATGGTGTTGTCACTATTGATGTTTACTGAAAATCTACTCATACAGATAGGTACTTGGATTTTTATTCACACCACAAGAAGAAACACAAAATAAGTACTGCCTCCACTCTCCTGAATCATGCTTCTAACCTCCCGAGCACCTCTGCGGGTAAATTAGCCATTAGCCATTTAATGGCTACCCCCAATCTTTCATATCAAACATCCTGAAGAAGAAACCACCTCCTGAAACTACACCATCCCCAGAAGAGTTAGTTGGGATGTTCTTTAAATGGGCCGATCCTTCAAACTCATATCGTGGTTTTGCAGTTTTACCATACATCAAAGGACTAACCGAGCCACTCGCAAGACTACTCAAAAATAATGGAATCCGAACCACAAGCAGACCCCTGAAAACCCTACAACAGGAATTTGCTTCCCCCAAATCATGACCACTGGTTGATCAACAAACAAATGTTGTTTACAAGATCCCATGTGCCGATTGTCCGTGGAGTTATATTGGAGTTATATTGGAGAAACTGGAAGGTGCTTAAAAACAAGAGTGAAGGAACATACTAGAAACACAAAAGCCTTTAAAAAAGGTTCCAACATTGCAACTCACACATGGTTGAACAACTACTCCATTGACTTTAAAAGTGCTCATCTAATCGACAAGGGAAATTTCCGCATTAGAAAAACACTGGAATCCTGGCACACGGCAATTACAAGCGACGCAGACAATAATGCGGAACAATTACCTAGACAATAATCAGTTTTATTATGAACTTCTGATTAGCACTTTATTCCCACTAAAGTATTTTTATTGTTTTTATCATAATTTCTCTTTTTCACACTTTCTGTAGAATATATTTTAATGTTTGCGCTTTTTATTCATCACTTGTCAAAGATTGCAGACTGGCAATCAAAAGCTCATGAACCTTTAAATTCTTTAACCAGAGAACGTTCAAAATCTTATTCTGGAAAGAAGTAAAGCAATTTCAGCCTGTTTTAAGGCCCACGCAATACGTTTACATGACTAACTAAAAGTGGCATTTGAAACCAACACTGAAAATCCTTTGGACTTTGTTTGCGATGTCATGCTATTTGAAACAGCTGAAAATCCTCTTGTCCCTTTCCACGGATTTTGCATCAAGCTACAATTGGCAGTGACTTCCCCTATGACTTTAAAGTGTCCATGATTTTGCGAATACAAGAGAATAAAAATGAAATTACTGTATTTTGGCCAGAACTTTATAGTTGTGCTTCGGCGTGAATTTGTCAGTTGCTAACTGCATAAGTTCGCATTTACGTTCAATACTTAGCAATGTAATTGGTCAGTTTGTACCCTAGGACTCAATTTCCCTACAAACTTTGCAGCAACGTGTGGTAAAGAAATGTGAAAACAACTGTAAGATCTTGTACCTGCAGGATCCTCAGTATAGCATCAAAAAGGATCTTAACCTTGTAGGAGCCAATAGGACTTTAAACAGGATACTGTGCTAGATGTAATATGATTGATGCTGCACGTTTTACGGGATCTTCGATAGGATCTTACAGAATCCTGTAGGATGTTTTATATGATCCTACAGGTCGCTACAAAATTCCTGCACGATCCTGTGTAAAACTAGCAGGGGCAATCTTCATTCACACATCACATCTTTAATTTGGCTAATCTGCAAGGATTATTCTTCCACATTTTTTGTACTGCCAGCTCAAGTTAACTGTCTGCAGTATAATTATAACTGTATGCATTACAACACACTTACGGTGAAAGTCTGATGTTCAATTTTTAATTTCTCCACACCAGCACCATAGAGCTCCCTTAGTATACACATGATTCTTGTTTTCTTCCCAGCTCCTGAAGGACCATAAACCAGCAAGTGTGGAAAATCACCGCAATGTACCTTGAGAAAACAATTCATATCAGTACTGAGTGGGATAAAGTGAAAGTGTTTTAGCAACCACAATTTTGGCAAAGGTGGCAATAACTATTGCAAAAGAAACAAACATTACCTTAAAATAAACTGTAGCATTTAACATGTGGATTTTGTGTCAGGAGACCACACAGGTTTTTTTATCACCATGCAATCTGGGGGATCTTTGCTAGTTAAGATAACCAATGGCATAGTAGCAGACATTTCCTCACAATAAGCAAGCTTTTTGTAGCACATTTGAAATGATTTCTGCACACAAGACTACAGTCACACTTCCAATTAAATGGTCTGCGGCACACTAGCCAACAAAATCTAGCACTGTCAGATGTGGACTGGCATCCTTGATGAATTCTTGCTGTGGACCATGCTTGTCAAAATTCATAAATATAAAACTCTGGAACACCATCAGTCTGCTGGTAGGCTGTAAATGAATTAACTGCAGTCTACAAACCTCATAGCCCATCATGATTGCCTCAAACTGATTTTGGTTTATTTACATTTTTGTACTGCAGAAGATCAGTGAAATGTCATTTACGCAGCAAAGGGGGAAGGGGGAGGCCGAGGGGGGAGGGGGAGACATGATGTGAAGCATCTGATCTGTTTTTCCATCCCCAACCTTGCCCCTCGATAATTTCTAATTTAAAACCAGTTGCAAGAGAGTTAAAAGGTAAAATCTGTTGCATTTTGGAGATGAGTGGACAGATGCTATGACATTGCTCCCGTATGGGAAGCTCGTCAATGGAAAGCCGCCCCCCCCCCCCCCCCCCATTAATTACTCCACGGCTCTGTGAAAATTTCCCGGTACTTACAATCTAAATGAAAGGATAAGGTCTTCAGAGATTCAATTTTCAGTTTCAGCTAGAATCGACCCATTGCAGCAATAAGGTTACGCTTAATTTAAGACTTCCATCACAAGCTGAAAGCGAAAGGATCGAAACAAACCATGCTTACAAACAGCTAAACTCACCAGTTTTCTCAAATGAGTTGCGAGATCTTTGTGATAATCTAACTTGGATAGGGAAGTAGGACGATATTTATCCACCCACAAACTCATGGCATCGGTCGGAATTAGGTGAAAATACCAGAAAAATAACAGAAATCACAGCATACAGCTCTCACTACTCGCGCTTGATGGGCGCCAAATGAGAACATTGAGCCCGCGATTATTTCTCATACCCAGTCTTCCGCGACGCGCAATGACGGCCAATAGAGTAGTCGGCCAATGGATTAGAAATGGAGTGACTAGAAATCACTCATCTAGAGTAGTTAGTTCTTACATATATTTCATATTGCCTTACGGTATTTCTGCGCGATTTGAGCATTTTTTTAAAAGTAAGCATCTATATGAATCGTCACTGCACAGTTGGAGCTAGCCGGATGAACTTACGAAAAACACGAGAGGGTGCAAACAGCACCAGTGGACGTTTTGACGAAAAATTTCCTAAAACGATAAAACATTTCAATTAAAAAGTCTGGGTGTCTTGTAGAAAAACCGACTGTACCACAAGGCAATACTTTCGACCAGAACGGCGAGTTCACTATTGGAAGACTGTCCGCTTTTAGCAACCCAGTATCGCCCTTTATAATAATATTTTTGCGCTAAATGAGGGTTTGTTGTTTCTGTAAATCATCCATTTCTTGAGTTAAAAGTGATCTATGACAATATTATCACTTTAGATTTTTTTGCACTCAAAAGCTTCGCAGGGAGACCCCCCCGGGTGGGGGGGTACTTGGATCAATCTTTGCTGGGTATGTCCCGCTGGCCTCTCCGAATCCCTACCCGTACCCCATTATAGTCTACTCTGTAGCCAATTATAGTGGGAAACCGAAGTCTTCTGGGCGAGAAATGGCGGGAAACTGAACACTTGATTCTGGGGAACTTAGCTCAGCAACTCGCTTTAGCTAGTGGGAAAGGAATCTCGTCACAAAGTCCTGGCACGTACGGGAACTGCAGCAACTGAACCTCGGACTTCACACAGAAATTGTATGTGCCGTATGATAATGGAGAGAGCTAAAGCAAAACTGAGAATATTAAAACGAGTCCTTTATTTCTTTACTCTTTTTAAACAAATCACTAGCTATAGTCTACATTTCTTACATACTGTCGAAAAGGTTTGCAGGGAATTATACGTCAAAAATGCTTTATTTTCTTGATATCAGTTGAAAACAGTACTTTATTTCGTCTCCTGAAACGCAACTCGAATACAATAAATAATACCGTTAACACTTTTCTTTGTTTTATACTTTGATAAAAGCATGGTTTTTTAGCCAATCAGCACGCGCACCTTCTGGTCTATATCAGTTAATTGCCGATCAGAACACAAGTGAAATTACACTTAATTACACTTTTATTGGGCCCTATTAGGGACACACCGTCTCCGTAAAGAAGCTGCCCGGGGAGCCGTTCTCGCTTTTGGTCCGAACAAAGGAATCGCAGTCTCTGGGCACGACAAGGGTCTAAATACAGTTGAATATCTCGTAAGCGATCCATGATTCTAAAGCAGCGTTTGTTTAGGAAATTATTCAAAAGAGAGTATCTGCCACGAAAATCAAACAGCACAACTAAATGTATACTGGTAGTCCGCGCGAACATTCTGGTGCCAAAGTGCAGAAATTAATCTAGACCGGCCTGTCAAATTAATTATGGCATGTTTATTTATTATTTTAATATGTAGCCCAGATACAATTATTCATCTCGAAGGCACGGTCTTAAAGCCACGTCTTCCACCGCTTCCACGGTTATTCGGACTGGGAAAAAGAGGAAGCTTTTCGAAAATAACCCCTGCAAACAGGAGAGTTTTTACTGAAGGGTGGGATCGTGATGAACATGACAGTAAATATTAACAGATCTCCTTCAAACGCAACTCCAGCGCCAACGGATGCAGCATCACCAGGACTGTCTCAACTTTACATCCTTCTCACAACACTCTTCTTCTCATTGATTATCTCTGCTGGTCTGTTTGGCAACAGCCTGGTCATAGCGACTCTGGTTCGCTGGCGGCAGATGCGGACACTATGCAATCTTCTGATTGCAAATATCTGCGCTGCCGACTTGGGAGTTTGCGTCTTCGCAGCGCCCCTCAGGATCATTGAAAGTTACCGAGACTGGATCTTCGGTGATGTGACGTGCTACATTCTGACTCCACTTCAAGATGTCTTCGTGGTCGTCTCCGTCATCACGCATACTGTAATTGCATTGGAGAGGCATCACGCTATCGTCTCACCACTCAAGCGGAAGATGACGCTAAAGCGAGTAAAGACGTCAGTGGTCGTGATCTGGATTGCGTGTTACCTGTTAGCGGGGGTACCGATGATGATCTTTCTTAAGAACGAATTGTACGACATAGGATATTACTTTTCTTTTCCAGTGTTTCCAATGATGATTATCGAGACGCGTATGAGATCTATCTTGTGGTGTTGATCACAACTTTTCCTCTTGTAATTCAATGTGCAGCGTACTTCAATATCATCCGCGTACTCAAGGCCAAAGTTGAGATTCAGCGAGGCAGTTTTCATGGGAAAAGCTTCAAAGACCGAATCCGACAAAAGAAACGTCTTGTAAGGATGTTAATAGTGCTAATGCTCTCTTTCCAAGTGTGTCACCTCCCCTGTGGAGCGATAATGTTAATGCAGGAGTTCACCCCTGGAACAACTTCCAAGCCGGAGTTTCTTTATGTACAGCTGATAACACTGGCGATGTTTTACCTCAGACACGTCATTAACCCATTCATACTGTGGGCTATGAGCAATGATTTCCGTTCCGGTTGCTTAAGGTTATGTTTACGCTGAGTATATTTCGTTCTTATATGACCTTAATAAGACATCATAAAAGTTTTGTCAGTGAAGGCTTTAAGGTGCTTTCCAGGTTACGTGCTTTTCCAGCTTCAAAGCAGTCTGATTTGCACATAAAAACGCTGGGAAAGTTAGCTTTTCTACTAACGCGAGGTTTTCAGCGAAAACAATCGCCCGCGCAAAATTTTAAGACTAATAGCATGGTTATTATCAATATGGTTGCTGGTAGAAATGGGTGCATGCATCGCATTATTTAGCAGGCAGTTTTTTTTAAAACCGGTAGGAGCAAATTGTCTTCGTTGATTGCAGCCACATTATCACTGCTATTAAAATCATTGAAGATCAGTAATTGGTTTACGCGCCAACTGTTCGAGTTACGCTTTGATTGGCAAAGAATTTACGCTACGTTAAGTCACTGCATATACAAAACGTCATGCCTAAAATTATGCCAATCATGCAAATACTGAACAATCGCCCGCGCAAAATTTTAAGACTAATACAATATTTAGCAGGCAGTTTTTTTTTTAAACCGGTAGGAGCAAATTGTCTTCGTTGATTGCAGCCACATTATCACTGCTATTAAAAATCATTGAAGATCAGTAATTGGTTTACGCGCCAACTGTTCGAGTTACGCTTTGATTGGCAAAGAATTTACGCCACGTTAAGTCACTGCATATACAAAACGTCATGCCTAAAATTATGCCAATCATGCAAATACTGAACAATCGTCCGCGCAAAATGTTAAGACTAATAGCATGGTTATTATCAATATTTAGCAGGCAGTTTTTTTTAAAACCGGTAGGAGCAAATTGTCTTCGTTGATTGCAGCCACATTATCACTGCTATTAAAAATCATTGAAGATCAGATTGTCTGATGGATAATTATGCCTTTAACCGTAAGGCTTCCTAAATTATCATTAATTATGCCATTCAGATCGAATAGAAAGTGCGGTTGCATTGCCACCAACTAGCAAAAGTTGTTACGCTTCATTCCTCTCCGGTACTCTCGATCTAAGTTTAGTTCAGCTTTGAAGACAGGCCACACTGGGGAGCATTTGTCTGAGACTTAAAAGTTCACATGGAATATTACAGGTTCGCTCTTTGCTGTTTAGATAGCTCATTTCAGCTAACACCAGAAATATTGACTTATTTTTCTCATAGATACCCCAACTGCAAGAAATTGAGAATAAGGCGCGAATGATTGTTAGCTGACGACTTTTCCAGCTTATTAAAAGTTGTCCGCAAAGGATTGCTTTCTTTCTCCAATGGCAGTCGTGTAGAGTGTTCACAATCTTGAAGGACATAATTTTTCTGACATAAATAACTTTCTGAGATATTCTTTGCAAATTTGAGTCAAGTTATTTATTCTCAGGACTTTGCAAGTTATGGTTCGTTTAACCATAGTTTTTATGTAAATTATTGCAGCATGATATAATCATTCGTTTTCTTAGAGTACAATCATCATCCCAATGAAAGAATTGGTATAAAGTGCGCGCAACTTTCAAACCGGACAACAATCTCAATAAATTTTCGTTGAAAAGCAAAGAGCAACACAGTGCCGTACGGTAGTTGCTGAATAGCTAGTATTCATTGGAATTTTCACACTTTCGAATAACGAACTCTGAAACTTAGAACATAGTTACTCGAGGGACTGGTTATGAAACCTTGCAAGTTTCAAAGGCCATAACAAAGGTGCTGCAATTTATGTTGAAAGTACTACGACCGTGCACAATCTTTTGTTTTACGTTCGCACACTATAGCTGAATAACTTAGCTGTGACATTTTTATTGGTTAGTTGCTCATGTAAAATTCAGAACGTATTGTTGTTTGTGCACGGTCAAGGCTAAAAACGATATCAAAAACATAAAACAAAGGACTTTGCTGAGCTTCATAACCAGATTCTTTTATTAACTATGCTTAGAATCACCTATTCCGAGCATGATAAACAGTACCATAGGAAAGATTCTACCCGCCCGGTCTCTTTCATTGCAGACTTTCTGCCTGATTTGGCATGGTCCAGTCAAGCGGAAAACGGTCTTTTCTTACCTGTCGAGCGTTATATTTTACCGACCAGATTTTTGGTCGGCGGTGTGCCTCCAATCAAAGAACGCCAAACCTAACTTCGACAGTCGGGTCTCCTACTCCGGGCATATAATTTATGTTTGGGTTACCATGTTCATATGCTTAGTACCCTTGATGGCAAAGAGACCATGCTGGAGACTATATAGGGCCGATTATTTAAACGAAGTCTAACTTAGACCGTGGTTTAAGGCAACAAATTAAATAAACCTCTACATATGTTTACCAGTGGATTATTTATAAGAAATAAATGTTCGAATAGTCTGTGCCACATGCCTGCTTGACATTTGTTATGGTAAAGAAGACTTACAAATTTGGATAGGCCAAATTGAACTCGATTTGGACCGTGGTTTTGTTAAACCTCGTCTAATCTTTGTTTAAATAACTGGCCCTATATGTTAGTAGCCCTAACATGAGAAACGTCATTCCCGACTTCGTCGCTCATGTTCCGTCGTCTTGACTCATTGTCACTCATTGTCACTTGACATATTGTCACTCAGTTATCTTAGTCCACAAATATCAGGTTTTCTTTCCTTTCAGGTATGGTCAAAAATGAAACCAAACTGATTGCATTCCAAATGAACAAAGAGTACGTAAGCCTGGAGTCAAAGACAGGACATAAGGAAAATCCCAAGAAAAATGCCAGCTTATTGTCCATTCTCTCATTCTGGTGGGTGGGAGAGATTCTTGCCATTGGAAGCAAGCGTCCCCTCGACAATGATGATTTATTTCCTTTACTTGACGAGGATAAAACTCAAACCTCAACTGAAAAACTACAGGAGACATGGAGCGAAGAAACCGCAAAACGTGTTCCAGGGAAACAGGGAAATGGATATCGACTATTTAGAGCTCTCGTTCGAATGTTCCCCTGGAGTTATCACATCTTTATTTTAAGCATATTCTTGTTACCCGGTGTCTGCAATGTTCTTCAGCCCGTGTTTTTAAGTCTGCTCTTACCGGAATTAATGAATTCGTCCACAGAAGACTTGTCGTGGGCATATATTTATGCTGCTGGAATTTGTTTGAGTTCACTTGTTCGTGTTATTGCTGCACACCAGTATGCTTTTCATTCTTACTTAATGGCACTCAGGTGGAAATCTGGAACAATTGCAATTATTTTCAAAAAGGTAAGAACACAACGATAGAGCGGTTTTCAAATGAATGTCGTAAAACCAAAACCAAAGTAATTACCCCAGCCAATCACAACAAACACAAATTATCCAATGAGCCAATCAGAACTCGAAGCAATTACATGTGACCGCGCCAAGCGTGCGAAAACGCGTGCGAGCAAGGCGCGATTGGTTTAAGTTTTACTTATGATTGGTCGAGAAAGTGGCGCGAGATTTTTTAACCAATCACAGAGCGAGGTAAAGAAAAACCAAAGCAAAATGCGAATTACTTTGACACTCAATTGAAAACCGCTGTAATTCACGCAGCAATGGAAGGAACAGTGATGTTATTAGCACTTCCAGTTCTATTCAAATCTTAAATGAAGGCGCAAAGTGGTTCGAACTTTTGAGTCGGTCGATAAATTAAATCTACATAGGTGACAAGTGAAATGGTGAAAAGTTGGAAACACGTGACTATGAATTCGCGCCAAAAGAGGAAAGGCAACCAACCCACGTCATTATCGTTAACCCAGGGGAAGATATTCGGGCAGGGGCGTGAAAAAAGTTCGCTTACTGACTGCATGTCTTCCATGAGACAAGGGTTAGTCTGTAGCGAGGGATGGGTTGCAAACGCGAGCCGCTGAGCGCGGATTGGGAAGGGAACCCTCTCCCCCGTCAATGAGGAGTGTCAAACATTAGACACCATGTAGGATTACTGCACGGCCAGTGAGATGGTTTTTTTGTTTATGTAAAAGTATGATAAAGTAGTTGTTGTTCTTACCAGTTGTAAAGTCGATCAATAGTTAATTTACAGCAAAGCGACTACTGTAAATTAAAGCTATTGCTATTTATAAACAGAGACGAATCGAGGGGGGACTAAAAAGGTTTTTAAAGGAATAACAAAAAAGTGGGGAAGGGGGGAGGGCCGGGGTTTCCTGGGTCCCCTCCCTAGTCCTTCCACTTGTAAGGGTATGTGGCTTCTTACACACAGCGAGGTACAAACGAGTCAAACAAATCGATTGTAAAAATCATTTACGGTACAATTATAACGTCATGCAAATCACAACACAATCACTATCGAGCTCTTTTGCAGGTTCTTAGTCTAAGCCAAGCAGATATATCGAGCATAACAAGTGGATATGTCATCAATCTCATCGCCAGTGACTTACAGCGCTTTGAACTTTCAGCACTTAGCATATTTCTCTTCGTTCAAGCTCTGTTTGAGTTGTGTGGCATCTCGTGTGTAATTTCCTTCTTGTTTGGCTGGAAGGCGTTAACAGGAATACTATTTATGATCATCATTTCGCTGTACTACGGCATAACTGGAAGAATTCTTACAAATCTTCGATCAAAAATCTCTAAAGTGGCGGATCATCGCATTAACATAATGAACTCCATTATTTCCGGGATTCGTGCCGTTAAGATGTATGCTTGGGAGTGGCCCTTCATGGAAAGAGTGCAAAGAATACGAAGGTAAAAGTAATCTATGCTTACGTAAGTGCACTGTTAAACGTAACCGGCTTTCTTCACTTTAAAACTGGTAAGACCACAGCAAGACGTTGACAGTTGCCTGATCTTGCTTCTTTCTTGTACTGCCGTCAGGATCAGTTTTACCGTATCTTTTTTACTTTCTCCACTTACCTTTTTCATTTAAACTTTTATCTTTCTGTGGGGGATGCGGTGGAGCAATTTCTTTGGAAGATCTAACAGAGCATATACTGGACCGTAGCAGGCAGTAAAATTAGTTTAAACAGCGTACTTATTAAGAACGTCATGGTAGTAAATAAATCTCCCGCTATTCTCTGACCTCGTTCCCAGAGGTTTTTCCCTTGTAGATTGAGAGAGCCATGAAAAGCCCTGGGAACGAGGTTGGCTGTTCTCCTCTTCCAGAGCACGCATTCTCGTCCCCAGAGCCTCCTGTGTAAGAGGGACAGGAGGCTATGGGGACGAGAATCAAGAGAACAAAGAAGAGAGTGGCACACACGGACACCAACCCACGATATGGCCGTTTCCTTACGCATGAACACAGCCATAACACCCAGGCAGAGGCAGCCATGGACAGCTGTAAAGCAAATGGCGAGGGTACATGAAACCTTCTTCTACCTACTGTTTGTAAAGCCACCTATTCTGCCTCCGGCCGGTTGGGATTCTTACTTGCTATGTTAATTTTTTTCATTTCCTTCTAGATATTTGTTTCGTACCCACGGCCCTCAGTTATTTGTTCTTACCCATTTTTACACTGACTGAAAACTGAAGATGTTTGTTTTCCTTTTCCTCAAGGGAAGAAATCAAACTGATCAGATGGAAAACAGTAATATTGGCAACCTTCGCTTCTCTTATGTTCTCCTGTCAAACAATCGCTGCATTCATTTCGTTGGTTACGCTGGCGGCCACAGGAACGGAACTTAGTCCATTTAATACATTCATGATCTTATCGCTTGTAAGTACGCTGAGGACAACCGTAGCATGGAATATTGCACAACCAATCAACCTACTGGCCGACTTTGCTGCGGCACTGTCTCGTATTCAGGGTATACTTGAATTTGAGAATGGCGACATCCACAAATATCTACAATATACCTTCGCGAAAAGTGGACACAACTGCAACTCCAGTGAAGATAACCTTTGTAAGGATACTTTCGTAAAGGGCGAAAAAAATCTTAAATTTAGCGAAGATAACCTTTGTAAAGCTAATCAGTTACCACGCTTGGATGTCATCACTCGTGAAGCAATCATGACTCACTCACCTGGCAATGACCCTGCTGTTTTACTGAAAAATGTTTTCTCTAGTTGGACTGGCAGCTGGAATAACCTGACTTTAAAATCTGTGAGTTTTTCCGTTGAAAAAAGTGGTTTGGTGTTCATTGCTGGCCCTGTTGGTTGCGGTAAGACGTCCCTACTCAACGCCATTTTAAGGGAAATTCCTCTACTTGATGGCAAAATATCGTGTCAAGGTAAAATTGCCTGGGTAAGTCAGCAGCCGTGGGTGTTCTCTGGTACCGTACGGGACAATATTTTGTTTGGTGAGGCGTTCGACCCAGACAGGTATCACAAGACGTTGCACGCGTGTGACCTGTATAAAGATTTGCAAAGGTTCCAGGACGGTGATATGACATGGGCAGGAGAACGTGGAATAGTGTTGAGTGGTGGCCAGCGGTCTCGTGTTGAATTGGCACGTGCAGTCTATTCTAATGCTGATATCTATCTCTTGGATGATCCCCTGAGTGCATTAGATACAAACGTCGGACGTCATGTTTTCAAAACTTGTGTCACCGAGTTATTGCGTGATAAAACTCGGTTGATCAGTACTCATAATTTGCAGGTCCTCAGAGAAGCTGAAAACATTGTTGTCATGAAAAACGGCTCGGTTATAGGAGAAGGCAACTTACCATCGCTGTTGCAGTATGGCTTTGATTTATATGCTTTAGAAAAGTTCACTAGAAAGCACGAAGCTGTTACATTGGCAAAGAAATATCCATTAATTCAAGACCAACCCGTACATGAAACAACCTCGGATGAAGAATTTTCTGGCCTGGATAACGTAGATGAAGATCGTGTGGCTGGTTGTATCTCATGGAAGGTATACTGCCATTACATACAAGCTGGAATTTGCAATGTATTATCACTTGTCATGGTGATATTTTTCTTCCTTGTCCAGGGTTAGTTGCATTCGAATTTTTACCTGCTTCAATCCAGTGTTTTATCATCATCATCATCATCATCATCATCATCATCATCATCATCATCATCATCATCATCATCATCATCATCATCATCATCTCTTTTGTAGCATGTCATTTTATTCATAGCTCAGTCTTATGATGTTTTATTGTTAACTTTTCTCCCAAGGATCTCTCATACTCCCTGATTGGTGGCTTCTTCAGTTGTCCAGTAGATCACATGACCCTCAGCATCAAACCGATGACCTTTACATATATGGTTACCTTGTTGGTGGAGCCTTCTTGCTGTCAGTCGCTAGGGCAGTCGTGTGTTTGAACGTCTTGATAAACTCTTCAAAGAACCTTCACAGCACCATGATATCAGCGGTATTAAAAGCTCCAGTTTTGTTCTTTGACACAAATTCAGTGGGAAGAATATTAAACAGGTTTTCCCGAGACACTGGTATTATGGACGAGTTGTTACCAGATGTTTTCCTGGATTCGGTGCAAATAGTACTTTTTTGCATTGGAGCGGTTATTCTACAAACCGTCCTGAACCCCTGGATTATCCTACCGGCCACCCCTCTCGTGGTCGTGTTTGCTTTGATTGGGCGTTATTATCTGAAGTCATCACGTGATCTGAGGCGATTGGAAGGAGTCAATCGAAGCCCAGTGTTATCTCATTTTAGTGACACGTTGGAGGGACTGGTGACTATCCGGGCTTGTAAGAGAGAAGATGCGTTTCTGGAAACGTTATACAGGTTTGAGCTACTGTAATTGGCCTAGTGTAGTGTTATCCCACAGCAGGATAAAATATTGCTCTTTTCGGCCGTTCCAACACAATAAAGGTTTTCGCCTTCAAAATACTGGATGCTGTTTGTAATGCATAAGATCAGTAAGTTATTGGAAGGTTTAGACGGACCATTTGATAAATTAAGAACCATTTGCTCTAAAAGTTAACAATTTGACAGGTAAATTGTTTCAAACAGTAAAAGCCAAACTTGATTAATTTATTATCACTACTAGAATTTTAAAAATTAATAAGTTATTTGATTTGTGTTTCCTTGGTTTCCTTTCTTTTTCGTCAGATATCAAGATGGCCATAACAAGGCCTGGGTTTCAATTATCTCCGTTGTCAGATGGCTGGGTTTCCGTCTTGATATGATCTGCGTCGTATTTTTGGCATTTGTAGTTTTTCTTGCTGTCTATACTCAGGCTGGCTCAGGTAAAATGTAGTGATATTATCAATCAATCCATCCATCCATCCATCCATCCATCCATCCATCCATCCGTCCATCCATCCATCCATCCATCCATCCATCCATCCATCCATCCATCAATTAGACCAATTTTCAAATTGAGTGTCGAAGGTGATTTGTGTTTTCTTTGGTTTTGCTTTTCTTTGCTCTCTGATTGGAGAAAAATTCTCTCGACACGTTCTGCACCAACCAGAACTGAAACCGAAACCAATCGAGTTTTAATTCCACGTACGTATTTCCCCCGCTTGGCGCTTTCAGTTCTGTTTGGTTCGTTGTGTTGTTTGCATCTGTTTGGATTAGTTAGAGTCAGGGGGGGCTGGAAGCGAGGTCTGGAACCGAGTTTACATGATCGCCCCAGTAAAGAAATTTGGCCGAGTAGGACTGAGTACTAATTTTATTCCAAACAAACATGGCGGTGGCGAGGAAGGAGAATTAGCCGAATTAGCCGTTATTTGGTGTACGCGCGTTTGTGCTGGTTCAACATTATTTCCGTTATTCCAAGTTTAAACATTCAAGGGAAGATTTCGATCGCTTTTTGTTACCTTTGTGTCTATCTGATTTGGTTGCCCTTTCTGCTTTTTCTGGTACTGATTTTACGAGTTTTGAAGCATTTTCCGACACATTTCACAGCCGCCAGATTCGCTCTCCTCTTTCACTAAGAATTGTCGCTCGAGACTTTGTCCTTGTTTCATTTACATACACTGTAGATTTTTCTTTCTTTATGGGAACTACCCAGGAGGAGTCAACAATTAATTGTGGAGGTTTTGTTGATCCAAATTATTTTTTGTTTTGCCCAACTTATGTTACTACCTCACAGTCCACAGTCCTTAAATGGTGAAAGGCTGAGAGGTGATGTTTACAACACTTTGCTCTTTGACTTCACCACGTGAGTCACAGATATTGCCTACAGTGTGTAGGTATACCTGATAATAAAGCTCATTATTTTGGAGAAAAAGGTGAAATAATTTTTCATTTTGATTTTGTTAGATCACACCTCTAGCTGAGGTGAGAACTGAAACTTAAAGGGGCCAGGTTGCTCAACTGACAGCAATACTTCAGCCAGACATTTCACATATTTACTTGGTGACCTTGGCTTCATATATTTCACCATGAATGGGTTTGTGGAAAATTGGCACTTGAATTCTGAAGGGACTTGAATTTTTCTTGAACAGCTTTTGCAAACAAAACAATCATTTGGGGGTGGAGTTTGCCAAGTTTCTGGCAGTCTGTAAAGCAAAGATACTCTGGCAAACACACCATCACTTTGGATCTGGTAGGCGTTGGTTATCCAAGATGCATGTTGATAAAAATGTTTTGGGCAAAGGTTTTGGTTGTACAGGGACTTCGACTGATGACATATATATGGACAGCTATGTTAATCCTTAATTTTCTGAAAACACTTCAAAAGGACTGTTGCACACTTAGAGCAACCATGGTTGATCAGCCATTCTGGGGTTATTTCACATCTCCTTTATAAACAGTTACTGAATGCATGCCAGCCTCGTTTTGACACCCAGCAATACAACACTGTTTTGACCTGTTTTCCCCTACCGTATAGGTAACAGTTCTGAAATAATGATCCTCACAGTTAAATGCATTCAACTTGAGCAGTCGAAAAAGCAACCTTGAAAAAATTCAGTCTCGACCAGGATCAAATTTGCCTTTTCAACTGCTCAAGTTGAAAACATTTAAAAACTGCAAGCCCTTTATGGCCACATTTGTTACATCAGGCAGTTCACACCTGATTTATTTCATATGTATCCATCTTCAAAAAAACTGAATTCTCCTTGGCAATTGGAACTGTTTCCTCATCAGAAGTACAAATGTCTGAAAGGGTGTGAGCAGAAGTCAATTGCTCTTTTAACAGAAGGGACAGTTTAGAACTTTTGCATTCTCTAATACTCCATTATTGCATAGTTCACCTGGTGTTACTGAACTCAAACTACAAATTCTTCACTGACACTTAAGAAAAATGGGCCTGAATGTCTTTCCTTTGAATTAAGCTTCTTGTACAGGCTACAGGCTACAGGCAAAAGACAAAAAAAATGATAAAATTGCAAATCGTTCAATCAGATTACCCTAGCAAATGTTTATAAACCTTCTCATTGGACAGCTGCATGCGTAATGTGGGAAAATGCTTGGAAATGTGATAGTTCATTGCATTTTCCATTAAATTAAACTTAGCATGTCAGTATAATATATGGAACTAGGGAGTTTTCCTAAACCTAGGTGTATTTACTTTGCCAATTCTTTAAGTTCTCTTATCAAAACAAGCAAACCTCAGACAGCTCTGTTTGTAAGGTTAAGCATTCTTCTTTTGTTGGTTGTCCTTTATAAACTATCCTTTCCAGTTGCAAAATTCTATCATCTCAAATGTTCTTATTTTTCTTGTAACTGCAACCAACCAATATATTTGCAGAAACAACTGCCGCCAAGAAACACTCAAGCCAAAAAAAGAATTCCATAAAATAAACGTGGTGTTCTACACGTAGTTACGCTTACAGCTGTAAATAAGACGCCAAAAACTTGAGACAAGTGCATGTGAAAGTTCAAGCCCATTTTTCATACATTCTAAGCCTTCGCATTGGATTTTGTGTCTTCATTGTGAAACAGACTTAAAGAAGACTTGCAATCGAAATCTCCTCTTTTCGCTTTGTTGGCTGGAAGATTCCACAGTTTCCACAGTAAAAAGATTCTTATAAATCTTCCTGAGATGACGAAATCCACAATCATCTGCTAAAATATAGTTATAATCTGAGAGTAGTTTGTTCAACACTCAACTGGGAAAATCTCGGGCCGAAACTTGTCACTTGCATATTCGATATTGACTGCTCTACTAACCTAAAATAAAGCTGGTCCTTCATTCCATCGATTTTGATGGTCTCAGAAACAGAAATGGATCGAAATGGAAGGTCGAAAGCTGCAACTTTAATGCCATTTCCCAGGTCAAGTGGCTGTTGACACTGCGAACGTTTATGTTTTCGATAACACAACCATCACGCTCGTGTTCTTGACATAATACACAGCAGGAGCGTACACAGATCCAGAATTCAGAGAAATGTGGTGCCCAAACGCTGTACTGTCGCCAAAAATACTAACAGCAAATAAACAATAACAAAAAACGAATTCCTTTTCCACAATCGAGTCACCACGAACAAAAAACACATCCTCGAGTAGTTCGCGCGAGACTTCGTTGCACTTCGCGCATGCTCGTTAGGGTTTTCGAATGATTGACAGATTTCTTTACTGGGGCAATCATGTAGAGGCCAAAAGCGGCAAGATCAGAGGTAGCTGCCAGCCCCCCCTGGTTAGAGTAATTATTTCGGTTTTGGTTTTACGACACTCAATTGAAAACCGCTCTAATCAGCCAACCGATTAATCAGTCACTTAAGAGGCTCTGACTGTAAATATCGAGAATCGGCAGACAAGCTCAGAGAATCGAAAATCCTGATAACTTGCCAGAAGAACACTTTTGGGGAGCTATCTTCGAGAATATTACTTAAACCTTCTGGAATTCTATTGTTTTCGGGAAATTCGGAAAAACGGTTTTGCTTAATTTATTACGCAATAATCAGGCTTAAAATTAAACAAATTGAAAGCGCTTGCTTTTAAACAGTTTGCAACGCCAGAAAACAATTTTAATTTTAAATGATAGCAATACTCTTCTACTTACTATCAATGGGAATTGCATGGAGTTTTGCTTTATTTATATGGTTTGGTGGTTCTTTGAAGCAAAGGCATTTTGCGCACTTCGGAAAAAGGCAAAAATTGGTAAACTACAGAGGCTTAAAATGGGTCTTGGTATGTCTAATATCGAATTGAAATAAACACTGTGATAAAGTTTGGCCCTACTTCTATTATGATATGAAATAAAAAATCTGGGCAATTCAGGCTCGCGCTGACAAAAAGAAAAATTCGCGAACCAGTGTTGCCAAAATTTGCATAATGAAATGAATGAAATGAAAAGTAGTAGTTTGGTGAGCTCAATTTAGAGGATTTATTTACTGAAGACACACAAAGAATGAACTAAAACATTCCTTCAATCTATTCTTGCATTGTTTGGGCTTATACTATTTCTACGTAAAACTAAAGAGAAGGGAAAGAAGTTTTAAAAGTTCTACACAAGCTGTTGCGTGATTTGTCTCGTGAATATGTTTTGTCAGTTTGTCAACCTACTTATCGCAGTTTTTAAATGCGGTCTCCTACATTGGCCGCTGTTTTATACATGGCTAGTTCTCCAGCGAATACCATACGCATCCCTGTGTTTGGGGCATACTGTCATGTGCAGCTGATATTCTACTGGGACGAAAATTGCGACAGGCAAGTCTGGAATTAGTTTCGTATATATGTGACACCATTCTCTTCGAGAGAAGAAAACTGCGACATAGTATGTTGTTGTGTACGTGACTCGATCGCTCTTTTCAAATGGCTACTAAGATTTTGGGCGACTTTTTGAAATGACACTTTTTGGCCAGGAAGCAAAAGTGCATCATTATTATGATTTATACGTATTTGTCAAAAAATCTGCTGTTTCTATCAATATTATTACACTTGTATAAATATGTCTAAAATTAAACGCAAACCACGAACGTCCTGGCAGCGGGATCGGTATTTATGAGTTCTTAATGCGGCTGTATATCTAAAAGATATCAATACACTGTTTGTTTGGTTTTACTTTGCAAAATCGATGAGAACTCTTTCACAGTTTTAATTTGGAGGAAAAGATTTTCATTGAAGAACATATGTTCACGTTTGCGTGAACGTGAAGTGATCGGTTGCGTGACTGGATTATTGCGAGTGGTACTTTGTGTTCCTTACCTTACATAGCCATTTAGCTCTCAATTTATACGCGAACGTCAGCTTTAATGATTTGTAAAAGAAACGGTTTGGATTTTCGAGAACATAAAGTATTTTCCCAAAGAAACTGCAAATAACAAAGAAAGGCCACTGGTGCTGCAGAGTATAGACATCTGACAAAATATGATAACCTACTGCACTCTAGACACTAGTTTCACCAACAATTTTCCAGATTTGTTCGCAATTCTTCAGAACGATAAATGAATATATGAAAAACCAGCGAATGCATCATCTAGTAGAAAGACCATCTGAAAATAGTTACGGTAAACGATTTGTCATATTTCAAGTCGTCCTTCCATTACAGTTTTTTTTCTATTATCCAAATTATGCAAATTTTGGCAACACTGGTTCGCGAATTTTTCTTCTTGTCAGCGCGAGCCTGAATTGCCCAGATTTTTTATTTCATATCATAATAGAAGTAGGGCCAAACTTTATCACAGTGTTTATTTCAATTCGATATTAGACATACCAAGACCCATTTTAAGCCTCTGTAGTTTACCAATTTTTGCCTTTTTCCGAAGTGCGCAAAATGCCTTTGCTTCAAAGAACCACCAAACCATATAAATAAAGCAAAACTCCATGCAATTCCCATTGATAGTAAGTAGAAGAGTATTGCTATCATTTAAAATTAAAATTGTTTTCTGGCGTTGCAAACTGTTTAAAAGCAAGCGCTTTCAATTTGTTTAATTTTAAGCCTGATTATTGCGTAATGAATTAAGCAAAACCGTTTTTCCGAATTTCCCGAGAACAATAGAATTCCAGAAGGTTTAAGTAATATTCTCGAAGATAGCTCCCCAAAAGTGTTCTTCTGGCAAGTTATCAGGATTTTGGATTTTCTGAGCTTGTCCGCCGATTCTCGATATTTACAGTCAGAGCCTCTTAACTTGTCAGTCAATCACCAACATCTTTATTTTGTTCTCTGGGCTTCTTAAAATCAGGTTTTCAATCGTGTGTAGAAAGTAATTTAGAAAACAACCCTTTCATTGTGGCTCGTTTTTTTGCCACCGGTTATGTGTATTTACTTTAAGCTGTCATTGGCTCAGCCTCCAAATGTGAATCGTTAGAAGATTAACGGGTTTTGGTTTTACGATTCTCTAAAACACTTTATTTGATGTCAAATTTGTAGGTGTTACAGCCTTGTCCATTGTATACGCTCTGCAACTTGCTTTAGATACGTCACAATACGGCGTCAAACAATGCTCAGAAGTTGAAAATTACATGACGTCAGTGGAACGTGTCATCACATATACTCAAATCGAGCCAGAGCCGGGGCACAATAATTATCAACAGCCTCCCCAAAACTGGCCACAGCACGGTCAAGTAACACTAAACGACTTGGGCCTTGTCTACTACCAGGGTGGACCAAAAATACTTAAAGATGTCAGCTTCACTATTAATTCACAAGAGAAGATTGGAATTGTCGGTCGCACAGGAGCCGGTAAGTCCTCATTGGTTGCAGCTCTATTTCGCATGCCTCAACCAATTGGTGATGTCATTATTGATGACGTCAATATCGACAATATTAACATTCAAAGCTCTCGCCGAGCCATGGCGGTGATTACCCAGAATCCAGTTTTGTTTACTGGTTCACTGCGCATGAACTTGGATCCTTTTGATGAGTACGGAGACAAGGAACTCTGGGAGGCACTGGAACAGGCGAGTTTGAAAGCCATGGTGAATACGTTACCACGGCAACTGAGCGAGGAGGTTAAAGAGTGTGGGGCCAACTTCAGCGTCGGAGAAAGACAACTTTTGTGTCTAGCTCGTGCCTTATTGAAGAAAAACAAAATTATTGTTTTGGATGAAGCAACGGCAAATGTGGATTACAAAACGGATCAATTAATTCAAGAAACAATCCGCACAAAATTTAAACATTGTACAGTGATAACAATTGCGCATCGATTGAACACCATCATGGATTATGATAGGATGCTGGTTTTGGAAAACGGTCGAGTTGTTGAATACGACAAGCCGGGAGTTTTACTGCAGAACGAAGGAGGACAATTCTCAAGGCTTTATGAGTGCTATGCGGACAATGTTGATGAAAATGTCAGAAACTAAATGACCCGCGTTTCTTTCAAGCAAGTGTTCGTAAACATGAAACCGACATTATACCTTCGTATAAGAAAATAGCACTTCTCAACTAGTATAAGGCCTGGGTCAATGAAGAAACCAGGAATGAATTGTTTACTAGCGATATTTTTGGCCTGGAGCAAGAAAATGAAACGAAATTTGGCACACAGAGATCTCATTATCCTTAACATTTTAATGACATTGGGCGTTCTCCTAGGTGACGTGACATGTCACGTGACTTTTGCTCCAAAAAGTAGCAATTATTTGACGAATTGCCAATCGATTCGATCTGGAGAACAAAAACGCTTTTTAGCCTTTCACGTTTGGAACGATCGTCTATTGTCTACTCAACGAAAGTTATGAGGGTAAAGGTCAACTTTCTGATAAAATTCTACTTTTGAGCGATGATATGTCTACTTTTAAAAATCCAAGACACTCATTCCAAACGTAGAAGGTCAGATACTAGGTTTAATTTGTATCGAAAACGCCGTTTCATTTATCAGTATAAATTCAATTCGCGGGCAATTCGTGTAATATTCCGGTCATGTGATCTGTCACGTGGTCGCAATTAAACGTTAAGGCAAAAATGGACGTTAACGTTTGTATTCCAGGAAAGATTCATGCTTTTCTATACGATCTTGTGGAAGATGTTATCGATCAACTCATTTATTCCACTCAGAGTTTGAACCCAGGCCTGAATGCTTGAGCTGTGACATTAACTTTTCACCGAAAACCATATTTTAAGGCCAAATACATTCCTGGACGCTATATCGCAAAATTGCAACCAAACTATCAAACACTGATCGTTTGCAACATAAATGAGAGTGTAAATTATTCGGATTTCGAGGCAAGAATTGCGAAATTTCATTTGTGGATAAAACAAAATTTTTGAAGAAGAGTTCTTCAACACCCAGTCGGCCTCTTGTTCATTTTTTACGTCTAGTTTTTCCGCTCTCTTTTTTTTCGGTTTTGTTGGCTATTAAGTGGACTTTGTTTGCAGATAAACATTGACAGAAGAAACTTAGAATTTTTAGTAAAAAGTAGTTAGGGGTGGATAGGCCGTACTTCCCTTACCTTCGATTATGGGAGGCAATTTTCATAGGTTTTTTGTCGATAACTCTGTCAAATATTTGATTCGATCTTATTGTTGTTTAATTGTTACTTGTTTACACAGTAAGGCA
The DNA here is from genome assembly GCA_964030785.1 of Siderastrea siderea. Classification (NCBI taxonomy): domain Eukaryota; kingdom Metazoa; phylum Cnidaria; class Anthozoa; order Scleractinia; family Rhizangiidae; genus Siderastrea; species Siderastrea siderea. Next base: position 46,680,591 of record OZ034972.1, read on the forward strand.
GGGTTTCAGTAAAATCGATGGAGCTTAAAATTTCTACAATGTGGTATTATTTTAAATTCTTTTTTTTGAAAATAAAACTGATTAAGTTTCTCATAATTCGTCTCATTTTGAAGTTACTATACTGTCGTTATAGATGAGGTTTTATTCTTTTCAGTATATGAAGTTGAACTCGTGTCGCGTTCCCCGAAACAAACTGCGCGTGTTGTCACGATGGCTTTCACTGGAAGATAAGTGAGGCTCATGCTCACAGCTTCCGCTGCCCGATACTCACGGCTGCAAATCCAATATGGCGTCTAAAAATGGCGCTCCTGACAACAAGATTCGACGCTCTCTTTCTCTAGCTAACGTTAGGTAATGGCAAACCTTGACACTTTGGTTTTGTGCACGTTATTAGTTATAGATCTTTCAAATCTGTTAAAATGAAAGCAAGTTTATTTTTTCACCCTCAGCCAACTGAACTGTACCTTAAGTTAATCACAACGGCAGACAGAGCAAATTAAATGTAAGGAAAAATCGATGGTCATCCTTTCCCTGGCCCAATGTTGTTCATGAATGCAGTATTGGTAATTTAGCTGAAAAAGGTTTCAGTTGAGTGAAACGTGCGTTTATCATGGATGGAGCTTAAAAAATTCTACAAGACGAAATTATTTTGAAATGTTTTAACAAAAAACTGATCTAGTTTTTCATATGATCTTATTTTGGAATCGCTACACTGGCGTTTTAGATGGGCTCTGCAAACTTTTCAATTTGTTTAAAGTTGAACGAAACAAATTGCAGCAAATTTGTTGTCAGGAACAAAGGTGAAGAAAAATCCCTGGTAACCGTTCTCGGACTCCATGTTGTTCATGCAGTGTTGGCAATTTGGTTTGGTTGTAACTAAAATCAGAAACGGGGCGGTAAGGGGGAACGAACGATCCGCGGGAACGAACAGTCAGCAATATTCTGCATAAAAATTTTAAATAACCTAACCCAATTAAACCCACTAACTCTAAACCTGATTCCAGCCTTAGTCCCTGGCCAAACGAAGGCGGAAGTGATCGCAAGTTGAAAACTTGTATCGTCTTGCGACTCTGCTTGGCCATGTATGCATGCCTTGCGTGTGCTTGCGGTGGCTTGCGTTCACTTTGATCGAGCTCAAGTTTGCAAGCAAGTGAACGCAACTTTGTCACCCGTTTGGCCCCCTAAGTTGGTCTAGCAAGGAGCAGAAAATGTATTTATCATGAAAATGGGCCAAAAGTTGAAGGAGCAAATTTGCTTGTAAGTTATTTTTTTACATTTTTATATATTCATGTATGTAATTAAATTCTGAAATGCCCGTGGGGAGAATTTAATAAAGTATTATTATTATGGTTATGATTATGATTATGACCATTATGATTATGATTATGATTATCATTATTATTTTATTTTGTTTTTAGGAGCAAATGTCCTCGAACCAGTCACAAATTGCACATTTGCGACCATAAATTGCGAGCCCTGTCTCAGTATTGTTTCCTTTAGTCAGGCGCGTATGCAAGGCCGCACTGAAATGGCTTTTTTTGCTACTTGCGTTGAATTTGCGTCTACTTGCGAGTCCTTTAAGCCAAACGAAGGCGCAAGTCAACGCAAGTTCAGAAATTGGACTTACATGGATACTAATCTTGTGATGGGTGGCCAAACCGGGCCATTTCAGGGCAGTCAGTGAGACGAGAGCGCGCGCCCAAGTAAAGAAAAACAATACTGAGACCAACTTGCGTTGGTTGGCCAAACGGTTAAAAACTTGCGTCAACTTGCGTGCAAATTTGAGCTCGATCAAAGTGGACACAAGTCCACTAAAGGCTTTGGTACATTGTTCGAAGATCTGCTTATCCCAGGAAAGGTCGCTAGAGACCCAGACACCGAGATCCTTCTCAGATTCACAAGTTTCTAAGACAGCGCCGCTGATGGAATACTGAAACACCTGCGGATTTTTCTTCCTTGTAATGCGTTGGCATTTGCACTTTTTCTTGTTAAACAAAAGCCCGGACGACTCTGTCCAGTCCACCAGGCTGTTTAGATCTGACTGTAATGCCGCACAGTCTGAGGCAGAGTTGATCGTCCTAAGAACTTTGGTGTCATCTGCGTAGCATGCGACTCTAGAAGACGACGTAACAGTGTCTGGGAGGTCGTTTACAAATAATAAGAACAGCATCGGGCCGAGCAGAGACCCTTGAGGCACTCCGGAAGTGACTAATAGTTGTTCAGAGGTGGCACCAAGTACTGTCACACGTTGTTTACGATCACGCAGGTATGATTTAAACCAGTCATGTAATGAGCCGGCAATCCCAAATTGGAAGAGTCTGTCAAGCAATTTGGCATGATCGACTTTGTCAAACGCCTTACTCATACACTGGAAAAGTTGAAAATTTACAAAACATGTAATTTTCATGTAAATTTGGATTTACAGGATTTGTAAATTGCAATTTACATTTTAAGGTTTTGTAAAATAAAATTTACATGAAATTTACACGTTTCAATAGATTATGTAAACGTGGTGTAAATAAAAATTTACAGGGTCACTTTCCGGTTTATAATTCGAAAAACATGTAAAAAACGTGTAAATTCCTTTTGGCAAATTTACAGTATCTGTAGTGTAAAAAAATATGTAAATTGTTTGAACACATCATGTAAATAACATGTAAATGGTCATAACAGAAAACTGTGGTGTTAGAACTCTGTAAATTGAATTTACGAGAAACTGGTTTCCTTCCATGGACAATGTAAATGTCCTGTAAATGGTACTTTACATGGTCATGTTCTAATGCAGATTTGAGGATAATGTAAATAACATGTAAATTTATGGTTACTAGAAAAGGGGGCGATTGAACCGCATATCGTTTCCATGTGTCATGTAAATGAGCTGTAAGTAGTGATTTTCAACATGTAAATGGTTTTACCAGATACAGTAAGGTTGCTGTTGATGCTTGAACATTAAATTTACATGAAACGTTTTTACAGAATTGTTATCTGACAGAGTAATGGGCTCCTGTATCTGATAAGAAATTAAGGTGATTTATTTGTGAAAACAAAATGGCATATACGGGGCTTTGACGTAAAATGGCATATACGGGGCCAAGTAAAATGTCTGTAAAATGGCAAGTACGAGGCTCTGTTAAATGTCTGTGGTCTTCCATAGCTCAAAAGGAGGTCGTTCCCAGGGAACATGAGGTATATTTAATCTAGTAAATCAGTTATCGTTCGAGTACTGACGTAGGCAAGGATCGAGCTTCGGTTGAACAGAGAGAATAGAGTTCCGGTTTATCAAAGAACAGTGTTCTGGAGCCTTAGGGTGGTTAGCTTTCATTAATTGTTATGGTAACACTGTATTTATATTCTTAAAATTTTATTCCTGGCAATTAACGATCGTTGGCGTGCCATTCTGTTCCGGTTTTTTTCTTCTTCTTTTCTTTCTTTCTTCCTTCTTGAATTTTTCTCAATGTAAGTTAAGTCAAGAAAATGACCTCCTTTGGACCTATGGAATCTAGACTCTACCAGTGTCTGTAAAACGGCATATACCGGGCTCTTTAAAATGTCTGTAATAGGGCATAAACGGGGCTCTGTAAAATGTCTGTAAAATTAAGGAAATGGGGCATCATAAAATCTCTGTAAATTGACGTAAACGGGGCACCACAAAAACTCTGTAAATTGACGCAAACGGGGCATCATAAAATCTCAGGCTCCTGCTGTAAATCATGACGTCGCAAACAGGGCATCATAATTTATAGGTGTTACAAATTTGCGTTAGATTGTCAATTTAGAAACGTTTCAAACAGAGCACTGGCGTTAATTATATTCATCTGAAAATACCCCCGTTTAATTTCATTGGCGAACGATTGGCGCAAGGTGCCCCATGTTTGATGTACCAACCGGGCTCGTTGCTCCTTGTCAGTGGTATTTTCTCAACTTAACGGGTAAGAAAAAAAATGAAAAACGTAGTTGCAATTTGAAAGAAAATTTGTTGTAGATTTAGAGTACTGATATTATTAGAGCTAATGAAAATGAATCGAAAAGCGGTTCGCATTTTCATTTATTTGCCGGTTCTGGCCCAATCTCGTACCAGGGTGGGTTTGGCCGAGTGACCTTGGGTACGAATTGATCATGCGCAAAGTGGTTCCCTTCCCGACGTGCTGTTCGTATTTTTGGCGCCGATCGTTGAATTCATCGTTTGAGGTCTAAAATGTCTTTCGCTTTGGAGAGATGGCTTGTGAACTATTCCTTCTCCTTGCTTCACGGTCTCTGAATAGCTGCAAACAATCTTCTTACAGCGGATTAACGATCAGTGGGAATGTTTTTCTGCCATTTAACAAGCTGGATCGAGTCAACTTTTGGCCGCCATAATCGTGCATGGTTCTTGTTGTAATTGCCCAGGTAAGCTAAGTTTTAGACTGTAAAACGTGAGCTAAGGCTCTTGTATATCCAAATATTCGTGCCTTGTTTGATATTTGCCACGTTTCAGCGAATTGCCCCGCACTTTAAGACGGATTCCGCTCAACGTTCGAGCAATAAGTGCAAAAAATATTTACCAAAAAACTACTCATAGCACGGTAACATTTTAAATGCTATTTGAAACATCTCACTCTAGTTCACTTCCCCAAGTGACCCCGCGATGAAATTCTCAAGCATTCTCAAGAAAATTAATTTCAAATCTCGTAAAAGTATGCTAAAAACGGGCGCCATTTTGTTTTGAACTGACATGAAGCGTCTTTTTAATTGAAATATCGATAACTTCAAATCCAATTTTCTCTCGCGGGGTCAGCTTGGGAGCAAAAGTAACGATAAGTTCTTCTTATCTGTTCTCAAAATGTGACAATGCTGCAAGTATTTTTTTGGTAACTTAATTTTTGCACTTACTGCTCGAACGTTGAGCGGAAATCGTCTTAAATGTTCTTGATGACACTTTCTTTGGGACTTCAAAAGTACATGATGTAAGCTCAACAGTAATTGTGGCTCATTGCTGAGCTCCCACACCTTTTAAAATCAAGACTGGAATAAGCTTATATTTTCTTTGTTTTAAATTATCATGTTAACACATTTTATTTCATAGTTTGAGATCTTTATGCTTGCCCGACGTGACCAATCGAAACAAATTGAACATTCGATTAATCAAATTCAATCGAACCCAGTCGAACTCAGTCATGATTGGGTTCGGTAATCGAATTCAGTCGGGCTCTCACAAAAAAAATGGAGCAATCAAACATTGATTAGGTTCGATTGTGTTAGATAAGGTTTGATTCAGTTCGATGGGAAGGCAATCACAAAACTGTTAACATGGTTTGTGTGGGATGACATTCCATTGAAAATAGAGGTAGCAGAGCCAAATCTGGGGAGATGCAAGTTTTTCTTGGCAGCTTACAATGCCAACTCTTTCCACGTCATCGGCTTGGTTCATTGAATTTTGCGTGGGTTATTGTAAAGATTACATATGCTGATAAGAAATAAATGAATCATATATGAAAATTTAAAATAGGTGGGGTGAATTGAAATTTATATAATCTTCTGTTGTCTGATGAACTTAATTTGTAAGTTGTTCTCACATTGTGAACCATACTGTTCAAATAACTTATATATTTTGAATGAATTTTTTTTGTTCGATTCGTTCGATTGGGTTTGAAAATCGAACACAATCAAGCTTTCACACAATTTCTTTAGTTCGATTGTGTTCTATTTCTGAACCAATCAAACCTAGTCATTCGATTTAGTTTGACTGGGTTTGATTGAGTTCCATTACTGAAAAGTTCGATTGGTCACATCGGGTACTTGGTACAGTTTGCTAGTGATGGCTTTGTTGTTAGATCTTCAAGCTGCTGTACTATTTGCAAGTGACCACATTGACTCTGATTGAATGGGTTTTATCATGTTTATACATTTAATTTCATAATGTGAGATCTTTATGCTTGGTACGGTTTGCTAGTGACAGTTTTTTGTCAGATAGTCAAGCTGCTGTACCATTGTGAGTGACCACATCACCTTATATTCGATCTGTTTCTGTCAGACAGACAGGTAACATCTATTAGTGTGATCAGTGTTTACCCAGGGCTATCATTAAGGGCCGTAAACTGTAACACCTGTTATGGCTGAGTATTCATGACGGGACCTCAATGTTATGGGTGAACTCGGTTTCTTGTCCTTACAATTTACTTACAAGTTTGTTGTGGGTGTGAAGTTCAAGGTAACAGGTGACTCAAAGCTTAATGACAGCCCTGTATACCGAATCATTGGTTACTCAAACCTGGTCATGCATTCCTGTCAATAACAAACTAATGAATGGCTTCTGTCACCCAGCCGGAGTAGGAATTTGACAGGTTTACAATATGCATAATCTGCCTGTAACAGTCAGTTACATTTCTTTATTTTTACATCTCTTTATTTTTATTCTCTTTTCACTTCGCTGCCCATTTTTTTTTTTCAATGCATAAATGTTGAGAGAACTCAAACACCAGGCCTGGTATTTACGTATTCTAAAGGACGGTGCCTCCTTTTGTTACTGCCCATACGTTCTGCGCATCTTGGTACATGTATATTCAGATTTCTTAAGGAAATTGCCCACTAATACAACAATATTTTTGCACGGCTTATGACTATGTGGAAAAAGCAGATCTTAGCAAGGGCTATCAGAATCCAAAAAGAAAATTGGGGGTAACCATTCATTTTTCAGAGATAATAGAGCTTAAGTTTGGAAAGAAATTGCCATACATTCTTTGTATTTTAATGCCTTTTTAGAATTATGGTTGCTTAGTTATCTCTGAAAAATGCACAGTTACCCACATTTTTCTGTCTGGATTCCAATAGCCCTTGCTAAGATCTACTTTTTCCCCATAGTCATAACCTTTGCAAAAGTACATCTGTATTAGGAGGCACCGTCCTTAAAAGGTTGTGCAACTATGCAAATCGAAGTCAGTCAAACTCTCACCCTGTCCTGAGGCTGGAAGTCACACATTAACTATTATGGAATATCAGATCAAGTTTCACTTTGAATTGTTCATTTCAAGAGCCACTTATTGCATTTGTTTGTAACTGACAGGAACACATGACTGGGTTAGTTTGAGAACAAAATAAGGCCTTTGTGCATGATAAATTTATGCCTTAGCAGTGACTAACCTTGAAATCACTGTTTTTATTGCACAATGAAATCAAGGCAAATAGTGTACACCAGGCTTTTATTGATGGCTTAAAATTTGGTTGCTGACATATAATATGAACATGAATATATGAAATTCATATATTTGAACTGCAGATAAAGATAGAATTATATATAGATCATCGCAGTGAAGTTGTTCCAACCTAAGCGGTTGAAAAGAAGAAACCTGAAAAGTTCAGGCTTGAACAGGAATCAAACCCATGACCTCTGCGATACCAGTGCAGCGCGCTAACCAACTGAGCTATCAAGCCAACTGGGAGCTGGTCAATTGAGAGTTTGTATTATCCCGTCGATGGAGAATAAATGAACATGAATATATGAAATTCATATATTTGAACTGCGGATAAAGATAGAATTATATGTAGATCATCGTAGTGAAGGTGTTCCAACCTAAGCAGTTGAAAAGAAGAAACCTGAAAACAAATTCAGGCTTGAACGGGAATCGAACCCTAACCAACGCGCCCTAACCAACTGAGCTGCACCGGTATCGCAGAGGTCATGGGTTCGATTCCCGTTCAAGCCTGCGATGATCTACATATAATTCTATCTTTATCTGCAGTTCAAATATATGAATTTCATATATTCATGTTCATATTATATGTCAGCAACCAAATTTTAAGCCATCAATAAAAGCCTGGTGTACACTATTTGCCTTGATTTCATTGTGCAATAAAAACAGTGATTTCAAGGTTAGTCACTGCTAAGGCATAAATTTATCATGCACAAAGGCCTTATTTTGTTCTCAAACTAACCCAGTCATGTGTTCCTGTCAGTTACAAACAAATGAATTCATTAACGAATATTTTTTTTTGCAATAAGTGGCTCTTGAAATAAACAATTCAAAGTGAAACTTTGATATTCCATAATAGTTAACGTGTGACTTCCAGCCTCAGGACAGGGTGAGAGTTTGACTGACTTCGATTTGCATCGTTGCACAACCTTTTAAGGACAGTGCCTCCTAATACAGATGTACTTTTGCAAAGGTTATGACTATGAAGAAAAAGTAGATCTTAGCAAGGGCTATTGGAATCCAGACAAAAAGGGGGGAACTGTGCATTTTTCAGAGATAACTAAGCAACCATAATTCTAAAAAAGCATTAAAATACAAAGAATGTATGGCAATTTCTTTCCAAACTTAAGCTCTATTATCTCTGAAAAATGAATGGTTACCCCCAATTTTCTTTTTGGATTCTGATAGCCCTTGCTAAGATCTGCTTTTTGCACATAGTCATAAACCGTGCAAAAATATTGTTGTATTAGTGGGCAATTTCCTTAAGAAATCTGAATATACATGTACCAAGATGCGCAGAACGTATGGGCAGTAACAAAAGGAGGCACCGCCCTTAAGAATATGTAAATGCCAGGCCTGGTGTTTGAGTTCTCTCAACATTTATGCATTGAAAAAAAATGGGCAGCGAAGTGAACAGGGATGTAGATAAAAGCCGGCAGCCGGAAAAAATCGCCGGCTATTCCTATAAAATTTCCAGCTGATGAATCTTGGAAGGATGATACACAACTGCCGAAGCCACACGCAGCTTCTAGTACCTGCCGCCTATTACAAGTATTCTTCCACCTATTGAAAATTCTAACTACAACCCTGGTGAAAAGAGAATAAAAATAAAGAAATGTAACTGACTGTTACAGCCAGATTATGCAAATTGTAAACCTGTCAAATTCCTACTCCGGCTGGGTGACAGAAGCCATTCATGAGTTTGTTATTGACAGGAATGCATGACCAGGTTTGAGTAACCAATGATTCGGTATACAGGGCTGTCATTAAGCTTTGAGTCACCTGTTACCTTGAACTTCACACCCACAACAAACTTGTAAGTAAATTGTAAGGACAAGAAACCAAGTTCACCCATAACATTGAGGTCCCATCATGAATACTCAGCCATAACAGGTGTTACGGTTTACGGCCCTTAATGACAGCCCTGGGTATACACTGATCACACTAATAGATGTTACCTGTCTGTCGGACAGAAACAGATGAGCTGCACCGGTATCGCAGAGGTCATGGGTTCGATTCCCATTCAAGCCTGAATTTTTTCAGGTTTCTTCTTTTCGACCGCTTAGGTTGGAACACCTTCACTGCGATGATCTACATATAATTCTATCTTTATCCGTTCAAGCCTGAATTTTTTTTCAGGTTTCTTCTTTGCAACCGCTTAGGTTGGAACACCTTCACTGCGATGATCTACATATAATTCTGACATATAATATGTTAGCCACATCTCTGTTACATGAATGCTGTGTTTGAAAAATGAGCAATATAAGGCCGATTTGCTTAAAAATGCACAGAGGACCCTTATTCCACAAAAAATATCAACTTAAGCAGCTGATAAAACAACCTGAAGAAAATTTCTCGCCTGAAGTTTTTTCAGGTTGTTCTTTTATCAGCTGCATAAGTTGATATCATTAACTGTGATGGTCATTATCATTTCATAGTTTAGCACCACTTGCCTTTTTGACAAGTTTTAGTGAAGATATTTTCTTATCATTGCTTTGGCTCAAAGAGTAAAATAGTCTATCAGCTCTTTTCATGTACATGCATGTAAACATTTCATTCAAGGGGAATCCTTCAAATTACCTTTTAGGTGATTTCTGATTATAAAAAGGAAATGCAGGATGCCATAAAAGCTGATTCCCTGAAGTTGTTGCAAACAGGGCTTGTAAGTATTCATGTATTAATTTATTACTCGTTAATATATGTACATGTAACAGTAAGTTTTCTGAAAATTAGTTTTAGGATTACTTGAAAAAAAGTTTTAACCATTGCCTTAAAAGCTCAATGGCAGCCTTTTAGTGTGTTGGATGCATGTCACAACACCATTTCTCTGCAGACAATTCATCACAGTCAAACTACTCAGCATGTGACCATTTGCCTGACACTAGTAATAAACCAATCAACAGTTATTTGAAATTATGGTACTGGATATCATTGGAATATTACAATATGCTATGCAAAATTGAAATTTTGATCCCATTAATAAAATCTATCTGTTATTAGTGAAAGTCATTCCTAAATAAATATACGAATGTGCTGAATATCTTGAATGTAATTCAGTTTGGTGTGTACTAATTAATAACCATGTAGTGAATTCAGTGTGCAAGAAAATGCAGGTTTTGACAGGGTGTCTGTATTAAGCGGGTACTATGTTTATTAATTAGTCTAGTGTCTGTGCTTATGGTTACTGTTAATCACATTTCTCTTCCAGGTTCAAAGAGACCAAGAAATTATGATTGCCCTCCACTTTTCAAAAGAGAGACAGGTTTCCTCTGTCACATTAAAAAGACTGAAACCATTGTGCAAGGATCACTGCATTCCTTGCATGCCAGGGACACCTAAACAAGACCTACTGAGTTCGCTAGGACAGGTTCTGTTTGAGAAATGTAGTAAAATGTAAAAACAATGAAGAACTTACCACCTATGATAACCTCGTATCTATTGATTTACCTACCGGTACTAATTTGTCATGTGCAATTGAACTTTGCTTACACGTAACAAATATTATAAAAACCAGGGTTCAAATAAGATACAATTTAACAGCATTCATAGGTCGACCTTACACAATATACACATACATTTCTGTTGATGAGACTGATTCTTCTCCGATGGGTGTACTACTTTGGGTGCATAAACCATCACCGAATACCACTCCACAATGTACTGAGTACCAAATTCTAAAGTTGCAAATGCTAAAACGAATGCTGTGTCTGTGAGCCCCAAGTTGTAAGCACTGGTCCACTTAACCAGGAAAATATGGTACAAGACAACAATTGGATCAAATCTAGTTCAATGAATTTTTCTTTTGTTTTGTGAAAGTTGATGCTGTAGAATATGATGTCGGCATCTACATAACAAATCTTAGAAATATGCCAGAGTCAAATACATGTATCTTGACACTTTAAGACGGATTCAGCTCAGCGTTCGAGCAATAAGTGCAAGAATTATTTACTAATACTCATAGCAAGGTAACATTTTGGAGTAATATATCAAACACGAGAAAGAGTGTTTCATCAGGATATCCAAACCCCGAGAAGTGGGTTGAAAAAACGAGGCGCAGCCGAGTTTTTTTGACCGACTTCGAGGTGTTTGGATACCTGATGAAACACTCTTTCGAGTTATTAATATATGTCTTCTCAAACCATTCATAATTCTTGGAGGACCATTGGGTTGCATCATCACTGATTTATGCTTTTCACCTGACAACGTTTTTTCAATTGGGTGTATATAACAAATTGTAAGAATGATTAATACAAATGTGTAGTATCTTTTAAAATAACTTTATGGGTCAGAAACAACAATTATTACCATTTGAATCGAAACACAAGGATATTTATACATTTAACAAACCTATATTGATGTGAAAATATTTTGAAAGCACATAGTTCAAATTATAATTTTTATTGAATTGGGCAGAATGAAACAATAAAGTTTTTATGCATTTTTATTTACTGAGGACTGTATAAGTTATTTACAGGATCTTAACAGCCCTCCCTTTTAATTTCAATTTACGGGGTATTTGCAGGATCTTGACAGCCCCCTTTTTTAATTTACGTGGTATTTACAGGATCTTGACAGCCCCTCTTTTTCAATTTACATGATATTTACAGGGTATTGACAGCCCCCCTTTTTCGATTTACATGACATTTACAGGATCTCGAGAGCCCCTCTTTTTCAATTTACATGATATTTACAGGATATCGACAGCCCCCCTTTTTTGATTTACATGATATTTACAGGATATCAACAGCCCCCCTTTTTCGATTTACATGATATTTACAGGATATCAACAGCCCCCCTTTTTCAATCTACATGGTATTTACAGGGTCTCGACAGCTCCCCTTTTTCAATTTACGTGGTATTTACAGGATCTCGATAGCCCCCTTTTTTCAATTTACGTGGTATTTACAATGTTATTTACAGGATCTCGGCAGCCCCTCTTTTTAAATTTACATGATATTTACAGGATCTCGACAGCCCCCCTTTTTCGATTTACATGATATTTACAGGATCTCGAGAGCCCCTCTTTTTTAATTTACATGATATTTACAGGATATCGACAGCCCCTCTTTTTCGATTTACAGGATATCAACAGCCCCCCTTTTTCAATTTACATGGTATTTACAAGTTCTCGACAGCCCCCCTTTTTCAATTTACGTGGTATTTACAGGATCTCGACAGCCCCCTTTTTTCAATTTACGTGGTATTTACAATGTTATTTACAGGATCTCGGCAGCCCCTCTTTTTTAATTTACATGATATTTACAGGATCTCGACAGCCCCCCTTTTTCGATTTACATGATATTTACAGGATCTCGAGAGCCCCTCTTTTTTAATTTACATGATATTTACAGGATATCGACAGCCCCTCTTTTTCGATTTACATGATATTTACAGGATATCAACAGCCCCCCTTTTTCAATTTACATGGTATTTACAAGTTCTCGACAGCCCCCCTTTTTCAATTTACGTGGTATTTACAGGATCTCGACAGCCCCCTTTTTTCAATTTACGTGGTATTTACAATGTTTTTTACAGGATCTCGACAGCCCCCCTTTTTTAATTTACGTGGTATTTACAGGGTCTCGACAGCCCCCCTTTTTCAATTTACATGGTATTTACAATGTCATTTACAGGATCTGGGCAGACACCCTTTTTCAATTTACATGGTCTTTACAGGATCTCGGCAGTCTCCCTCTTATAAATTTACATGTTATTTACATGATCTGTGTTCTTTTGCCTTACAACATTTACAGTATCTTTCTTTATATTTACATGTTTCAATGCCGAAATTTACATGTTATTTACAGTATCTTTTGAGAACATGTAAAAGTCCAAAAATCATGTAAATTAACTTTTTACAGTATCTTTTTACCCTTTTACATGTTATTTACATGTTATTTACATAGTATGTAAATTTTCAACTTTTCCAGTGATATCGAGGTAAATAACATCCGTTTGCCTTCCAGAATCGAGCTGCGCCCCGATGTAGTCTAGAACACTGGTTAGTTGGGTGATGCAGGACCTACCAGCTAAAAAGCCATGTTGGAAAAGGCTTATCTTTTGTTGTAAGTGATCTTTCAGACCGGCTAAAACACAACGCTCAAGTATCTTTGAGATGACAGAAAGAAGGGAAATTGGGCGATAGTTCTCAACATGCTCACGTTTCCCTTTCTTAAAGACTGGAACCAAGTTCGCGAGTTTCCAGTCTGACGGAACCACGCCTAGTTGCAAGGATTTGTTAAACAATTTTGTGAGAGACGGTGCAATCTGTTCAGCTGCCTCTTTCAACAAACGTGAAGGGATTCCGTCTGAACCTGTCGCCTTATTTACATCCAGCTGCCTCAGATGGGCCTGAACCTCTGTGACTGAGATCTGCAAGTCTGCGATGAACGGTCCAACTGAAGGTGATGACCAAACTGGATGCGACCGGACCTCTGAGGGAGCAGAGAAGACCGACGCAAAGTACGAATTGAATAGCTCTGCGATCCGTCTAGGCGTTGACGCTTGTGTGCTCAGTTCATTCTGCTCACAGGATGACATAGACTCAGGAAAGCTGCGCGATTTGCTGGTCAGCTTAAATATAGACCAAAAACGTTTTGGTCTGCGCGCCAAATCAGAGTCCAGGGATCCAAAGTAATTCTCTCGGCTTTCCTGGATCATAATCTTCGCTTTTTTTCGCAGCTCTTTGTATTTCTGACGCTGTTGCTCGCTTGCTGTAGGTTTTCTTAGCTTCAGTCGAGCTGTCTCCTTTTTCCGCAAAATATGAATGATTTCCCCAGAGATCCAAGGAGGGGTGTTTCTGCCTTTAATTTTTCTGGTTGGAATATAGTCCGACACCGCGCTCATGAAAACGTCCTTCCATTCAGTCCAGGCCAGGTCGATGTTTTCACTGTCCCGAACCAGGTTGCATAGATTGATGGATTCGAGCGCACGCCTAAGTCCTTCAAAGTCCCCTCTCCGATAATCATATACCGTTCTATTCACTTTATGCTGAGCCTTCGTGGAGGCGCGAAATTCAAAGCACACTACACCATGGTCAGTAAAGACGCCAGAATCTTGAGGACTCAGCACTTCGCACACTCGAACGTGATCAGGCACGCTTGTGATAACGAGGTCTAACACCTTATCGCCGCGGGTAGGAATAATTAAAAAAAAAAAAAATTAAATAAAAAAAAAAAAAAAAAAAGTCAGCGCAAGTCACACGAAAGTCATGGCCAAACGAAGTTGCAGGTTATCGCAAGTTTCTAGCGCCGAGTTGGTATTAATCATCTCATATCCAACAAGCGAGAGTGGAATAGTTGTTTTATTAAATTCTCAACTTCGGGAATCGTTTCTGAATATTGTTTTGCAAGTTTCCGACAAATCTTTCGCATCGCGAAGGAAACTTTTGAATGCCGCGGCACTCGATAAGATATCCAATTTTCTTATAAAGGTGAGTTTACACGGGAAGATTCGCAACGACGATTTTTAGTGCAACCCAGCTTCGATTTTTCATGTATATTACGAGGGGCGATTGCAATGTGCACGCGAAACCCGTTGGCAACAGACGTGTTTCATGGGACGATTTTTAACGCAACGGGGGCAGCGAATAGGGTTCTGGGATGGCTAGGCAGAAAATTGACGACATGCATGTTACACGGAGCAAATAAGGAGCAAAATTCGTTATTTGGAGTTGCAAATTTTTGAAGCTGGTTAAAAAACTTGCAACACAAAAATTGCGCAGAAAATCAGCGTCCGCGCACCCATGTTACACGGCATCAACTTTTAGCGCAATTGTTGCGCTAAAAATCTTCATTTCGAATCGTCCCGTGCAACATCACCTTAAGACAAAAAGCAGGGTTATTCGCTGATAACCAGTGTGCAATGAACCAATCAAAGAGCTGGAAATTCGAATTAGCGAGATGGAGGATTTAACATTAGCCCTTTCACTCCTAGACTCAAGTTACGGTGAGATGATTCGTCACCCTAACTTTTTTTAAAATCTGTTGACAAAATCCTATCACGTTACCATTCAAATGAAACCTCTTTGGCAGAACGTTTGCATGAGGCAGTTTATTTCTTAGGATTTTACGAAACGAAATTTGGAATTTTTGGTGAATTTTTTGCTTTGGTCACTTTAGCAGTGAAAGGGTTAACATGTATTTAACTTGCAGTTGCCCAAGTTCTGTTCCCATTTTTAGCCTCGGACGATGCACAAACCATGATAGGCCTTGAATGAAGGGTGTATAGGGTATTTTCGAGAGCCATGAATAGCGATATCTTCTTGACCTGAAACGGGAAATGGCTGTTTTCTTTCTTGTGAACGTAATTTGCTAAGCAGCCGTGAGCCGTGATTTGCCATGATTATTACCCGTGAAGAGAGAACTGTGTGTTTTTAATTGTCATGGATTATGATTTTCAGTGAAACAGTTCTGGACCCCCCATACTGCCCTCTTGAATATTGAGTTTGTTGGAGCAACTGACAATAGTAGGTTTGCCATCCATCAGGACAAAACACATTCTTGCCTTTTTGGTGACCAAAAACCGCATAGCTATAGACACTGTCCGTATAGCCATGCACGATTGATCCTTAGGAGGTAAAGCCATTTACAAAACAGTTGACTCATAGAGAGTTTTCGAAACAACACCTTATCAGAAAATCCTTGTCAACCTAGTGGCAAGTCAAAACTAAAATTTCCAGACTTTTCACCAATCTTCAGAAGTACCCCATTAAGAATTTCCCTGACTTTATGCAAAATTCCCTGACCTTGAAAATCATCTTTTTCGCCGACTTTTATCTAATTAACCGTGGTAACCCTGAGTTAGAACGTGTCACTTTGTTCATCTATACAGCTACGTCATGTAAAACAAAAAATTGTACACGCCGGTGGTCCTGTCAATACTATTTCAGCGCCTTTGTTATGGCTTTTGAACTTTGCTCGGTTACTCAGCTCATAACCAGTTTCTTGACCAACTGTGATTTGCCCACATAGCGAAAACATTTTTTGGCCGCTACTTCACACGTGTAATCAAAATGTAGTCGGTTAACCATTAAAACATTTCACTTTCTTTTGTTTCTTTCCTTCCGCTAGGCACCCAACCAATTTATCTTTTGGATGACGATATATATGCAATATATATATCGCATATAAACTACATGTACTAGTTTCTGGTGAAAAAAAAGCCAAGGTTTTTTTAAAAATAATTTTTATTGACATGACATTACATACATTTTTTACACTGACATTTCTTTAGCTTTAGCTATTAGGTTTAAATATATTTTATTTTCATTAATCTTCAGTAATATTCTGATTCAGTTAATAAAGTAATCACTACAATCTTCTCTTTTTACTGTACCTTTATTTATAACCCGAACAAATGGCGGTATCTTTTGCACTCTGGCAGGTATAGGATCACCCGGAAAACGTACAGATTACCCTCACTGCTTCGCTATTTACATTTATCAGGCGAAATATATTTTCAGTCCATTTTTTTAATATGTGCCAAGGCCATAAGGCTTATTTCTGATGAACTGAAAATTTAGCCAAAAAACACTGATTATTAAATTAACAAGCCTGATTGCTGAGTTTGGAAGAGACCACAGTGATCTTTGCGGTTCCCAAGTCAAACTTCAGTCTAATTTTTACTTTGTTTCGCTGTCTGTGCTAAATCACGCCTTAAGGACACGTCATTCATCTTGACAACAGAACTGAATTTACGTTTCTCACTTCTCGGGCCACGCTCTGTTATCATGGATCTGCTGGATCGTGCTAACCATGTGTTAGAAGTGCTACGGCGCCGGCTATACGTTCGGCTAAACGAAAGACCGTCTGCAGGGATGGTAGAGCAAGTGCAAGCCGCCTTAAATCCTTGCCGATATTTGCTGTGAAATAACGCGTATAAATAGGGGTTGATGGCGGAGTTGGAATGACCCAAGAAGAGCGATGTAAAATAAAACGTCAAAGAGGAGTCAAAACATGGTATTTTGTGGTAGGCAAAGAAGAAAATAAACTGATATACGTAGAGTGGAAGCCAACAAGCACAAAATAGTGCTATGACGGTGATTAACATTTTTACGACCTTTCGCCGTAAGGCTCGGGTTCTGAGTTCATCCCGACTCGAGCGAAAACCTGGTATTTGCCTTCGCCACAGTTTGGAGACAATGACTGAGTACATTACAACCATAGTTAATAAAGGGAAGACGTACAATGTTATGAACAGAATTAACGTGTAGTCCTTCGGTGCTGTAACAGGGTTAAAAGCGGGACTCCAGTCCTCGATACACATCTCATAGCCTTCGCTTCCAACAATGACTCTTTGGGCATACAGAAATGGCGCCATGACCAAGAAGGAAGTCATCCAAATTGCACCAAGAATGAATCTAGCTGCGAAGAACGAAAGACGCCGCTTGAACGGGAATGTTATGGCCCAAAAGCGATCGAATGAAATCGCCAGAAGAGTGAGTATGGAACTTGCCACGGAAACGCTTTGGAAAAACACAACCATCTTGCAAATCACCTCGCCAAAAATCCACTTAAATCCTAGATACAGTTGTGTTACCATGTTGGGCATACCGAGTAGAGTGATTAACAGATCGCTTGCAGCTAAGTTGGCGATGAAAAGATTTGTAACGCTTCTCATACTCATGTTCCGCCAGACTGTGATTATAACTATAGAGTTACCAGCAAGTGAGAGAAGGATGATAATACTGTAAGCGAGAGTCTTTGTGACTTGAGTCGCGACTGTTTCTTGGTATAAGGGACAAACCAAATCGTTTGTTTCATTTCCAGTCAAATTGCCGCCATCAGCAGCATCCATTTTAACTCTTTTCCTAGTCTCGTATTCTTGAGCAATGTTTTCAAATTAGCATGCGAATTTCAAAGAAGTTTTCTTTGCCTTTCTCCACCACTCACAGAGCACTCGCTATCTGCAGATTCTGTCTGGTGCAATTATTTCCAGTCAACAATCGCCCTGAAAAAATAACAATAGAGAAACCAGATTATCCACTGAGGTGCTTATTGGTGCTTCGCATGCAAATCTATTTCCTTATCAGTATTGTTGCAAAACGAAACGGCCATAAGCCTACAATTAACGTTGAGTCGTTAATCGAATTTTACATCGAGGTGTCGCAGATACGTATTTATTCATTTATTCTACCCACCATTAGCGAGTGGTTTTTTAATCAGAAAATTTAATTATCATCTGCTGCCACTATATTAAAATATCATTTTTGCACGTTTGCTTGGGTTAAATGGATCTAAGAATCAACCATTGCTAAGGCTTTTTGAGCTTCTGTTTACCCACTAATATTTGCTTAAATACACTCGGTACAGGATAATAATTTTTGTACTCTATATCCGTGGCCCCTATAAGTTGATACTCTTATTCCCAAGTAACAACACAGCTGTATTTCGTTTTAATGTCTTATATAAAATATTTAGTTAGGCCTGATCTGACTTGCCTTCAAATCAACTTTAATGGTAAAATATTAATTTCTTCTCTTCGTGTAATTCATCTAAGGTAAACACCGTTTCAAAGTTACCAATTTTACAATTAACTTTCTGTGCCGGTTCACAAGGTATCTGCCCCAATTACTTTGATATCCCAGCTACAATACCCAAAGCAAATGAGGTTACTCATGTACTAAACAGGATTGTTCAAAGAACGACATAAGTAAAACTGCGTCCTCTTTTGATTTATTTATATATCACGACAAGAAGAGTGTGCGCACTAAAAATATTTGAGACTTTTCTGTGAATGTGCAATTCAGTATCGATAATCAACACAAAAAATTCTTAAAATTTGTACAGGCGCCTCACTGTTGCATAGGGAGCAAACTTACAGGCCTCAATTGACTTACATTTCTGAGATAGTTTCTTCGGGTTCCGTAGCATCAAACTCAGGAGCAAGGTTCTCCCCCACCCGCCCCTCTGCACCCCCACCCGTGGTAATGTGATGCTAGCTTATCACAGTTATTTTAGCTTTTCCCAACAATATATTTGCATATTTGTCCCGCGAACATTCCTTATTTCTGTACATGTGTGGATATATTGTTGAGTGAAGTGTGTAGTGTTGGTGAAGCTTAAGACCATACATAAGTCCGAAGCGCTTATCACTGTTGACTGTTGAACTCTTCACCATTATATATTATGCCCCATAGCAGAATTGCATGATCATCAGAATTCTTTGGGTCTCAAGAGAACTCCGAAAATCTTGGTTTATCCGTCCACAAGATGTTGGACAGGACAAGGGAAGAGTAAATCAATTCGATATTGTGACAAAATAAAATCCTATTATATATCGTCACTAATAATCTATCGTGAACCTCTGTGCCACAAAAAAAAACAACCCCTGGACTTTAACCGCCCGTCTACTTTTCTGCCAGAAGACTGAAAACCTTCACGTTTGTTATAATAGAAACAGTAACGAAAAATTCAATAATGCTGTGAAATGTTTTTACTGTGAAGATGTTTTACTTTGTATGGAACTCGGAGTTGAGATATCGAATATAATTATGCATGTAAAGGATCGACCGAGCATAACCGTTGTTATAGTACAACGCTAAATTTTGGCGTGCTCCCATTGATCGAAACCAATCACGTGACGCGATAGTATCTCTCCTCAGCGGGCGCCTATCAGTCCGTTTTTGGCAATTTTCTCTCAAAATTTAGCGCTGTACAATAAAAACAATAGAGTCCTTCTATCTTAGGCCCTATGTGTGATAGGTTCCCTCTGAAATTTGATGTTCAAACTTCACATAAGCCCTGAACTACGTTCTCTGGCTAATATTTGTTCTGACCATCAACTTTCCTCGGGCAACCTATCACACGATATATATAGTGCCTTCGACAGAAGAACTCTATTGTTTAAATGGTGTTCAATTTAAAACCAAAGCTCCGACTGAAGAGGAAATTAAAAAATGAAGAAATGCAACAAAAAATAAATATACATATACACAGGCCTTAAAATTTTGTTCAGACCGTCTAGCCCTGTATACGTAACCGAGTTAAAGATTACATGTTTACTTTTTGGCAACAGATTACATCATTTGTAGCTATATTGTTCAGACACAGGCAATTTTTTAGCGCTAATCTTTCCGGCCTTATATTTAAGTTATATCAGATTATGATTAACCGAAATTCTCCGTTGACGTCAATTTAAGTAGGCCGGGCTTGCTCTGTCGCTTGTACTAAGATCGAGGTTGAATTATATCGATTGATTTCTTGCTCCGGTCAGTTCTAGAATCAAGAGCTGTATCCTACACACAACACACAGATCAGAGGCATACTAGAACAATGAACGTGTTTTGGACAATTATTTAGAAAAGTGTTAAGACTTACCCGTATTTCTTTGCACCTTCCTTAGACGCAAAGAACGAAACCTTCTTAATTTTCTCTCACTGGAGATAATTCACTTTCGCAACAACCGCTTTATTACGTAATGAGTCAGTGAAATGTTCCACTAATTGAATGCTGGGTTTTATTGTATTTCAATTATGCTTATAATTACGGAAGTTCTCGCCACATTTTGCATATTCTTGCTCCGTAAATGCTTACATTTGCATAGCCTAAAGAAATTAAATTAAAACATTTACTGTTCCTTAAGGCACGGCTGTAACAATTCGTACCGAACTACCAAACGAATTTTAAAACTGGAAATTGTCTCAAACACTGACAATATTTTGTTCATCCCCATTTATGACCTTAATGAGATAATCTGAAACACTTTTCAAAGTCTGAGGACTCTCAGACGTAGTTTAGAAAACTGTATTATATTATAAACAATAAAGTTATTTATATTTAAGTAAAATAAATTTGGTTTACACATTGCGCATGCTTCATTTGAGGGTTCACTTCTTACTCTTGAAAACAAAGCTTGATTTTTTTTCCTTTTAGAAAACCTCTTTTTAATTCCAAAAAAGGTTTCTTTTTCAATCGTTTCTAGGTATTTGACCTTTGGAATTTGAAAATTTTAATTAAAGGTAACTATTTTTAGCGCTTCTCCAATGTACTGATTTTCTTTCATCAACAGGATACCAATGTGTGGTATTTGCTATTTTCTTTTCAATTTGTAGATCTCACCTATTTTTTTAAAGAGCTCAAGATATGTTGTTTTCTTAGCTCTTCAGAGACCGCCTATGACATCTTTTTTTCTCATCAAAATTTTTGCCTTATCTCTCACATAACCGGTCGTAAGTGGCACAAGTAATTATATTTAAATGATTGCGTTGTCACATTTTCAGAACTTTTTTCTTGATCGAGGCTAAGCCGTTAATTGCGTGATCACTTAAAGTGATTACTGCATAACTCTTAAACTACACCGAAGATAAAGAAAATCTTTAGGTTTGGAGTTAAAGGTACAGAACAACCGTGAAATTAGCTTAGAACTTGATCTAGGCAGCTGATATCTATAGTTTACATAAGCAAAACAACTGAACTAAAGAAAAGAAAAGCTCTGTTTATGAAAACAGAATTTGCCTTCTAGTATTTTCGTAATCTAGAGTTTAAGGTGCAGAATAACCGTGCATTCAGTTTATAACTTGATGCCTAATTCTAAGCAGCAGATATCTATAATTTACAGCAAACAAACTACTGAAGTTAAAGAAAAAACGATACAAAAAAGAAAAAAACAAACAAACAACAACAACAATAGGGCCATGCGTAATGTGCATTACTGTTGTAGGGGTGTTCGTCGGCACTCTTTCAAGGCTGGTTGTTTTTATATGAACACCGTCCGATCGCAGTCAATTGCTTACTTTTTCGTCCTTATAAAACTCTGCGTTACTTTACAAGATTATTTTGTCGTTGTCGTATTTTGTTTGCCGTCGACCGATCGCTTAATACGTGTTTCTATGTGATCGCACGGTTTCTAGTAAGCGATATTTGTAATGTTTGTCTGAGATGGTTTTTGCTCAGTATCAAAGGTATCACGTTGAAAGCGAACTTAAGAGAACATGCATTGCGGTATCTGAATGTTACATTTAACTTGAAGGTGAGGTTCAATTTTTTAAGTCTTTGGGCCTTACTTCAAAACAAAGCCCATTCGATTAACAGGATCCAACGTATAATGAGTTTTAAAGGTAACTATGGTTAAGTTACAAGACAAAATATCCAAGTTTAATAGCTCACATCAGCGGCCACCAAAAAATTCCACAGTAATGGAAAATAAATAAAGCATCATCGGCGTTGTTTTTTATGTGTCACTCAACTTTGGAAGCCGCAGCTAAATTCTGTCTTTTCCGATGTTTTTAAATCAATTAAAATCCACTCGATTACCAGAAGCGTGAAATAACTTAAGAAAGGAAACTACAGTTACAAGACAAGACATCCACGTTATCTCACATCACCAGTATCACAAAAGAATGGAAAATAAATACACGGTTACGCCTGCTTTTCTCATGTCACTCAGTTTTGGGTGCCCCAGCTAACTTCTGTCTTTAAAATGTTTTTCGATTAATTAAAGACGCAATAAGTTGTTGACGACGTTCATCTAGATATGCTGCATCCAGAATTATTCCCTGCTGAGCGGTAATGTAAAGAGAAGAGAACAGGTTTTGCCTCGGGCCATACAGAAGTAATAAATCTCAATTATCGAATACTCCAAATCGTGTGTGCCCAGCAGGTCGCTGTAATGAGAACTTATTGTATTCAGAAGTGTGCATCAACAATTAAACGTACCACTAATGGCAAGAAAAAGAGACCTTTTTTCAACGAAAACCAAAACATTTAAGTGATGACAAAATGGTTTGGCCTGGGAGATCAAATGATTTGAAATCACCCCCCTGGGCCACCCCAAAAGTCTACTGAATGGTTTGCATGAATGCAATTTTGTTCCATGCTGTTTGTTTGAAGTAAATAACAAAAGCAGAATATACTCAACGAAATATCGAAAATAACAATCTACAGCGCGTGAAAGGCATCACACAGAGTTTAGTTAACTCTTTAACACAACAAGGCATCACAGTTTAAATGTTTTCTGATATTTCTAACAAAGGGTGAACATCAGCATTTAAAGATGCTTATGCGTTGCCGAGACGTCCTGGAAAGACGCATGTTATCATTTTAAGAGCTTGGGATGTTTTTGTATCAGACTCGAAAGTTTTGACGACTTCTGTTTTTGTCAGTACTTAAAAAGCTTTTCATCGGGCTGAATGCGCGCCTGCATTGTGATATTAGTGTACATCAGTTTGATTTGATTCCTACCTCAAGAGAAGAAGCGTTTAATAAATTTATAGTACTTAATGAATAGGATATTGTATGTTGAAAACCGCGATGATCATAACTTATATGTATGGCATCTAAATGTTGAATTCCTACTGCAATCAGTAAAAACAGAGAACTAGAAATAGCCCTGGCTGACAAATAAATAAGCTATCGATCTCAGCCGGTTTCATGTGCCGGCAGCGAAAGATTGTACACTTACCACAGAACTGAAGCGTCGCTTTCCTAGTTGCCCCGATTACTGACTATAGAAAATCCGTAAGCGGGTGGGCGCGCGGCAGATGCGAACCATATGACTGGCTCCAGAAAACTGATTACTAGATCCAGGCCTAATGACCGCGACGTGCTGTCTGGGAGCAATACCTCAGGTATGATAATCGACGATATCTCCAATCAAGATGGGATTTCCTGCGTTTAGCTGTAAATTTAAAACTCTGGACTTTTTAACATTGTTGTGAACGCCAATTTTGATTTCAAAAAGTTACAATTTCCTGGTTTTTCAAGATTTGCCTCGTCGAGATTTGCCTCGTCGACTTCTGTTTTTGTCAGTACTTAAAAAGCTTTTCATCGGGCTGAATGCGCGCCTGCATTGTGATATTAGTGTACATCAGTTTGATTTGATTCCTACCTCAAGAGAAGAAGCGTTTAATAAATTTATAGTACTTAATGAATAGGATATTGTATGTTGAAAACCGCGATGATCATAACTTATATGTATGGCATCTAAATGTTGAATTCCTACTGCAATCAGTAAAAACAGAGAACTAGAAATAGCCCTGGCTGACAAATAAATAAGCTATCGATCTCAGCCGGTTTCATGTGCCGGCAGCGAAAGATTGTACACTTACCACAGAACTGAAGCGTCGCTTTCCTAGTTGCCCCGATTACTGACTATAGAAAATCCGTAAGCGGGTGGGCGCGCGGCAGATGCGAACCATATGACTGGCTCCAGAAAACTGATTACTAGATCCAGGCCTAATGACCGCGACGTGCTGTCTGGGAGCAATACCTCAGGTATGATAATCGACGATATCTCCAATCAAGATGGGATTTCCTGCGTTTAGCTGTAAATTTAAAACTCTGGACTTTATAACATTGTTGTGAACGCCAATTTTGATTTCAAAAAGTTACAATTTCCTGGTTTTTCAAGATTTGCCTCGTCGAGATGCAAATTAATGTAAACGGCACTTTACATTTATAACTAAAGTGACCCACGGAAAACGCTAGACAACTGACTTGAAGACCTTTAATCTCGAAATAAGACAAAACTTGAAGACCTTTAATCTCGAAATAAGACAAAACTTGAAGACCTTTAATCTCGAAATAAGTTGAAAGAACATCCGCCACACTATCTTCATCATCGTGGGCTAAAATAGCACTTTTAATATGAATGAACAATCGACAGTAGCTGTTATCAGTGAAATGCAATTTACGACATTTTAATTAAGCCGTTGAGCAGTTAGACATTTTTTGCCTAACATTGGGTGATTTTAGTAACAGTAGATGGTGCTCCTGAAGCGTGCATCGGTTTTCCGGGCAACAAGAGAGAAGAAGGAAAATTGTTGAGCTAGCGGTAGCTTACGATGGACTGTGGTATCGGAGGATTATGCGATAAAACCACAAAAGCCCCCCCTCCCTTACCACCACCACAACCACCATCTTTGTTCATTTTTCGCTCAAAGGAACTCTGTTTTACAAGGTCGACACGTTCTAACGAAAAGCTAGAAAATGAACCCCTCTTATCTGCCTTTTTCTAAATTAAAACAACAACAACAACAACAACAACAACAACAAAAACAACAGCTGTTTTTGGCCCCTTCGTCCCCTGTACCGGGCATATGCAGTTCCACATGTAAGCCATATAGTCGGTGTGGACCAAAACGCTTTTTGTTATTTATTATTTTTTCTGATGGGCAGTTTCCATTATTTTGCCAAAAAGTGCGTAATGAGGACGAGATCTTGCCGATTTAGCCTGAAAAAAAGGGTGGACTAACCCCTGATATTTTTATCTGAAAAACGATTATGGCTTTTAGGTCTGAGGCTGCTGCCGAAATCCACATCCAAATCAGTAAAACTTCCAGGAAGTTTTCGAATTCCCCCCATAGGTAACACGATCCACATGACGTTTGGTACCAAGAGACATGGAAGTTAAGCCTACTCGTCAGCACAGTACAAGCTACTAGCTAGTTATGCTAGAAAGTTCCGACTTCAAAGAAAAGGAAATATTTTAATGTGATTCAATGAAGAAAAGAGAAGAGTACGCTACTGTCATGCTTGAAAAAGACAGCCGGATTTACAGAGGCAATGATGAATTAAAGGCCGTTTTGAGATAAAAATAACTTTGCCAGACAACCAATGATATATGGATGGGATTACTGTGAAATGATATCATACAACTGGCAACTGAGAAGAGATTTATAAATACTGGTTCCTCCTCGTAAGAGATAAATGAAATAGTGAACCTTACTAACTCTTCCGTTACTGCCACAATCGCTGACAGATAGACAAAAAATTTCCGTGAACAGCAGATTTGGACTGGCAAAATGTGTCTCTGTCTTTTTAAACTGAATAAAGATGTACGTTACTATTTATCATAACATACGAACTATCTTTCCCGGCTGTCTCCCGTCTTCGTCACATGATCAGCCTTTTTCCTGAGCCCCGAACATGCAAGCACGCACACAAACGATCAGACCCGTACAAAGCGTGCCAGGAGATCTAGAAGAACGGACCTTGCCTATACTTCCTTTAGACTAGAGCTTACATTGAAGCGTCGATTCCAATAAGCCTGTTCGAAGCGTTACGATCGCTGGAATCGAAGGAAGGAGTTCGTGCGAAGAAAACTGATTCTTTAACTGAAGGGGAAAAGAAAGGACCGGATTTACTCACGCGCCGTGGATCTACTCTTCGCTGCCTGACCATCTGAACTCTTGGGACAGACTATTCTTACTTGATTATGAAGTTTTGTTCTCGGCCCATAACTTGAGATAATTCGGAAAACTGGACAGATGTCATTTGATGGTTGATTTTGATTAAGTGCGGTTTTAAGTTCAACTCTTTAAAGTTACCTCGTAGCTTGTTTATGCTTTACAATAACAATCGAACTCTGCTTGATAAACAGGGTAAGAAAACACGGATAGTATGACTAAAATGTTAAATGTTAATTATAACTGATCATGGTATATAACTATAGTTAATGTGGTAATCGGCGACGATAATGAATGAAATGCCATGCAGAAAAACTTACCTTGAGCAGTGCTTGAATCACTGGAACAGTCTAACCTAACGGAGTTAAGTCGACGGTGTACTTTTGTGTGGAAGTGATATAATGAAATGAGGTACTGATCATAACAAATAATAAATATTTTGGTAAAATTTATATCCTTTTTGAGCCGCCAAAACATAACAGCAATTCAATTTTAAAAATCTCTTTATGCCGTGGGCGTTTTCACCGCCGACCCAACCAACATTTTTTTTCCGACTGGCGACACTTGTTTGTTTTCATCAGGATCTCATGTAATAAAAATATTATTGGTCAGGCTTGATATTGATACATCAAAACTTTATCAATTTAAAACTTTTGACAAATTTATAAAATTTGTGCGCTGACTAAGGAGGGCTTGCAAAGGTTATTTGCAAAAAGGCAAAGGTGATCACGTGCATGAGAACTTGCCTTTGACACTCATTTCAAAATTGTCAGGGCATTTACCTAAATTTAATATTTACGATAGAAAAGTCGTAAACATATATGGTGGCAGTTTATGGCTTTTTCAATGAGCAGGACAAAAAAATAAAATTGAAAAGCGATCTCATATTGCCTTAAGTTCTGTCAGGCAAAGAAAACAGACGCCATTATTTAGAATTCAATCGTCTTACTTATTTCCTAAACTTCGGCAGTTATTTGTTGATTGAAATGGTTTACGTAGTTATTTCCATTCATGGTATAAACATTGGAAAACAATGCAAACATGAATTAAAGGAAGGACCGGTTGCTGTAGTTCCAAAGTTAGGACGAATGGAAACTTTTGATCAGGTGACAGGTTCACATCGAATATAAGTTACAAATACAAAATACAAAAATAAATCATTTGGCTAAAAGACAATCCATTTATATTTGCTAGCTCTTTCTAATTTATTAGCCATTTTCACAGATAACTCTCCTGCGTGGTCTCGAGGCAATATTGGCTAATTTTGCACTTTTTGCGCGAGATTGCCTCTGTTGCATCCACGTTGAAATAAATTGCATTGAGAAAAGTTATTTTATGAAAAGGGCTATTAACGTCACACCTACAAATATAAAACGACATAGTTCTGCGTCTGCTAAATTCTTCCTTTTGTAACTTAATCACTTGAAAGATGCAGTAGAAATTTGAATAAAGTTGAAAGTTTGCGTGGCAGTTAGTGGCCGTGGTTACACCACCCTAGATAAACATAGTTCCCCAGTATATTTTGCCTTGGTAAATTAAAATAGCTGGGATTTTCGTTTACCTTGGTAACTAAGGCCTAGATTTTACGTCGAATTTAATTCAGACGAGTTTAATTCACATTAAATTCGTCTATTGGTCGACATTATGTCACAGTCCGTTTTAGACGTCGAATTTAATTCGCTGAACTTTAGAGAAACAACCATATCCATTATTGTCAATGGAGCGTGTAAAAGGACAGAAAACGGTTAACGACAGAACATTTGAATATTAAGTCAATAAATTTGCTTTTCCCGCCGTAAAGCGTTGCCTTCGCTTAGTTTTCATTAAAATTTCAATGCATAGACCAATGTTAGTTCATTCAGGATAATCCTGATTACTTTTCTTCTCTGCGATCTGTGACTTCTATTTCATTGTTAAAACAGCCGGTAAACAAACTTTGCGCTGAACATCAGCAATTTCAGGACAATACAATTTCATCGCTTAGTAGAATGAAAGCTGGAAGGTATACTGAGACAATTGACAAATTGTCATATTTTCAGTATTATTTTGAGTTTAACTCGGTTTGCCGCTCGGTTTGTCACCATGTTTTCGAGAATTCGCGCCAAAAAATGAGTGAACGGGAAGGGATTCCCTGGGTACTAGGGTGCTTTAAACCAATCAGCGCTGTTCTTATATCGAGATAATTACCTATCATGCATTGTGATACACTGGTATATTAAAATAAGTTTAGCATTTAATTCGATGTATCGCAAATGCGACGTCTAAAATAAATGAACACGCTCTATGGATATTTTATCCGCGTAAATGAACTGGGTAGATTTCTGGCTGGGTCACTTAAGGACGGTGCCCCCAAATACAGATGTATTTTTGCAAAGGTTGTGACTATGGGGAAAAAGTAGATCTTAGCAAGGGTTATTGGAATCCAAAAAGAAAAATGTGGGTAGCCACTCATTTTTCAGAGATAATTAATCAACCATGATTCAAAAAAGCGTTAAAATACAAAGAATGTATCGGGCAGTTTCTTTCCAAATTTTAGCCCAATTATCTCTGAAAAATGCGTGGTTACCCCCAATTTTTTTGGGGGATTCTGATAGCTCTTGCTAAGATCTGCTTTTTCCACATAGTCTTAAACCGTGCAAAAATATTGTTGTATTAGTGGGCAAATTCCTTAAGAAACCCGAATATCCCGAGATGCGCAGAACGTATGCGCAGTAACAAAAGGAGGCACCGTCCTTAAGCGGGAGAAACAGACGTTTGAGACATCAGTTTTCTTCATGAACTGAATGAGAAGACGATGAAACCGTTCCAATAGATAGGATGCGAGATCCTTGGTGCCAGACACGTAAAGAATTCTCTAATCATATAAAAGAAAACGTGCAGTAAGCCTCAGCGTTTCCTTTTAAATTTAACACACAACATTGCTCAATCTTCCACACGCGGACGCCGCTGGCAAATTAGGTCATGCACTATGGAGCTGATCACGCACTGCACGTGCAGCGTCCAAGCCACTCAGCTTTTCACCCCAGTCGCGTAAGGCAAGTTAAGATTAAAAGAATTTCTGCAACCATTCCCTGCGTTCCGGAGGATTTTCTTGCACGCTATTATAGCCGAAATATAATGACGGTGCGAAAAAATCCTCAGGAAAACAGAGAACA
>OZ034972.1:47317537-47540037 GCA_964030785.1 Siderastrea siderea
TTCGCGTAAAATCTTTCTATATAATTTTTGTCCATTTTGATGATTATCTTCACTTTACTTTAGTTAGCTTTGTTATTTTATACTTCAGGCGCAGTACCGTCTAGGCTCTAGTTTCTTTGCATGTGAACAATACAAAGAAGCCATGGAACACTTCTCAAAATCTCTCCAGCTGTTACTAAACGACCCGTCAAGTTCAGAACACGATAAAGTGGATACTTTAAATCAACTTTTGTCGGTGGCACTCAAACAACCAGGTAACCGTTAATACTACATTCTTTCAAGCGTCACTGTACTTGGCTTGCGGGATGGACACAGAGCTATCGCTGGCTAAGAGGGGGATTTTCCCTTCGGGTGTTTTTGCTATAGATCCCAGGGAGCGCCTAACATAGTATCGCTACGTCAGTTGGAGAGAGCCATGGGGATAACAGACCCTTTAGCACGGACTTTTGACTTGCACGACATAGCATCTGACTATTCAAATGACTTTGAGTGGCCCATCCACAAAATAGTACAGTCAAACGCCTCTCCATAAATTAGGCGACCATCGGTCCATGATCGCGAATTCCTTTCCTATCGTCCAATCAATATATTTTAGACCACAGGCGGCCCAAGTTCAAGATAAGAGACATACGCCACGAACGTGACTTTAGCGTATCGGCGTATAAGGTGGTGTTGTGTTACAACGGTTTGAATTTGAATTACAAAGGTTTGTATGGAAAGACAATGCATTTGTTTTCAATAGTAGAAATTATTGTTGTTTGAAAATAAAGTTGACTTACTTTGTTGCCTTGTTGTATCCTTTGTCATTTGCCAGCTTCTCAGGCCGATTTGAAGCCATTTCGGCGAGTAAGGCAACAAAGTAAGTCAACTTTATTTTCAAACAACAATAATTTCTACTATTGAAAACAAATCCATTGTCTTCCCATACAAACCTTTGTAATTCAAATTCAAACCGTTGTAACACAACACCACCTTATACGCCGATACGCTAGAGTCACGTTCGTGGTGTATGTCTCTTATCTTGAGCTTGGGCCGCCTGTGTTTAGAACTCTCGTAACTTACCGTGTTTCTTCTAGACAACCAACTAGGCGGTCGCTTACGAGAGGATCGACCGTATGAAGAAATGTCAGAAACGGATCGAGTGTGATAGCCGTGTGTCCTTGGAGAGAAGGGTGGTTGCCGTGGGTGGGGGGAGGGGGAGGGCTTGTTTGACGAGGAAAAGTTGAAAATGTACACTCATCTGTAAACTAACGCATTCTATGTTTTCCAACTTCTTAGCTGGCACGTCAAGTATTCTGTACAGCGTTCCTCACGACGTAACACAAAAAGTAGTCAATAAGGCTGTAGTTGAAAAAGACTGGAGCCGACTTCATGTCCTCTTCATGGGTGGCGGGGGCGGAAGACGCTTTCAGAAAGGTTCAGGGGGTCTGGGAACGGGATGCGACGCGAGTATTGTCCCCTTAGAGGAGGTTATTCACTGTGATTTCCCAGATCTGACGAAGTTCATACGCATCTTAATGGAACACAAAGCGAGCGTGGATCCTCAAAAAGGATCCAAAGGTCCTCTTGACGTGGCCATTGAGTTGGAGAAATTTGAAGTGGTAAATATACTGATGGATAGAAGCAACAACAAAGGAGCTAGTGTAAAGACCAGTTCAAGTCTACCCCACAAGGTAAGGGAACTACCCAGGAAGCTACAACCACTTAAATTAAGAAAATGACGATGGAAAACTAAAGAACGCAAGCTCTACATTTGGAGCTATGATTCAACTTGACGCCCTTGCTTGCAATAGAAAGTAAATATAGGGCTAAGCTGAGTTGTACAAAATTTACGTTTTTGGAAGCTTTGGGTGAAAAATTTAACTTCATAGAATGAATCACAAGGCACTAGGCTACGGCTACGCGTAGGCTAAACATTTAAACATGTCACGAGCTGACACGTCACCATGTACACGATGCAATGTGGATTTCAGTCTACTCGTGGGTCACAATCCCTTCACCTACTGTTTTATACGCTTTGTTTTCTTTCCCTCAAAATCGATGGCTGTCGAGTAAGGTCACTCACCTCAAATGCTGTCCCGACAACAACCACACTCTAAGATAGCCATTTGCTGACTGCCTGGATGCAAGATTAGAGGCAATTTGCCAAATCTTACACTACAACTTTTACACCGTGTTGATTACCGTCTTGACACGATTGCAACTGGTTCTATTGATAGAGGATTCAGATTAAGTTAGGCGGGAGTGGAATGCAGTATAGATATCAGTATGAGAGTGGGAAGCAAGATTACGAAATCCTTTTTTGGAGAGCCAGTAAACCAGGGTCAAGCAGTCTTTAATACCTCCGGTCAGGCGGCCACCAAGACAGCCTACCAATTAGCTGTTTATTCTTCTTTTTAATTTACTTTCTTCAGAGAACGTTTAAAGCGGGTGGACTAGAAGCGATGCGTAAAGGAGAGAACAGAAAGGCAATCGATCTGTTACAACTCTCTGTGAAGCATGACGAAACATCAGTTGACGAACAACGCAAAACACTTCAGCTTCTCTGTGAATTGTACTTTAAAGAAAAGTCCTTCAATGAATGTTTGGAGACAGGTCGGAAGTTGAAAGAACAACAGCAGAAGAAAGAGGTGAATATTTTTTTTTAATGCACATACTTTGACCTAAGAGGTGAATAGTTGCTTCTAGATACGTAAATTAACTGGAGTGCTACAAGCTTCTAATACAACATCGTGAATTTGAAAATTGCAAGACTCGCATAAGCAAAATAATAAAACAACAAGAAATCAAGGAAAGATAGAGCAATTTTCGTGGTAATCAACCCAGCAGTGAAGTGCCATGACCTCTCTCTGCAGTCGACCCAGCTTATAAAAAATGCATCAAGTCCTGTGTTTTAATTCTGTAACTAAGCTTTGTTGATTGCCAAAACCCCTGCCCTGGCCACTTCAATTTGCGCATGTATTATTGATTGTTGGTGGTTCATTTGTGTCTTCTGCTAGATCGAACGAGCTAATCAGTGGAAAAAATGGGGCAACGAGCTGCACAAGGAGGGTGAATACGATTTAATGGCTAGGTATTATACCCTAGCCATGGACTTTACACCAGAATCAAACTCGGAGATGATGACAGCTCTTCTAAGTAACCGATGTTTGGCATTCATTAACTTGGAAATGTTCCACGAGGCACTTGCAGACGCAAGAATATGTACCAAAATTAAGCCACAATGGTTCAGGGTAAGACACCATCTTAGCATTGTAGCCTTTTCCTATGGTTCACTGATGTCAGTCCTTAACTCGACGTCGTAGAAATGAAAACCTCATTTGTATTTCACTCCTTCAAAGAAAATTTGAACAAACTACGAAATCTAACTGTTTGATCACCGAGCGGCGCTGTCCGGATTTGGGAAGTATTTCTGATTGGTTATAGTTTTTCAGTAAGTCTCTAAGTAGTTGACTGACCAGGGCGGAAAAAGGTTGGGCGATGAAGCGAGCGCGTTCGACCAAAAAGGTGTGATGCAGTGGACTGGGATCAAATTAGGTGCTAGATCAAAATGGTTGCCTCCTTGGGTTTCCTCCATAATTCTGATAATCTATGAAGTTCCCGAAATACGCGGACTTTGGCTTATCTTTCCCTTGTATCATCTGTCTTGATCGATGCTAAAAAGTGACTAAAAACTGTCTAAAACGAGCAGAGTAAAGTAAAAAGATGGAAAATGGCGTTTGGATGACGCGTGGCATGACGCGTAGTTATAATGCGTGCAGCTGTGCAACATCAACACCGCGCTTCTTTTCTTTTTCCCCTAAACCTCTCCTATGCTTGTCTGTTTCTTTAGGAACTACAAATAGAAATGCTCCTCAGTTTAAACGGTTTTCTTTGCCATGTTTTTGTGAGATAAAGGGAGGAGAAGTCTTTAAACTTAATTTCACTTTTAATTTGTTTACATACAGTTGACGACGTTGCGACGAATAATCGCAAGGAGGCAAAGTTTAAAGTTGCAAAACGCCACTATCTCCAAATATCTCCAGCCAAATTTTTTATTATGATATGTAAAATTTATCGACCTTTAAAATATCTAAGATTTAGGGTGGAGTAATTTGGAGCTTTTGTAAAAGAGACGCTGAAAGACAACCATGTCATGTTTTGCGGCAAGAGCAAGCATTCGACACCCTCAAATTAAGCTTATTTTTAACCAACTTACTGTGAAGAAGATTGACTAATATGCACCCAGATATAAACATTTTTAGCTGTGAGCCAGGACTGTGAAAAAACGTTTTCATCATAGGGCACGGCTGGCTGAAAAATAAAGAAAGAAAATGAGATTTCCGGTTTGCTGAAAGGTAAATTTTGCCGGCTACCAGACGCACCGGAAGCGCGGAAAGAGCGCTAGTGCCAGTCCTTCTCCGCTGCACACATCGCTTGTAGAGCGGACTGCTCGTTTCATCGCCCAATCTTTTCCCGCCCTGGTTGACAATGTCATGATCTGATCCGGGACGAGAAGGATCTCCTTTCTAAGAATATAGTCGTCGGGGTGAGATATTTGAGCTATAATGATTGACAGGACGACTTCCTATGCTTTCCTATTATCCATTAAACACTTATTGCGTGATTATGAGTTGCGTAGTTGAGTATATTGGTATCAAAAATCCCTTTTTTACTACTTGCTTATGCTGAATCCCGGCTTCGACTGATCCCGGACTCGGTGTCAAACGTTGATCGGAGTCTGTAGCTGGTCATTGCCTTATTGCCTCGCTTCAAAGTGTTTTTCTGGTTCCCTGGGTTTCTTTCCTCCTCAAAAAGTCATCATTTCAAATTTGATCCCTATATAGAAGACTTGCTAGAAAATCACCTGCGAGTGAAATAGGTCCCTTTTCTAAACATCATTATTTATTCTTTATGTTCTCGCCAGGGACATTCACGGCAAGGAACCTGTTTGCGTCATCTAAAAAGTTACAAGGCAGCTCTTAAAACGTTCTGTAAAGCACATACCTGCGCTTTGACTGACAATGAAAAGCATGCAACAGCCAGTGAAGTGATTTCAACTGCTATGGAAGTAGAAGGTTGGGAACGTTTTCGGATTATCCCAAATAAAACATCAGCTTAGAAATTACATGAGGTTAATCCGAGTAGATATTCCATCACTTATCGATCTGAAGACCTTACCTGGCTGATAATACTGAGAAACCATAGACTTCATTAATTTCAATTTGGGACATGTTGCCAAAAGTATTGGAGTACCCTTCTGGGTTATTGGTTCTAAGGACTTGAGGATTCCTGCTCATGTTGTCGGGTGTTGGGTATTCTATCTTCAGTTATCTTTTCTATAACGGTTGGCCAGAGAATACTCTTTCACAAGTTCATATCGCTTCCAGGACATACGACGATTAGGGCTTCTTTGAGCTCTTTGAGCTCTGGGCGTTTATAGTATAGTCTGTTATGCTAACTAGTGGAAGAAATCAACTCGGATTGATTACCACATTCATATACATACGTGTTCGGTATCTAAGCGTGATTGAGACTTGAGAGGTATCGGAGTGTTGGTGTTGAGATAAATGTGCATACCAGTGGTGAATTTACATTACAATAATCCATTATAAATACATCATAAATTCCTACATTCATGTCGGTATTCTTTATATGAAGAGGCACAGATCACTTGCACCTTCGAGCCCCAGGTGCTGCAGCGTCTGGTGAAAGAGGCATCAGAAAAGAATGAATGGAAGAAACTCAGATTTCTATATCTTGGTGTGACTGGAAATAAGACATCTAGAGGAATAGCTTTCGAGTGTGAAGCTTCATGTGTGTCTCTGGACCTCCTCATTGAGTCTGATGTTGAGGATCTGCACAAGCTTGTTACACTTCTTCTTCAGCGCGGTGCCGTGCCGGATGGACCACAAGGATGTAGAAGACCTCCCCTACAGATTGCAATGGAAAACATGAAGTTTCCTTTAGTTGTGACTTTGTTGAGAAACAATGCAGACCCATCTTGCATCGTTGGGCATGGAATATTCATTAATAAAGAGGTATGATAGAGTTATAAACATTGTTCTAGATCATCCTTTGTACTGGATCTTGTCTGTCTAATACACAACCGAGGCGTAAAGGGCACGCCTGATTTACTAAAGTGGCAAACTGTTTTTTGTTAGATATAGGGAACCTTTCTGAAAACAAGAAAAAACAGCAACAGGGAAATGTCCATATTTATGGGCTATTCTTGGCCTATATGTCATCCTTTTGATAAACATCCATTTGATCCATTCTCCAAAGAATGTATAACTAAGCTGTATTAATGCTTTCAATTATGCATACGAAATCCTTAGAGTCTCACATGTTACAAGAATGGAGTTACAATGTCCTTATGGTTTCAGGGCCCAATGTCCACATCAAAGCTCAGTATACTCATACACCCTTACACTCCTATACTACTTATACACTCGTACACTCGTACACCTGTACACTCGAACGCTGTTTATAAAGTCATATTGTAGATGTGCGTGGGAAGTTTGTAAAACGCGCGAGAGTGAAGTTTCTTGTGGTGCACATAAGCTCTCTCCCTGAGCTTTTTCAGTATCGAATAAATTTTTACCTACATGTCCGCTGAAAATTTTGGCTTAACGCAAGATGACCTTTAAAGGTTCTCAACTGTCACGATTCTTTGCTTTTGTTTTACAAAGGTTGGTGGGATAACGAAAGGTTGGTGGGAATTTACGTAGGAATTTACGGATTAATTCTGTATCCATATACTTTCCCAGGGTCAACCGAAACAGTGGTTTCACCTTGGACGCAAGGCACTTGAAAATAAAGACCATAAAAAAGCCGTTATGCTGCTGAACATGTGCCTTTATCTCTCCGACTCCAGTACAGATCTGTCAATCTTGCCACAAACTTACCATGCTCTGGCGGAAGCCCACTTCATGCTCAACGAACATGAAAGAGCCATTGATGCCGGAAAGGAATGTTTTAAACGGAAACCAGGCAAATCTGAGGTATTTCTTAAAAAACATCTGTCCCTATTATTTGGCTCAGTTTGGAGTAAAAAGTAGTTTTGTCGGGCGTAATCTTGAAAAGGTAAAGCTGCAAACGCAGAGGCATGGGAAAGTAACATCGCTGAATGGTCTTTTAGCACAGCAAAACAATGAAGCTGATGCTAAGTGCAGGGAACAGGTGTAAGCCAGTTCAGGACTAAACTGTCTCTGACCTCGACCTAACTGATTTTGTTGATGTTTGATCACACGTTTGCAATTGAGTTTAGAGCAATTGAGTTTAGAAGTAAGCACGTGTGACATTAGACCGTCACTTGACCAAAGATGATGGTTGTAACGACAACATTTATGCTGAAGACGCAAGAGGATGCAGGAGACAACAACGGTGATCAGATGGCAATGTGTAGATACTAATACATCATGACTAGTAATTCACAATTTGTATTAAAAATTAACTTTTAAACAACTCCTCAATTACCCTTAAAGGAAGAAGCCAAGGGATGGCAGACTCGTGCATCAAATGTCTTCAAGTGGCGCCACTACAGTTTCTGTATCGATTACGTCAACTTGGCTTTGAAATACACACCTGCTGACTGTAAACAAACCTTCTCGCTTCTGTTATGCCAGCGTTCTCAGGCTGAACAGCAGTTGGGTGACTATACTAGTGGCTTGGAAGATGCAAAGAAAGCCTCGATGATGACTCCAAAGATGCTTGAGGTAATGACTGCTAGATAATATTAACTCACATAAATTTTAGCTTTATTTCTAGTTTTGTAGTTTTAGTTTTTTCACAGATGAGGGGGCATTTCTATTTTAAATGGATATGCTGTGAATAAACCGTTATTGCTATTATTATTATCATTATTATTATAAATATTGTTATTATTGTTATTATTATTATTATTATTATTGTTATTATTATTACTTATAGACAAAACTGTCTTGAAGATTTAGTAAGAGTTTTGGACGAATTGGACAGTTTTGTTAGAAGCTCTGTTTTTTGTACATAGGTATCTTTATCATTCTAGCAAGGGATTATTTTGAAATACAATTAATGATAAAAATCAGCGAAAAAATACAATGACGTTTCGAAGTCATCTTGACTTCGTTGTCAAGTTTAGAATAACGGTCGTTGTGGGTTAATTTAAACTTGACGATGACTTTGAAATGTCGTTGTATTTTTTTCGCTGATTTTTGTCACTAATTGCATATCGTTATCATATACCATTTGACTTGGCTACTGAATGATAAGGGTTTTTGAAGACCTGGTTACTTAAATATATCTGCCAATCAATGCTTTAAAAACATTTCTCCCTAGGGGTTTATGAACCAGTTTAGATGTTTCCGAGCACTAAAAAGAGAAAGAGAAGCAATACAAGCTATAAATGAGTGCTTGAAGCGAACAACCGATGAAAAGCTCTTGGGTGACCTTTTGAGTGACGCACTTGTCATTGCTGGCAATGTGGAAGGTAAGTAGTCGTCATCGTCGTCATGATCATGATCATGATCATCATCATCATCATCATCATCAGCATCATCGTCGTCGTCATCGTCGTCGTCGTCGTCGTCATCATCATCATCATCATCATCATCATCATCATCACCATCACCATTGTTGCCGTCGTCGTCTTTATTGAATCATTTTGTTTGAAGTCATTTTGCTTGAAGGGGACACCAAGACACAACTGGATTTTGATTTCGCTCGTCTCTGAAATGTGAAAAATTAAGAAAAACGGATCTCTTTTTGATTCCATTTCTTTGGATTTTTAGTTGTTTGATTGTAGTCTAGTCAAATTACCATTGATAGCAAAAGTATCCACTAAGGATCTTTGAGATTACTCACTCAAATGTCACATGCTTGTACTCCTACTTATCATGGAATACCACAGCGAAGAAGTTTTTACGATAGACTGGTTCATACACCATTGTATGCATAGTGTTAGTCCAGTCCATGTTTTCAAACTAAAAATTAATAATAGAGGGTATTGTTTTTTCAGTAGCTTACAAACTGACTCAGCTGTTTCTGTTTTATTATCAGAAGGGACAACAGCCCTCACAGCCCCTGTTCCTAGCCATCTGCTCGTCAAAGTGACAAGCCACGTGATAAGGATGAAAGACTGGGACAAGTTGAAAATCCTATATCTCGGAGGAGGAGGAGGAGGAGGAGGAACCCCATCATACCCACTCGGAGAAGGAGGGCTGGCAACTAACATCGACGCCTCCAGTGTCCCGCTTGGCGAAGTTCTACGTCATTTTGGCTCCAGACATCCCCTGCTGACGTCAACTCTCCTTGAAAATGGAGCTTCAGTGAACGCCATTGAAGGATCGGATGTCATACCTCTAAATGAGGCCATTACACTGGAGCACTTACCTCTCGTGGAAACACTTGTTCAGAAAGGAGCAAACTGTTGCGTTGCTAGCAGCGATGGAGAACCGATAATTCACAAAGCTTTGAGGATAGGCCTTAAGACTGGTAATGCAACTTAAATATTCTTTTCACCGACGCACAGTAAACTAACATTACTTTAATGGGTTAATTGAAACCAACTGAACCTGTCTACTATCTTGACGCGCTAGCTGAAGATACAGTGAAAGTTGACATTATCATTCAGATCCTCGTCTAGTCACAGTAGTCGTCAAGGAATGTTAACCTCTTTCTTTTTTGAATTTTATATTCATAAAAAAGTTAATAGTAGAAGGTGTAATGGAAGTTTTTCCAATTTCCTGTTGTGTTAAACCCAGAACTGCTAAAAGTTTGGAAGATAATTAACAGCCACGTTAACGTATCTACCTTCATATGCCTCGGTGTCAACATTCTGAGTGCATCTTTGCAATCCACATTAATTTTTATTCAAATTTATTTCTTATCAGGGAACTTCAGATTCCTAGAAGCCATGACGAAATCTAAACTTCCTGAGATTGAATGTGTCCAAGACAGCAATGGTGATACGCTTTATCATCTGGTATGTGCTGGTAAAAAGTCCTCAAAGTTCAAGTGTAACGCGATCAAAATACTTCGGAATGCCAATGTAAACCCAACTCTTACCAACAAGAAGAATAAAAAAGCGACTGACTCGCTTTCCAAAAGTGATTCTCGTTGGAAGAAGATAAATGCTGCTATAGAGTATTACAAACCTAGCACTTCTGTTCCTTCTTTTTCTGAGACAAACCCAGAAAAGGCATCCAACGAAGAACAGGAACAAGATATTCCTTCAGAGGATGAAGATTGGCCCGCTCCTGGTGAACTGGGTCCCACAGCTCCAGAGGAGAGTTCAACCACACCTGCTAAAGATATCAAAGTCATCAAGACTGATGACAAACAACAACAGAGAATACAAACGCGAGAAAACATTGCCCATCTGATAGATGCTGTGATTCCATATGCTACATTTGCACCAGTAGACACTGATGAAGAATTGGAAGACCATGAACACTTCGATGAGCCATCTTCAGCCCTCCACATCACAGAGCACGACGACGATCCACAGAAAGACGAGTTCGTACTGAAACCTGCAGAAGAAGAGGGTGCGAAAACTGAACTTGAGATCGTCGATGACGAAATGGAGGTTGAAACTGACTCCCAATCCCCTTTTGAGGACCTTCCTTGGGAAGTGGACTGTACTGATCGTGTCTGGAAAGTTATGAGGAGCAAAGGGGTTGACAATAAAATGCGGAAACGCATTATTGACAAAATACGAATGTTAGCCAATGGAAGATGGAGCAAAACACTTTGCAAGAGACTCGAAGGCACTGCAAAGAGAGAAGGAATCCTGCTTTATGAGTCCAAGTTGACCAAAGGGCAGAGAATTGTTTGGGAGAAAACTGTCGCCTTTTCTGGTAGACTAAGTGACAAACCTGAGCTCCGGCTAAACGAGGAAAATTCCAAGGGTCGAATTTACTCAGATATCATTCGAGTTTGGGATATTGTACTAGACCACGACAAGCTTGAACGCTCAATCGAACATATTGTCAAGTCACATGACCGTGGAATGGATTGTCTCATTAAAAAGCAGTTGAAAGGTGTTACTGATGAATCTCGCAATGACAACACATCATCAAGCGAGTGCCTACCAAACAAGTACGTCGAAATAGCAGATTTGATCCAGACAACTGAACCAGCAGTTAAGAAAGATGTTCCAAAGAAGCCACCTGTTAGCGAAGATTTGTCACAGATTTTCTTCCCGCCTGCGAGTGCAAATGAGCAAGAATATCATATTCTCAAGTTCTACTCGTTTAACACGCCTTTGGTGAGGACAGTTCTAGAAAGTGAAACGTCTGCGAAAGTAGACTTTCCTTTCAAAATCACAGAGCTTGAACATGCCATTGTTAATCTCCGTCCAAATCCACCAACACCCATCATTCTTTTGGGTCGAAGTGGTACAGGTAAGACCACGTGTTGCTTGTACCGTCTATGGGATAGGTTCCAACGCTACTGGGAAAGTGCAGTCACTGCTGGTCCTCACATTCCAAAATATGTTCCTCCTGTGGAGGCACCTAAACGCGATGATGAAGAAGACCTGCAGACAACAAGAGAACAAGGAGCTAGCGGCCATGACAGAACATCAACATTAATGGCCTCTAAGTTTGAAGAAGATGAATCTTCTGCTGATGCTTGTGTTGATTCCACTGCACTAGAAGACGATGAGGGTCACTCATCCCGAAATTCACACCTTCACCTTTCTAAAGAAGAAATGTGTTGTGAGGAGAATAATCCTGATGATTTAAACGCTCCCCAGTTCGAGCACTTACACCAAATTTTCATAACAAAGAATACTGTTCTGTGCAGCGAAGTTGAGAAGAATTTCAAAGAACTTTGTCGTGCATGCCCATCAGCTGAACAGCGACTACAATTTGAGGACCGGCCCATGCCCACAAGGATACAAGACGTTGCTGAAGAGGAATGGCCACTTTTTGTGAATTCAAGGGACTGGCTTTTGATGCTGGACGCCTCTCTTCCAGGCGAAACGTTTTTTAAACGTGCTCCGGATGGCAGCTTGCTAAGAAAGATTGAGGGATGGGGAGAAGAAGATAATCATCTACAGTTCATTCCAGCTACAGATTCGGACGAAGAAAGTGACGAAGATGAAAGCGAAGAATTAACAGGAATTGTAAAAGAGAATGGTGAACCAAAAGGAAAAAGAACAGAGCCTAAAGGAGAAAGAGACCCAAGAAGAGAAATCACTTACCAGATTTTTCAAAGTGAGATTTGGCCAAAGATGAAAAAGACCTTAAAGGAGAAAATTGACTACCATCCAACTTTAGTTTGGACGGAAATAAGGTCTTTCATAAAAGGTTCTGCAGAAGCCCTGCTGAGTGAAAGTGGAGTGCTTTCACTCCAAGACTACAAGTCTCTGGGCAGGAAAAAGGCACCTAATTTTTTGGCTGATAGAAAGGTGGTCTATGAGCTGTTCCTTGTGTACCAACGTGTGCGTTCCTCATATCGGATGTTTGATGAGGCAGACTTGGTGTTCAATATTCACCGACGTCTACAAACTATGGCTGCACCTGAATGGTCGATTCATCAGTTTTATGTGGATGAAACGCAAGATTTCACACAAGCAGAGTTGTCTCTATTAATTCGTTGTTGTCGGGTTCCAAACGACTTGTTCTTTACTGGGGACACGGCGCAGAGCATCATGAGAGGCATTGCATTCCGCTTTGATGATCTAAAGAGCTTATTTCATCATGCTAAGAAAGCAGCCGGTATCAAGGAGGAAAATCACGATTTCATCAGGGTCCCGAAGAAGCTGTACCAATTAACACACAACTATCGATCGCACGCGGGGATCCTTCGCCTGGCCTCAAGTGTCGTTGATTTGTTGCTGAATTACTTTCCCGAATCATTTGACAGACTGCAAAAAGACGAAGGGCTTTTCGAGGGCCCGAAGCCAGTACTGCTAGAGTCCTGTAGCCCAACAGATCTTGCCTTGATTCTTCAAGGAAATCAGCGACAGTCTTCGAGAATTGAATTTGGTGCCCACCAGGTAGTTCTCGTGGTATCTAATGAGGCCAGAGAAACAATGCCAGATGAGCTGAAGCAAGGACTTGTCATGACCATCTATGAAGCAAAGGGGTTAGAGTTTGACGACGTCCTGATTTACAACTTCTTCAAAAATTCCCAGGTGAACTATTGAAACACCTTAATGTGTATTTGAGGGCTACCTACAAATACTTTTGCTAGCCCACATTTGTAGCAAGGGAGGGATATTGTCAGTATCTTTTATAAGCCCTTGGTGCTTTTTGCCTAATCAACCAGCCAAGTATCCTATGCATGTAAGAAAACAGGAATGGTAGAATTAAACAGTGTAAAACGGAAAAAAGCCATAAATGACAGCTCTTTGATAAAACGTAATTAAATGTCTGTTTTAGTTAAATGAGATTACATACCCAGTTTTAATTACTACACTGATATAGTGGCAGCGGAGCCAAAACTAAATGAAAACTGTACCCATTTTACTACTTTTATTACTGTTCTTACAAAAAGTCAAATTTGAGCCTTCTTTACAGGTTTAACGTATTGTGTTTGTTTTTGCTAGGCTGGAAAAGAATGGAGGGTGGTCACGAGTTTCGTGGAAAATCAAAACAGTGAGAATGTTTCGAGTTCAACCGGGCTGGCGGAGATAACCAAGGAAAGTGTCACCGTTCAAAAGACTCGCCCCCTTGAATTTGACCCCGACAAGCACAAGGTTCTCAACTCTGAGTTCAAGTATTTGTATACTGCGATCACTCGAGCGAGAGTTAACGTCTGGTTCTTTGACGAAGACAAGGAAGCCAGAGCACCAGTGTTCGAATATTTTCGTAGATTGGGCTTGGTTCAAGTCGTGGCGTTGACAAATAATGAGCAAGGAACTGGCGGAATAACAAGCATGTTTGCCGTCAAGTCATCACCAGAAGAGTGGCGAAAACGAGGTCTGCGCTTCTACAAGAAAAGATTGTGGGTAGCAGCGATACAGTGTTTTACGTTTGCTGGTGACGAATTAATGCTTCAGAAAAGTAAAGCACAGCAACAGGCCGCGGATGCCATGAGGCTCCGTTACACAAATAGGCAGCAGATGCGAGATGAGTTTTTAATGGCTGCGGAAAGCTTCTTGAAATGTGACATGCACGATGAAGCTGAGGTGTGCCTTAATAACTCCGGGGAATTGAAACTGTTGGCCCAGCTTTACGAGAAAACGCGAAAGGTGATTACTGAGATTTTGTGGCCTTTAACTGGTCCTACTTGACCTATAACATTGCAACGCTTCTAGACATTCTTGAATTAAAGTCGTTAAATGCCAAGAAAACCCGGCCAACCCAGAAAAATTTTGCCATGTTCGATCCGTAATTTGAGGGCTACAGTATGTTAGATTATCCTCGTTAAACAAAGTAGATTATACACAATCGTCTTCGAGTTAGGGCCTATTTTTATGAAAAGTCTCTTTGATATTAGTCTGTTCTATAGCTCGTCAACTTTACTGTTCTAATTTCTTTCCAGTATCAACAAGCTGCTCGACTCTTCAAGAAGAAAGGACTTCCTAAAGACGCAAGCAGATGCTACGAATCACAGAACAACTACCGGGATGCAATCGAGACTTTGTGTCTGAAACGTTTCTTTGAGGAAGCCTTAAACGCTCTTGAGCGCTTCAACATTCTTTCCTCGAGTGGCGATTTAGAGGGGCGGCATGGAATCATTCCACCAAGATCCACTCGTACTGTCGAGAGGTTGCGTCACCAACTGGCAGACCAGCATTTCAAGGAAGGAAACATGGAAGGAATGGAAGAGGTCCTTCAATATCTTCCATCAGCTGCTGATCGCATTACATTCTTGAAGAAACGTGGATGCATCAGTGAGGCAGCTAGAGCTATGGAAAAAGAAGGA
This sequence comes from Siderastrea siderea, assembly GCA_964030785.1. Classification (NCBI taxonomy): domain Eukaryota; kingdom Metazoa; phylum Cnidaria; class Anthozoa; order Scleractinia; family Rhizangiidae; genus Siderastrea; species Siderastrea siderea. The sequence continues at coordinate 47,332,376 of OZ034972.1, forward strand.
AGAGGGGATGAAGCTGGGCGTCTTCTCCGGGACATGGGAAGGTTCCAGGAAGCGTTGAAGTACTCTCATGATCCCAAGTTTGCTGCTGACTGTCTAATGTCACAGGCCCGTACAACCGAGGCTACCAAAGACACCCTGGGGATTATTAAACTTGCTCTGGAGAAGTACAAGCAGTGTGATGACATCAATGGTCAAGCGGAAGCATTTCTTATGCTTGGGAAAATCTCAAAGGAGGTGCAGAACATACAAGAGGCTGGCAGATTGTTCGACAAATGTAAAAACTGCTGTGGAGAAGTTGAGAGTGTAGCAGAGCTCTTGGAGACAACAGCTTACTCGCCGCCAGAGAAGTTCAGTCAATGGATGGCTGTACGAGCCTTAGAGAGGCTATTACGACTTGTCACTCTTTTGTTCAAACCTGCTTCTCAGCTTTCCAATGTGGAGCGTACGGAGATAAGAAAGTGTGAAGAGCACTTTGGACTTTTCACAACTGATGTTGCACACAGAAAGGTGTATTTTTGCAAACATGGTGGGAGATTCTCTAAGGTAGACCCTGACTTCATCAAAACCAACGCTTCTGAAACTGAGGCAATGATCGACACAACCGAAGTACGCCAGACGATAAGACGGTTCCTCATTAGATTATCCGTCACCTTCATAGCAAAGATTCGTAAGATGTTGGAGAACACTTTCTTGAGACATTCTGTTTGCAGAGAGGTGACAGACGGAACAACATGCGCCACTTCAACTTGTCCACACCAGCAAGAAGATTCGGGAGAGTTCTTTAACACCCGTTTCCATGCCTTGTTCAATTTTATCTATTTGGAGTCAGTTGTCGAACAAAGTGTTTCGGCATTGAGTACAAGCAAAGCTGGAAACGACGCTTCCCCATTAATTGCCAAGGATTTCAAAGAATTCCACGCATGTCAGCGTTTCTACGACTTTTTGTTTCCTTCTTGCGGTTATCGAAGGTATAAACTCACATTGCCGCACGTTCGCAGCATGAGGATCACAAAAGCGGTTAACAAGCGAATTTTGCAATTTGCTTGTTTCTCATGGAAAGAAGCGGCCGAAGAAAAACGCCGCTCAGATACGGACAACTTCCTAAAGGTGTCATCTTGTCTACAACTGATTGGCTCTGCTTCCGATATGGTTAGATGGATCTGCGAAGAGGAAAAAGAGTTTCAGAAGAAGGCGAGAACGTCGAAGCTGATCATGACAAACGACCTGTTAGCGACGAATGGAATGGTCTTCCAAAAAGACAGTGGTCGTTACGAAAGCTATCTTCAATGGTGGGAAGACGGCAAAAAGAGGTTATACGTGCATGGTTGTGTGGCAGACGCGGCCCACCTGATCATAAGACGTTTCCTCACCCTTACCGCCAGACGAAGCGGTATGATTTATCCATCCATTGCAAACACCGTCATGATCTTGGAGCACCAGATGACTGCTTGCCTTGCACTGTACACCCGCCTGTGTTTGGAGCACCGTTATCCCATTTGTTTGCCAGGGAGCTACCTAACCATGGTAAGGTTCTGGGATAATTTTAGGCCAAATGTCGACAAGGGCACCTTTACGATGTACCAAGCAGTCGAGAGGAATGCAAGTCAAGAATTGAATAAGGGAAAACTTCTCAAGGCCATCAGTTCCATTTTGATCTACATGGTGAGGTTAACATGCGGTGACCTGGTGTCTTCGTTTGACGTTTTGGGAGACGCCTTGTGCTCAGATGACACTCCAATGTACACCGCCTCTGGGGAAGCTGAAAGAAGCCTTGTACTCTTTCTTACGATGCTCTCCAACTGTGGGAAAGGAATTTCTGACTCCGTAGAATACGTGATGCTAAGAAAAATATTAACCCTTAAGCCAAAGCCCCATTTACCAAGCCGCATCTTGAGTGCGCTAGAAGAAATCCAAGAAGCAAAAGGCTGTTCTGATATCGTGGCAATATTGAAAAAGTTGTTACAAACTCGAGGCGAAGAACTGTACGATCTTTGCTGGCATAACAGCAGACTTTGGTACGATGGGCCATGTAACCCCAGTGGTTATCATCAGCGATTCCTCACCGATGTATCCATCATACGTCACGAATTATGCCAGGATGAGCAACAGATGTCAGGAGAGGCCTTTCATAACACTGCAGCTTCTGTTTCAGAAGACATCGATTTAGACAGACCAGATTTTGAGGCCACAACTGAAAGCATGGAAGTAACGTACACCGAAGAAGAACTAAAAGAGAAAGAGAAGGCTCGACTAGAAGTGATGGTAACGAATATGCAAAGGTTGTACAGAAGAAACAAACGAGCTAAAGCCATGAAATCCAGAAAGCCAAGCAGGTTGAAATCTATAGAAGAACACGCAAAGGCGTCAGCAGATGTATCGGAGGAGCACTTTTCTCGCTTTAGAGTCGACAAGACTGCTTGTGGAATCTGTGGAACAAGCTTCAAAGCATCGACGGATGAACACGTGCTCATAGGCAATGAAGAAAGTGAAGGTGACCTTCGTTTTATTGTTTCTTTTTTCTGTTCTTACACGAACACGAAATCATTCTTAAGGACGGTGCCTCCTTTTGTTACTGCGCATAAGTTCAACGCATCCCGAGTCTGGTCAGGTTTCTAAAGGAATTTGCCTACTAATACAACGGTATTTTTTGCATGGTTTGTGACTACAGTGGAACCTCGATTTAACGAAGTGAGAAGGGACTGGGGAAATTGGTTCGTTATATCGAGGGTTCGTTATATCGAGGTTCTTTTCCATACATTACACTATTACTGGGCTGAAAAATATCGTTCGTTATACCGAGGACTTCGTTACATAGAGGTTCGTTAAATCGAGGTTCCACTGTACTTTGAAAAAGGAGACCTCAGGTATCAGAATCCAAAAAGAAAATTGGGGGTAACCACGCATTTTTCAGAGATGACGGAGCTTAAATTTTGAAAGAAAATGCCATATTTTCTTTGTATTTTAAAGCTTTTTTAGAATAATGGTTGCTTAATTATCTCTGAAAAATGCGTAGTTACCCACAGTTTTCCTTTTAGATTCCAATAGGTCTTCTTAAGAGCGGCTATCCGTAATTTTCACCTAGGGCCGTGCAAGATAGAAAAATCGAAAATTGCCAAACTTTGTCACAATAAAGGTCTTCCCAAACCATTTATAAAAATATATGTTTCAGTTTATTTCGGTAGATATTTTACCGTTACGACGACTTTATCATTCCGATGGCTCGGGCGCTAGTAAAAACGACTTGAAAGTGTCACTTAAATCAACCGCTCGTCTTGAATTGTGAAGACAGAAATATCAATATCAAAGCCATGTAGTATAAGTAGGATATTTCCTTGTCATGTTTGCTTTGTCAAATTTGAAATCGATGGAAACCAGAATTTTTAACAGATTTTTAAAATTTAACCGTTTCGAGCGGCATAGTCGCACGCGAAAAAATGGCGAAATTCAGGACCAAAAAAAGCACTCTGGTATATGGCTTTCGCTGCTGAGACTACACTTGTTGGAATAAGCAATATTTCCTCTACGATTTGATGAAAAAAAATTTTTGGGTAAATGAAATGGTAAATTTTGGGAGCGCTTTATCTACACCCTTTTTTGCAAGCGAAGACGACCTTTTGACCTTGACAAGCGGGGAAGTAATGACCAGCGTTTTCAAATAACACGCCTAATTCCATTTTTTAATTAAAAGTTTCACAATGTTTGGTACTTACTAATTAACAGAACCTCAAATAAAGTCATCAGCCGAAAACAGGACAGGTTTTCGCTCGCAAATACGTTTTTTGGCAAAGGCAAACTTCGGTTGTTGGTGATTAACATCGGCAAATTTGCATAAATTTGAAACATTTTTGTTTCACAACAAAGTCGGTTTTCTGCCTTCAGTTTTTTTCCAAAACAATGGTAAAGAAGACCAATAAAGTGTGACCCAACTATTTATAAAGAAAATCTTACCTTAATGACTCTTTTCTGATGAAGAAACGTCGAGATTTCTTCTAGCCGCGCGAGACAACCGTCGAACATTTTTGGGTGGTCGCGAAAACGTTGCTGTCACGCAATATACACACTGGTCTTAAATTACAAACCAGAGAGGTCCCATCCTGGCTTTTACCGTGTTATTTTGGAGCCACACATTCAACAACTTGCAAAGTATAAAGCTGGAGAGGGGAGGGGATGAGGGGAAGGGCATAAAAAGCGACAGGATTGATCATCGGACATGTTAAAAGGACCTCATAAGATAAAATGCCTGGATTTAATTTTTTTTATTGCTAGCCTGCGGCAGAATCTGCCCGATGTTTTTTCCTGCTCTTGTCTCCTGGAATGCTGTCTGGCTACAATCTCTGGGCATGACGTGTTTTTTGTTTGTTTGTGTGTTTTTTTTTTTGGTTGCCACTTTTTCTAAATAGAAGTGCCTGTGATAAATTTAATGCTGATGGTTTTACTTTTAACCTTTCTAAGCAGAAAAAAATATCATTCATAGGGGTATGCTGGGCGCCCCTTGCCCTAAAAACATTTCTTGATAAACAAACGTAGATATTCCGGTCCACCCTAAGTAATGAAAAACTATCTTGCGGGTGTGCTTCAATGGCTTTCACGATACTGCCGACGACTACATATATATAAACGGCTGCTATATAAATAGTCAGCCAAGAACACTGGCGTATGGTTTGAAAGTGCCCTTTCTATGAACAAGCAAGTGAACTAACTGTACAAAACAGCTTTCTGTCATCTACGTAATCTAGTTACTACCAGAAAGTTCCTGTCAAACAAAAACTGCGAATTACTAACACACACCTTTGCAACTTCTCGGATCGATTACTGTAATACTCTACTATCTGGCCTACCACATAATTTGCTGCAAATTGGACCTAAATATTTAACGGACACTTCACTTGGACAGCTGCAGTTTTTCTTGTAGGATCTCCAGCGGATTCCAAACCTTTCCCGGTGTCGCGGGCATATTGTTAAACCCAAACGAACTTCATTGAATTAAAAAATTCCTTTAAAAATTAGAAAAAAAAACAGTTCCGAGTATCGTCAAACGTCAGAATCTGTGCCAAGGTACACTGAGTTTTCCTGTCTTCATTTAGGTCAAAAGGAATATATCCCATGGAAGTATTCACCCACCCTAGCTGCCAAATATGTCTCATTGTAACAGGCGGGTATCTTAACAGAATTTTTAATTTGGGCAGTGCATAACTTCGTTTACCCCTCAATTATCTATGGATCTACCCCAAGATGGAGAGAGGGGTGTTGCGCCCCAGGTGATAACAAATGTGGATACCGTGAGTAATTTCATGATTTCGCTTCAGTAATACCGGCAAGATTTTCGTGCAACGTGTTGCGCAACAAGGATGCGTTACACGTTGAGAGTGTTCTCACCTATACACGCAACAAATCTTTATTTTTTGAAAAATAGAAGCAACGAACTTTCTGCAACCTGAACACGCCAGGGGGAGGTGATAATAAGCGCAACATCGTTGGGCGAATAGTTGCACGAATGTTTTCCGTGTTATTTGGCCCTTAGGCAAGATTTTACAACTCCTGGTGGCGGCATGTACAGTTGTATCCAAGCTAAAGACCGAGCGCAAAACATTACATATTTCTTGGTGCATCATACGAACGCGCGGGACGTGTGTAGCTCGCGCGGGAAAATCCACGCTTTCGGCACTTCGCGCCAAGCGAGTTAACCTTTTTCGGAAGATTCGTGCCCCCACGAGTTTTCTTCTTCTTGTCTTTTCTTTTCTTATTTTGAGGCAGAGAAAGAGAGCGAACAGCAGAAAGTATTTTGCAGTCTACAGCAATAAGTACCCAAATTTTTCAACGGTACAGTTACCTGCTCTTGCCAACAAAAGCTTTGCTTCTGAATCTAGTGAGGCATCCGACACCTTGTAACTTCTCAGATGTCCTTTGATGTTTTTACTGCATTCCCCGATTTTATTATATGGCTAGAGCTTGTAAATATATAACGCGCGCTGTGATTGGCCAATACTCGGTGCCAGATTTTCCCGTAATGCCCACGGACATTATGAGCCATGCTAATGCCCGGCTAGTAAAGTGGAAATATAGAAATTTGAAAAAGTACATTTGATTCAAATAGTTGGAATGATTTGAAGCTAAATGAAAAGAGACAGTTTCTTTGAAAGTTTTTACTTTTTCTTGTGCGATATCCCAGGGGGGGTACTTCCCGAAGATTTGGGTGGCGGTGTGCAGTGCGCTTACCTTAGTTCAGACCAAGATATGTGATTTTCCCTACTCTTTTTCAGACCTGACTTAAAATTTGATACCCTATTTCAGACGAGACCCTAACCCTATTTCGTTTGCGTAAACAGTTGAGAAGGGCTTCAAATTCCCAACGTTAATCAAAACTCAGTTCTTTGGAGAAGAAAATTAATAAAAAGATAGCTCCTTGTAAGAACCTTACCAGATCCCATATCAGACTGCACAAACCTCACGCTATTTCAGACCAAAATGGTCAAAATCTATTCCCTATTTCAGACCATAAAGGCTCAAAAACCATACCCTTTGGCGTCGCACATACCTATATAGCTTATGTAAGGGAGTACCCCCCTCCTCTGGGTGCGCTATAAATTTCTTGTGTGGAACAAAACTGCTGAGTTTTGTATGCTTTCCGGTACATACCAATATAGGCACATACCAATATAGCTTATATAAGGGAGTACCCCCCCCCCCCGCCCAGGCACAAACCTCACCCTATTTCAGACCAAAATGGTCAAAATCTCATGCCCTATTTCAGATCAAAAAGGCTCAAAAACCATACCCTTTGGCGCCCCACATACCTATATAGCTTATGTAAGGGAGTACCCCCTCCCCTGGGTGCGCTAGAAATTTCTTGTGTGGAATAAAACTGCTGAGTTTTGTATGCTTTCCGGTAAACTGTTTCATTCATCCCAATCCGCCACGGCTCACTTTTCAAGTAATAAAGTGTTAGGCATAGCCATATAATAAACTTCTCATTACAGGGTCGTAACGAGGTATGTGGGATCAGGGATCAAAGGGGTGGGATCGGGGATCAGAAGGGTGGGATCTAGGACCACAGCCCTGGGATCAGGAATCACAGACCATGGGATCGGGATCAGCAGTTTCTTATAGGGATCAGGATCAGGTTGTACCACATTTGTGGGATCAGGGACGAAAATTGGTCACGGTTTTGGAATCAAGGAACAGAAATTTGCGTACAAAAATGGGATCAGCGATGAAAAACATACCTCGTTACCACCCTGTTATTATCTCTCGCTAGCTCGGGATCTTACTAGGTGAATATTGCCCTCAGTCGTTCTTGTACGACCTCGGGCAATATTCTCCCAGTATGGCCCTCGCGCTCAGTTAATAAGAAGTAAATAACACACTGGACATTCGCTGGGTTGTCTGAACTAGCCCCACAGCTTCCTCCAACTATTTCCGAATACCCACACAAAGCCATGGTAGTTTATGAGGTTTGACAGATTGGTGGCGTTCCAAACAGTTCAATTCACGTGCAAGATTTGTGTCGGGATTTTTTGTCACGAGGCATGTTTGTTACATCATGATTGTGGAAGTATTTCGCAACTTCAGGTATAATGACCGGTAACTTTATTTGGCTCTTATTTTTCTTTGGTTAAGAACTTTGGGATAATTTTACATTCTACAGTACTAATGCTATAAAGACTGATTTGAATTTTAAAAGAATTCATTGCACTAGCAGCAAAGCTTTAGACATCTCTTTTGTTTCTCGTCCATTCCTGCGCATTGGAGATTGGCTGCTGACAGCTGTTTGGCATTTGCCTGGCTATGTGGTTTTGTAATCTAAGACCACCGTGTATTGCGTGACAGTATATCCATCACTTACCCAAAAATCTTCGACGGTTGTCATCAGTTGTCATGGGCGGCTAGTAGAAATCTCGTCATTTCTTCACAGAAAATGGTTATTAAGGTACGATTTACTACATAGATAGTTAGGTAATGCTTTACTGGTTTTCGTTAGTATTTTTACTTTAGAAACAAGGAAGGTAAAACGAGTTTCTTGTGAAAAACAAATGTTTCAAATTTATGCAAATTTGCCGATGTTAATCACTAACAACCAAAGTTTCCCTTGGCCAAAAAAACGTATTTGCTAATGAAAACATGTCCTGTTTTCGGCTGATAACTTTATTTGAGGTTCTATTAATTAGTAAGTACCAAACATTGTGAAAATTTTCTTTAAAAAAATGGAATTAGCGCGTGTTATTTGAAAACGCTGGTCATTACTTCCCTGCCTGTCAAGGTCAAAAGGTCGTGTTCGCCTGGAAAATAGGGTGTAGATAAAGCGCGCCCAAAAATTACCATTTCATTTACCCAAAAATTTTTTTTCATCACATCGTAGAGGAAAGATTGCTTATTCCAACAAGTGTAGTCTCAGCAGCGAAAGCCATATACCAGAGTGCTTTTTTTGGTCCTGAATTTTGCCATTTTTTAGCGTGCGACTATGCCGCTCGAAACGGTTAAATTTTAAAAATCTCTCAAAAATTCTGGTCTCCATCGAATTCAAATTTGACAAACCAAACATAACAAGGGAATATCCTACTTATACTACATGGCTTTGATATTGATATTTCTGTCTTCACAATTCAAGACGAGCGGTTGATTTAAGTGACACTTTCAAGTCGTTTTTACTCGCTCCCGAGCCATCGGAATGATAAAGTCGTCATAACGGTAAAATATCTACCGAAATAAACTGAAACTTATATTTTTATAAATGGTTTGGGAAGACCTTTATTGTGACAAAGTTTGGCAATTTTCGATTTTTCTATCTTGCGTGGTCGTAGGTGAAAGTTACAGATAACCGCTCTTAAGATCTGCTTTTTCCCTACCGTCATAACCTTATAAAGGTACCTCTGCATGAGGACCCACCGTCCTTAAGTGCGATTTACTTTCTACGCGTCTACATCACTGGGCTACTCACAACCAAATCAGTCGTCACAAAACAGTCACAGTCATACATCTCAAAGCAAGGAAACATTTACAACTCCCTGGGTTGTAGGCCATTGACCAAACCTATCCTTTTCTGCCTCTGAGGCAGGCGATGTATTAAAACAAGGATGAATCAAAAGATATGCGTATTAAGTCAGTCTTTGGCTCATTTGGCTCGCAAGGTTTAACGTTTAAATTCCCCTGAATACTGTTACATATAAACTCGTAACGTTAAAATTCTCCCGAACGCTGTCCCTTGCACTTATGCTGTCGACTCATTTCTTTCTGTCTGTCTTTTCCTATTATCGCTTGACTTTGCCTTGCATGATAAATGCAAGTGTGAATCATCCTAAAAAATACTCTTTCATCTTTTCCTTGTTTCGTTTTAGACGACCCTGATGAAGGTAACCAACAAACGGAAGAAAGGACGCCAGACGAAGAGATCGAAACTGCAGACGCCCACCAAATATCGCTCACCCATTTACAAAAAGAGCAAGAATTCCATAAGTATAAAGATCTCTACTTGGAAGAAATCCTTCCCTATATGATGAAAGAAGACGAGCTACGAAAAACAGTAGAAGATATTTCCTCGTCTGGTGAAAGGAGACGAATGGATGGTGTTGCCTTCGATTTGGACCGCCTGGAAAGATGTCGTTTTATTGTAAATAGTGAAGTTCAAGCCATAGAGTCTTCCCTGGATTGGGCGAATACCAGATCCCTTTGGCACGCAGTAAAGGAGTTTAAAGTTAAACTACAAAACATGGACAAACTTCTGGAGCAAGGTATTCTTGAAATAACATAAGAAAAGCTTTATCACCTGAAAAAGAATAAAGAAGAGTCACACATCGATCACAGCTTTTGTTAGCACTCGGTCCATATAATTATGGGACATTGTGTTGCTCTTACGCTGTAGCTATAGCGGCTAGTTGGAGTGATATAACATAAGATTGGATTAATTATGCATTTCAGAATTTTTCATTGCCAGTATATTTTTTTATTTTTTTAATAACAGGACCCAATATTTTTGGATTATCAAGTAGGGTGTGCCTACTTTCGTGGTGCCTAAAGCAGTTAATAACTTGAAGTGTTATACTTCTATTCTGTAACCACTTGTACGGACGGAATGAAGGGATTAAGGACTTTTACATTGTCACATATTACCTTAATGCGTATTTGCAAGGCCGTGGTTGTCGAAAGATTGGATAACTTAATCAAGTGGATAAATCCTTTTTTAGGAGATAAAGTGGTAATTTTTAACCACTGAATAAAGTTATCCACCTCTTAACGAGCCAAGCCCACGTTACCACTAACATTTGCTGTTATAATACTTATGCCATGAGCGAGTGCATTACAGTTCTAGCTAGGTGGAAAGAGACACTGCAGCATAGCTAATAACCGTTTTAAAAGTTTCATCCCTATAATTAGCCGAGATAGTTTAACTCTGTATTTAGCTTTTCCAATGAAGTATTTATAATTGAGGCGCAAAAGCTTCTTGCTAAAAACAATTCTTTTTCCTCTAGCGAAAGCAGACTTGTTAACAGATGAACACGAGGAGGAGGAAGAAACAGAAGAGCACGTTAATGAAGACGAAGGAGAAGAAAAAATTGTGGACATGAACCAGGATAAAGGAAAGAAGCGGAAGAAACCCAAAGGGCATCGGAGACGGTGAATTAGTTATTGAGCTGATTGGCTGTTGTCTGGTGGAGATTCCCATAGAAAAGTGACCGGGTCACGTCGAGGAAAATTGAGAGCTACTTCGCTTCATCAGCGGAGAAAAACGACAGATTGAGGTGCATCTGTGTTTGGAAGCTTTCTGTCCTCTAGATGCTGTGATCTCTCCTTTAGCCTGTTCCAGGCTCTCAGATAATAGGGTCGGCAAGAAAATTTCCCCACTATCTCAGAGCCTGGTACAAGCTAAGCTTATTAAAAAAGCCTCGTTATAACAGAGACTATTAGAAATACGTGACTCGCAGAACCTCGCGAAGCTCAGGCACGGCTTTCTTGTCGTCGACTCTTTCGCCTTCGTTGTTCGCGCTGAATTTCAAGTCGGCGTTCACGCTGAGTTTCAGTTGTAAATCTCCCCCGGAATGGATTTTCAGCCACTTGTTTAATCAGGCGTTGCTTGCTTGTTCACAGACGATGAATAAACATATCAGCACCCAAATAAACGCAGCGAAGCAAGCAAGAAATGAAGAAACACACCGAAGAAACATGAGAGTGCACAACTGTCAGCGGTCGCGATTTGGTTTTGTTGCTAGGCAACTGTGCGGACACCATCGAAATATATATCGGCCGATCGAGATTTGACCGCCCTTAGCGATCCTCGCGCGAACCCCGCTTCGCGAGGAATCATGGCCGTGATTTGTGTTTGTAACAGAGCTAGAGAGTCCGTCATAGCGGGAGTTGTTTTCAGTACTTCTCATTCTCCGGGAGTCAGCTCTCGTCCGTTATAGAGGGGTGTCCGTAATCAGTAGCGAGGTGTCCGCAAAGCGAGAGTTAACTGTTTATGGACATTAAACACTCCGAGAATTTTGTAAATACATTCTTGCATAGTTTTGTATCTGGCTCATTAAATGAAACAAGCATCTCGACTTAAGCAGCTTTAGCAGCGTCTCAGGGGTAAAGGTATATTGTGAAATAATATACTACTGAAAATGGTATTAATAGGTAAAATTTGATTGCTTATAGCCGGTTTGCTTTCATTGCATCTTCGATAGCCTGTGGTTCCTGGCGGCATTGTTTACGCTTAGGCAAAGTCTACGCGACGAATACATAAAGAAGAAATAGTCCATTTCCAAATTGTTGTTAACGTTATCAGCCTTCAAGATGAGGCTTGGTGCACAGTCATTCAAAATGAGTTTCAACGCATTCCGCTGTGCATATGAAACTCATTTTCATATGAAAGGCTGTGCACTATGCCCAGAAAATGGCCTTTCGATGACCAACTCCAGATTCTGTTTTCGGCCTTCGGCGCTAAAACTTTCTATTCGCCCGAACAATACCACAGACACTATAAGCTACGCAGGCTACCCTTAGTAGATCGTTAAGTACCATTGAGTTTTTCGTGTTTTTTTCTGTCAGAAAAGTGCTAAATTTGTGCAGTGCCCAAGTACCTTGCCAACAAGTAAATTGCTCATAGATTAGCAAGGGGACAATATGAAGCACAAAAAACAAAACAATCTGATTTTGCCGATTTTATAGGCAGCACGAGAAGAGTTTGAAAGCGTCGACCCGACTTCAAGTTAATTGGAACCCATCTCGACCCTAACCATCCGCCAAAGATAGTTATTATAGTTTCCGTGCACAAGAATTACGATTTTTAGCAGGATTGGGTCACTATTTTCAGGCCTCCATTTACGCATATGTGTTTTTTGGCAAGTGTTTAAAGTGATACAAAAAAAAATGATAGTGTCCCTTTCACATTCTTGAGAAATTATATATGATCCATAGCGAGTAACATACAGCTCGACTAGACTTTCTATTTAGGCGGAGAAAATATAAAATTATCCCCTTTATCTCTTGGCGCACCGGCAAAGTGTACTTTCCGACGCAAATAAACTATATCAAGAGCCATGAATGACTGTGACTATATCTATGTCCTTGTCTATAAAGCGACCACCTGGGCTTAGTATGTTGGGTGGCCGCCAAAGGGAGCTCAGTCCGACGGGGCTTATTCAACTGAGTGCCGACCTGTAAGTGACAAAAATAATTGGTGGCAGGGTCTGAATGGTCGATAGGCTGTTTCTTGACCAGTGAAAATGCCAAAACTGAATACACTCTTTTTTATTTAAGAATATATATTTTTCATGCCCAGGCTGGATGTTATTGTTCTGCCTGCTGAAGGCTGAAACCGTTCCTATGTACATTCTTAGATTACAGAGTATTGAACTCTCAAATAGAAATGCATGGTGTCTGAATCATGTCACATTGTGCATGGGCTTCATCGCTTTACCTTACAGCTAGTTTTGTTAGAAAAAGGAAAGAATTTACCTTGACTTTTCAATGGTAAAATAAAGTTCATTTAAAAACATTATGCCATTCTACTGTTTTTTTTTCATCAACACGCAAGAGAGGTTCGTAACAAAATCTCAGCCTGCAGGGGCACCCAACGAGGAAGTTTTACCAAAATACTTGGAATATCATTTTCTGCTTTCTTAGATTATTTCAGAGCTTTTTAAAGCGATATTTGTGCAAGCTGTTCCGCGTTTTTAGCTGAAAATTTAATCCGCCGATAGTTTTCAGACAAAGAGAATCTTATCCACTGAATTTCCGAGTGGCTAACGGCTCTCCAAAAATGCTAGCTGACCCTATTTTACACTCTAAACAGCACATTTATCCCTCCAAAAACAATACAACTTAATAAGTCCTCTTGTTATGAAAGTCTGAGGTGATGTTCGCCAAAGAAACCTCTAGCTTTCGCTGCAATTAAGAGGCGTTCCGTCTAAAAAACGACCGGTCGATTTTCGCTGAAAAATAGATTTCTTTCATTTTCTGTGCAAAAGTTCAACATTATAAGTAAAGTACAAAAATCACAATTGTTTGGCTTGATGTGTTTTTATACTTGTTTTTTGGCCGATAGTTCCGAGGTGGCCTCTGGGCAACGAAATCGGTCTTCCGAAAACCGATTTTAAGACCAAACTTGAGATATCATAAAACAACGCATGTTTATCGAAACGAGCTCATGTTTACTTCACAACTCCCACTACTCACATTTGTTATTCTGGATGTCAAACTAACTTGTTCTGTTAAGTGTGAATTTAGTTATGATTTTTTTGTACACCCACTAAGAGGCACTACGAGCGCCATTAACAAGTTGCCTGAATCAAAATTACGATTTCTTAAAAGTGGGACTTGACCTACAGCTCATTCATAACTCACTTGTTAGACCAAGGACTAGTCTACAAATAACTGTAATAAAATTTGTCGGCACTCACAATTTGGTAACAGGAAAGGAAGAATGAAAATGACAAAAATCACGAAATTCCAAATCCCGCCCAAAATGAGTCGATAAATTGAATGCCACTCGAGTTTCCCTAAGTTGCAGCTAAAACCATCTAAACCTAAGCCACATTCGAAAATACGTTTCTAAAAAGCTCAGAAACGACTTTTGTTAGTCTAACCTGATTTATTCTTGCAGTCGTCTACCCAATATTTTCGTACTCCACTCTGAGGAACGGCAACAAGTTTACTGTCACGCAATACTGGAGCACGGCGGCATTATGGTCTCTTAGCCGTCCAAACGACAAAAGTTTGTTTCCTATGGAATGCTTGAAGATACGATACTGATTGCTCCACGGTTCGTCCGAAATAGAGACGTTAAGATCAGTCAGTCTTACCTGAGTTTGGAATACTACAGCCCTCCTGTGATCAGCCTTGCGTGTTGTTGTTGGCTGCCTTCGCGTGCAATGTTGTTGTTTCAGTGAAAGAAAGAGCAACATGTTACCCTTATCGATGTCCTAAGAATTTCCTAAGCAATGGAAACCTGACGAAAAACTATGAAAAGGCGAAAGTTAGAAGTTGAGCTTTTTACAGTAAAGTAAATAATAAAGTAAAGAAAAGTAAACATTGGCGTGACCGCTGACATGACCGCTTCGGTAACAACTCAAGCACGCAAGCGTGACCGGAACGTCGACCGCATTCTTTCCTTTTTCTTGGTAAACAATTCAAACTATCTCTGAACTATGTCAGAAACTTGCTCATTCTTTTCACTCATGTGGTTCCAGTAGAGGAACATGTGGTTCCAGTGGAGGAACTGACGAATTTGTTTCTCTAGATCAATGCAGTGATGATATTTCGGTGCACCTGGCTAGTTGCCATTTAACAAGCTGAAGACATCAGTGAGAGAGATCTAATTTTGGCAATTTGTTCGGCAAGATTGCGGTAGTGGGATCACGTAAGTACCCAGCCTAGACTGTGGCTTAAAATGTATATATGTTTCCTGCAAAAAGCGAGTTCTTTCTTTCAAGTTGTAAAATGACTCGTTTGGTTCTGATACATTTTCGTGCCACTTATTAATAATTAAATTATGCGTGTGTTGGGTTTATTTTTTTCTTAGCTGTTTGTACAACTTGTCGCAAGAGGCATAAAGAAAAAGCTTGAGAAGGAAGCAAGTTGGTTACTTCCCGCAGATGAAAAAGAAGACGACTCTTTTCCTCGGTTAGAAAGGTTTGTAATCCTCTCCAAAGTTCGTTTCCAACTAAAAAATTTGAATGGCTCATTATAAGTCCTCTGTAGTAGGGGGCGGGGGGAGGGGTGGATATGTTTCTTCCCAGAAAAATTGCAGTTCTCGGTGCCTGTAATAGGGGCCAAATTATTACCACGGCAAGTGGCATTGCAGCTTATTTCTTTAATTAAAGGTAGTTCTTTTCGGGTTATCCCTTTTTTGTTTTGTTTTGTTTGTTTTGGTGTTTGTTTTTTGAAAAATGAATCCGAAGCTCCACTGAACGGATAAGTGAGAAGAAAAACTGATTTCGGACGTTCAAATTTTGGCAAAACTAAACGTCCGAACAAATAAGCATCTTTTTTGACATCACGATATGATGGTTATAAGGCTGGAAAATAGTAGGTATTATTGGGTGTGTTGTTCCAACGAATGAACCCATGTGGTCTGGAGCGAGTGTGTACGTTGCTAGGCTCGCGTGCGACAGTCCACGCTATGGCGCTTTGGGCCTCGCGCGTATCTCGAGTATCCACGTTTATGGCAATGCAAAAGCCCCTCCGAGTGTTAAGAGAAAAAAAAACGCTGTCTTGCAGTCTAGGAAACTATCTTCGCCGGCTAACCCTTGTTGCATGAGTTGAATAACAAAGCGTAGTGTAGCTTTTTGTATTGCTCCTACTTTGTCAGGTGCCTTCTCTATTTTTTTGCGCAACATATTCTTGAAAGTCTCTCGAAAGCGCGTGTAAGTCAGTATTGCTAAACACTGTGTATAGTCTTGTTTCCTGTTAGAGTATATACTTACTGTAGGTTTCATACTAATTTATAAGTTCGTTAAGCAAAAGGCTGTATTAGCTATTGAAAAGGCAGCGTCAACCACTCCCCTGGAAAAACCATCTTTGCCTTCCAATCCTGGTTCGTTGTGGACTCCAGGAAAAGAGTACGAACATTCCTCTGGAATATCGTCAGAAGAAACTGTTAGTGTTTACAACACCGCGATGAGCAGCATTGCAGGTAAAATTCCCGGGGCCAAATTCAACCCACTCGTCTCCCAGATGCAGACTTCCTGGGAAAAGAGTAGTGAAAAGGAAAAGGTCCAGTACGCAGAGAAAGCTAGAGACGACTGTATGCTTGTTTGTAAAGTTATCGCTCCGGGAGATGCCGATGAGCTTTTTGGCGCGATAACTGAAAAATCGGAGATTGAATTTCCTGTGTCTCGTGATCTCGAAATACTTATGAGTGCGTATAAGAATTCAAGTTCAAAGAACCTCAAAACGCAGATTCTGAGTCTGTATGCTTACAGATACTCGACAATGAATTCACGAGCCATACGAAAAACTGACAACCTGGCAGATAAAGCGTCCCAGGGCGCATGCAAGGGTGCATAGCCCAGGTGCTCCCCTTGTTAAAGAAACTCGGCATCGCGAGCGACTTGACATGGTTAAAGTGGAGCATTTCGTCCAGTTTATAGATCGCCCGTACTTTTACCAAGATGTTGCTTACGGCAACCGAGTTTTGAAGCTCGATAGTGTAGAAAAAATTGAAATGCCGAACGTAGTGCGTACTGTTACGAGATCCATGATGGTCAGCCAGTATTTGATGTTCTGCGAAGAGGAGAATTTTGAGCCCCTCAGTCACTCAACTTTATTTAAGATTCTGGAAGCTAGAGAAGCATCGCAAAGGAAGTCATTGCAAGGTTTAGACAACACTGCCGCGGACGGTTCTTCAGGATTCCAGACACTGGAGAATATTGTGGAAGAACTTGAGAAAGTGGGAGTGAGTTCGCAATGGTGCAGTGATGCAAAGCGTAAGCTAAAAGAGGGCAAACGCTATCTGAAAACTGGCTATCGCGTTCATTGCAGAGAGGATGTATCCACCTGCCCAGATCATTGTCGTAGGTTCGCCCTTAACGACGAGCTCGACCCAAGTTTCCACGAAAAATGCTCTCACTTGCATAACACAAAGTGCAACGATTGTAACTCCCTCAAGTCTATTTTAGAGGAAATCGAGACCAAGGTACTGTCTTCGTCCGCCATTTTGTACAGCAAAGAACAGCAAGACGATATCTTGTATGACATTGAGCGAGCCAAATCAGACATATTTCAGTGGAAAGCCCATATTTTACGCTCAATAAACCAAGATAACGCCAAGCAAGATGCGCTTAAGCTGTTATCGGACGGAAAGTCCGTCCTTATTGTCATGGACTGGGCCATGAAATTTCTTCAAATGAAATTCCGCGAAAAGCAATCGGATTGAATTGGTTTGGAAAACGCGGCATCAGATGGCACATCTCAACAGTTATCTCACGCGACGCTGATGGGGAAGACATCGAGTTGCGGAACTATGCCCACCTGGTAGACGGATCCTGTCAACAAGACTGGTTTGCCGTGTGTTCTGTTGTTGAACATTTGCTAGGTATTATCAAGGCAACGAAGCCCACAGTAACAAGAGCTATCCTGAGGTCCGATGAAGCAGGGTGTTATCACAATAACAACCTCATAGCAGGCATCAGAGATGTATCCAAAAGAAAGGGCATACCGATCAGCAGATATGATTTTTCGGAACCTCAGTACGGCAAGGATGTTTGCGACCGGATCCTTTGCCCAATGAAGACTACAATTCGACGGTACTGCAACGAAGGTCATGACGTATTATCAGCACGTGATCCGTAAAAGGAACGTCAGCCTGTGTCTGCTCAATAAGGCAAGAGCATGAGAACTTGCAAGTTAACAAAATCGACGGTTTCAGCAAATATCATAATTTCATGTATGAAGAAAAGGGTGTGCGCGTTTGGAAAGCGTTTGAAGTAGGCCCCGGGAAACTTATTCTGTATGACCAACTATATAATGCCCATCAAGGACCGACTTCTCTTTCAATACAAGAGGAGTTTTTACCCTTCCATTCAGCCGCTATTGTAAGTCTATATTTTCAGAGCGAGAGCCTACCGCAGAAATGGATGCCCAGTTTGAGTGTTCTGAGCCCGGCTGCCGAAAAGTGTTCAAGAAGTTTAGTGAACTGGAGCCTCATCTTGATGTTGGAGATCACGACGATAGAAAATCCAATGAAACTACCTACGACAAACTTAGGAGACAGTGGGCAAAGAAATTTGCAACCATAGACCAATTAGTGAGTAACCCAGTTGTCAGAGATCGTCCAGACGAACAACAACCTGCGAGCGAACCACCAAATTTGAACTTTGGTTGGGCTCTGCAAAAGTCCCGGGGAGGATCAACAAGGTTTGGAGATAATGTGAAAGATTATTTGACCACTAAATTTGACCTCGGCGAGAGATCAGGTTTCAAAGCTGATCCAGCACAGGTTGCTGCAGACATGCGTAATGCAAGAAGTGAAGATCATACCAGGCTGTTTCGGGGGGAAGAATGGCTTTCGAAGAGTCAAGTGCAAGGATTTTTTTGTCGCTTGGCAGCGAAGAGAACGAGGCATGCGAATGAAGAAATTTCACTTGAAGATGCACTGAAAGAAGAACAAGAGCAAGAACGGAATAATTTGCCGGCTAAACGCTATAAATGAGGATCTCAATCGACAGCATCCTGTTATTTACGACATCTTTTGTCCGTGTGATTATGTAAAGGAAAACAAATTAGCTAAATTTAACGTCACCATGTTAAAAGAAATTTTGAAGTTTTTTGATGTATATCTTCATTCTAGGGACAGGAAGAAGGACCTTAGTGACAAACTTTCGACGTTTGTTAAAACATGCGAGTGCTTTTCTTAGGCTAGACTCATGTCTTATTGTGCGCGTGATTACGGAAAGGAAACTGGACAAGTTTACTAGTCTAATATGTCAGTCAGTGTTCAAAGAAACTGTAGAATGTTTTGATATATTATTCAAATCTAGGGAACAAGGAAAAGGACCGAAGAGACAAAACCTTTGTTTAAGGTAGGTACGTGTCTAAATGCCGCCCAAGACGTTAAGCTCAGGTAGACTCAATAAAAATGGTCAGCGGTATTTAAATGAACACAATATGGATCACGACATCGATCACGCGAAATCAATCCTTGTATGTTAGCGTTTTTCGTCAAGTGCACGAAGGTAAAACTGCAATATCATTGAGGATCCAAGACCTTTTGTGTTGCTTTAGTGGTTTTTGCTTTTTAGAGGTCTGTCAAAAACTCTAGTATCTGAAGAATAGTTGGCGTCAAGAGTAAACAACCGTGACAAGCGAGAAGAACATGGACTGAAGTAAACCGAAATCATCTTGAATTTCATCATCTCGCTGATCAAAAAGCAAAATTATGTCACGGGAAAGCTGAACAAGACCATATTATTGTATTTATTCTCGCCTGCGACGCTATGGAAAATTAGCTCACGGCGGATTTTAATCGACTCAGTATTTCAAATTCTGCTCTGGTTTAGTGTTGCGTGACAACAAACTGTTGCCAAATGTTCGTTGGGTTGGAGTTCCATAAGACATGAATATTTCAGGTAAACTTTGTCCATTTTTGGCTATCTGTTTTGTACTCTTTTTCTTCTACGTACGTTAGGGTTGATAGGGCTGTTTTTGTAATTTATAAAGAATGCTAATGTAGTTGAATTATACCCGAGGCAGAATCGGTTAGTATTGGAGTTTTGCGATTTTTGTCACTTTTATCCAGGTTTTTCTATTACCAAATAGGGAGTCCCGACAAATTTTATTACATTTATTTGTAGACTAGTCCTTGGTCTAACAATTGAATTATGAATGAGCTCTAGGTCAAGTCCCACTTTTAAGAAATCGTAATTTTGATTCAGGCAACTTGTTAATGGCGCTCGGAGTGCCTCTTAGTGGGTGTACAAAAAAAAATCATAACTAAATTCACACTTTACAGAACAAGTTAGTTTGGCATCCAGAATAACAAGTATGGGCAGTGGGAGTTGTGAAGTAAACATAATCTCGTTTCGTTAAACATGCGCTGTTTTATGGTATCTCGAGTTTAGTTTTAAAATCGGTTTTGGGAAGACCGATTTCGTTGCCCAGAGGCCACCTCGGAACTATCGGCCCAAAAACAAGTATAAAAACACATCAAGCCAAACAAATGTGATTTTTGTACTTTAGTTACAATGTTGAACTTTTGTACAGAAAATGAAAGAAATCTATTTTTCAGCGAAAATCGACCGGTCGTTTTTTAGACGGAACGCCTCTTAAATCCGAAAATCTCAGGCGATCTTAGGCCTGCCGAACAGATATTCCCCAAAACGAACCGTTGAATGCCCCGGAGCCTCAGGTATATTCTTAACATATTCTTAAAAAGTTCGCCAATTTCAGCCTCAATACAGAGTGTGCAGGCACAACAAGACACAATGTTTTCTCGTGGAACCTCTCATTCCCCTGACCAAACATACGTTCATGTTCATGTCGAGTCAGTGGTGGAATTGTGGTCCATGTAGGTTCACGTCCTATATTTCTCAGTGACCACTTTTACCCATCCGGACCACAGTTCCACTAGTAGTGTGAAAGTATCTGTGGTCAGGCGATTGAAAGGTTACGCCTCAAAAAGGCAGAGCATCGAAGCCAAGAAGGAGAAAAATGAGGGTGATTTCCATTTTTGAATTTTCCGCTTGACGCCCCCTCATTCCTTCTCTGCCGTTGTCAGTTCAGTGCTTGTAGACGACTCCTGATGATGGGGTAAGCATCGAAACTCCTGCTGTTTGACCTTCATGAGTACGTATTTTAAACATGTATTTATCAGTTACGTAAAACTACACGAGAACTACGCAACATAACCATCTTTTTCTTCGCATTTACAACATAGCAATAGAACCCTGTACAGCACAAATTTAAGCTTTAATTTGGATTGGAAATTTTATGAGAAAGCGCTAGTTGTAAGTCTACATTGGATTCAGTTTTTGCGCTTTTACGCTATGTTTGTGCGCAAGTCCCTTCTTCCAATTTTGGTTCAGGGAACTGTTGCAAACAACCCTCTGCTCACCCTCCCTACCCTCTCCATACCTCAACGTGAGCCACACTCTACGCCACGTAGCTTGCGGGGCAGGCTCCGAAAACGGAAAGGAAAGGGGGCAATTATTCGTCAGCGCAAATCGCGAGCGCGGAGCGCCATCTTTTCCTTTCTCTCCGACCTCGTGTCTTCCCCCACTACCTCCCCGTTTAGCGCCTGCCACGCGGGCTTGTACGCCGCGTGATCTGACGTACGTGACACTAGGTGTCAGTGACAGATTTTTCAAACGCCTTCTCCGGCCATGTGCTTGAAAACAAGTGGCCTTTGACTTCAGGTACCTTCGTGTTCCTTTTGCTTTCAAAATAGCAGCAATTGCAGTGTTTCTCGACAGACTTCGAGCTGTCACAGGAAATTTAGCCGTCGTGATTTGCAACTGTGCAGTGAAGTGTAGTGTGGGCATCAGGGACTCAAACGGTTTTGGTCGATTCGCGATATGTAGCTTTGAATGAAACGTGCTGCATGGACGATTTACTCCCTTGTCAGTTCGTTTTTGTGTCGGCTTACTGTCGGAAGTAAAGCTGCTTTTGAAAGGTAAGGTTTCAATGAATTCTTTAATGGTAGAAGAAGAGGTAATTTACCTTACCACCGTTTTCACTACTACGCAACTTTTCTTTCCAAAACACTTCTGAGCACTTTGCAATACGCTTCCGTCAATCATACCTTATATGGGAAGTGTATGATGTTACCACAATTGAATTGAGCTCGAAGGAATAAAGATGGCGCCAAATTATCCCGTAAGTTTGCGCTGGCGAGTCATATATTGACTAGTAAGAGGCTTTAGAGTCGTTGATGTTGCAAGAATACTTCACGTTTGGCAGATAATTGTAAAGAAATTTCGGCATTTCATCAGAATTAAATACCAGCTCGGTGGATTATCCTATGCAGTGGATGGTAAGCTTGCGTTTAATCTCGTGAATAAGCTAAACCGAAGTGTGAAGAAAAAATTCTAGCTTTTCTGACCTGAAAATAGCACACGACATGTTATTCACCACGAGTATAATCTGGCAAAATCTCGAAATGTACGAGGACGAAATTCAGGAGTGGATAGAGTATGCAACGGGAAAACGAATCATGATCGGCGTGCGATCAACCGATTCGTGAAGAAAATGGGTTTCGCATGGAGAAAGCTGAAGAAACGTACGTATGACTTGTTGCAGTTTTTTGGAAGGAACACTGCTAATTCTAGTCACCTATCACCCCAGGAATGGAATGAAAAACAAAGCATACGGCGCTTTATTCCTCGCGAAGCGAGGTTTATAAATTTGTCGCGTGGGGATCGCGCGAAGATTGCTAAAGGGCGGTCAAATCTCCATCTACCTATATCTTTTCCGAAGGTGTCCGCACAGTTGCCTAGCAACAAAGCCAAATCGCGACCGCTGACAGTTGCGCACTCTCATGTTTCTTCATTTCTTGCTTGCATTTGCGTGCTGACATGTTTATTCATCGTCTGTGAATAAGTTACTGGACCAATTTCTGATGCAAATGAGGGACCAAGCAAAGACAGCAACCCCTGATTTAACAAGTGGCTGCAAATCCATTCCGGGGGAGATTTACAACTGAAACTCAGCGTGAACGCCGACTTGAAATTCAGCGCGTACAACGAAGGCGAAAGAGTCGGCGGCAATTAACGGGTAGCGAACATCGTTTACCGGTACGGTAATAACCTAGCGAAGGATAAATTGACTAAAGCCATCAGCAGGACAAACAGGAGACTGGAGTATCACAGGCGAGAAATCTTAGAACGTCACAAGTTAGTTTAAATTTAGCTTAATAGCACAGCGCTACTACAAAACGAGATTCCCCAACAACGCGAGAATCGATACAAGGTCTGCGAAATTATAACTCAGTCACACCGATTGAATAGTGAGAATGAACTCAGCGGCTACAAATTAAACTCTTCGAGAAAATGTGTGCTAAAACCGATCAGGACCGGCGACACCGACTATCAAGTGCTTCGACAAAATGATTTTGTTAGAGTTAACGAGAGGCGACAAAATACACGATCATCAAAATACTTTTGCTAGAATACCTTTCCAACGGATGGTGACTGAACAGATTCAATTATCTCCTCTCTCTACCATTATCTTTACTCTTGATGTACCAGTAATAATCAACATATAATTATTTTTCCAAGTATGTTCAAAACCGCAAATTACACAAGAAAAATTACTAGTAAATTATTTCACAAAGTAGGTTTCAATTCCCCAAACAGTGCATATTTGTGTATGAGCAGTAAAAAGAACTTGATTTTTAAGTTTAGGACGTTCCCGAGGAAATGTTTTTAAGAAATAATTTATATTGGATCAGTAAGAATTTATAACTGAGAGTTTATGTTTTCCGTTTTGGATATTGACCCTGTTAATAAAAATAATAATATTCAGATGGTTCAGAAAGGAAAATGTCTGTTCACAATTTGGATAGAAATGCACTTGCTCTGCTCCTAGCAGTTACCACTTAATGTGTAGTGGGGATAGGTACATACATGTAATCAGTATGTATTTGTTGTGAAACAAAAATTACTGCTTAATATTAATTATTGATAATAATTTCATGCTACATACAGTGATCATGACCAGCATCACAGCTCTGCTTGCAATGTACAAGCAAGCACTGAGTTCATGAGAATTGAGATCCTGATCACCTTCAACATGATTTGTCTATGTGAAAGTTTACTTACTTCTGAAGGTTCCACATGCTATAATCTACATTCACCCTTTCCCTTCATTGGCTAATTAACTTGCTTTCCATACCAATTGACCCTTTAAGCCCCCATGTAAACATACAAATTCTCCTTACTGATCTTCATACATTTCTTGTAGTACTAGTGCAGAGGAGTTCTTTCTACTAACATTAACACTATTCATGTTTGGTGATCAATTCCTTAATTCTGATGACCAAATTAAAGCATTATTATTGTAGAGAGATGCTGATCACTGGGGCTTCAAGGGTTAATTTATTGTGACAGTTATCTAATCCAATTTTTATAGTATGTTGGGGGGAATGAATAAACTTGCTATCACGTCAATATGAAACTCTGTGCTTTGTTTGCCATTATTCTGGTTTAGTCTCATTTTCAATTTTTGGCTGTAAACGAATAATTTTTTTAATGCGCCGCATCACTTTTCAGCAGAAGTAGACTCCTGCTATCTCAACCATTCAAGGGAAATAATGAATTGTTTTAGCGTCAATACCCAGTAAACAGAATAAAAACTCAACAACAGCATCTAAAGGAAATGGACGGGTTAATGTTGGAGGTAACATGCGTGCGGCTCCAAGTTGGAATTTGAACTGCATTTCTGATAAACCTACTCTCACCCAACCAAAATAAACAGAAACACCACTACATATTGTCTTGGACAACAGCAATTTACCTTACGTCAGAATACAACAGTTAGCTCAAATTACACCCGGAGACTCATACCCAGTTCCTATGCATTAGATTTTAGGATGACAGGGGATTGGATGCAAGTTACATGGAAGCGACTGGGAACCAGAATGTCGACCTAAACTCCCAATTCGGGACCATTGTGGCCACTCATCCACACCTCCAGTTAAACCGAAATTCTATCCCTTCCCCACCCCTTGTGGTGCACCCTTGCCCGAGCTTCGCGAGGTTCTGCGAGTCACGTATTTCTAGTAATGTTTACTGTTCTACGTGAATGTTAACGCTATGACATGCATGATAGCAAGAAAAATCTGAAAATCGTTATTTATGAAAGCGGGAACGGGGAAATATCCAGGAAAATATTTAAGCATAGTTTCATGTTTACTTCTTCGTTATAGCTCACTGTGATTACCAAAGAACGTGATAAGCGAAACAGGGCGATGTATCATCGTAGGTCATCGCTAAATTTCACCGAGAACACTTGCTATTTATAGATGAATCAGAACTTCTCAGACTCATCTATGAATAGCAACTGTTCTCGGTGAAATTCAGCAATCCTACGACAATACATCGTCCTGTTTCCCTCATCACGTTCTTTGGCAATCGTCTTGAGTTATAGTAACGAAGAAGTAAACTTGAAAGTAAGCTTAATTAAATATTTTCCTCGATTCCCCGTTCCCGCTTGTAGAAATAACAATTTCCCTATCATGTCACAGCGTTATATGTTTACATTCTCGAAACGTTGAACAACAAACGTTACAAGCGCATTATAAGCTTATACTTTATTTTGTTTTTTCAATTCATTCCGGAGGTGATAGGTGATTAGAATTAGCAGTGTGCCTTCCAAAAAAATGCAACAAGTCATACGTACCTTTCTTCTTGTGAAACCCATTTTCTTCACGAATCGGTTGATCGCATGCCGATCATGATTCGTTTTCCCGTTGCATACTCTATCCACTCCTGAATTTCGTGATTTTCGTCCTCGTACACTTCGGGATACTGCCAGATTTATACTCGTGGTGAATAACACGTCGTGTGCTATTTTCAGGTCAGAAAAGCTAGAATTCGTACTTCAGACTTCAGTTTAGCTTTTTCACGAGTTTAAACGCACGCTTACCATACGCCGCATAGGATAATCCACCGAGCGGGTATTTAATTCTGATGAAATGTCGAAAGTTCTTTACAAATATCTACCAAACGTGAAGTATTCTTGCAACATCAACGACTCTAAAGCCTCTTACTAGTCAATATATGACTCGCCAGCGCAAATTTACGGGATAATTTGGCGCCATCTTTATTTCTTCGAGCTCAATTCAACATCACACACTTCCCATATAACATCACACACTACCCATATAAGGTATGATTGACGGAAGCGTATTGCAAAATGTTCAGAGGTGTTTTGAAAAGAAAAGTCGCGTAGTAGTGAAAATGGTGGTAAGAGGATCGCAAGATGCGGGTCTACACTTTGTTCTCTGTTTATATAAAGCGAAGGAAAACGTAGATCTAAGCCTTTGAAAAACCAGGTAAGGCACAATTATGTCATTATACAACATTTCGTTTAGAATTAAACCCTACAGACAGCTAGACGAAAGAGACGCTTGAGCTTTAGATCAGTGTACATACCGTGGGTTTCAATATTCCTTCCCCGTTTGCTGTTATAGTGGCAAATTATCGTAAAACGTCTTCTCTTCTAAGGTTCAACTGACATGAAGTCGATAAGAAGGAAAGGCCGATTGAGTCAACAGACTCAATAAGTAGAAGTTAGACTAGTGCCAACGATGAGAGCTGAGTTATGCCAATTGTATGCGGGCCGGCAACACTTAGCTTCCTTAATTCATGATAACCGAACGGCTTGTTTTCCGTTGGAAACAGGGGGAAAAGTAATTTCAGTATACGACACTGCATGGTGAGATCCAACTGGTGAACCACTGGTGAGAAAACGATCCAGACACCTACCAAAAGGGTAAAATTTTCAAAATGCTTGAGATAAAAATAATACAAATCGTAAGTTATTTGCCGGGGCGCGTGATTAACCACGATGAGTTGACTGAGTTCTTTCAATGGTTCAAATTCAATTCCTTAATCGAAAGAGAGCAGTAATAGAAAGTTCCCTTTTAGATTACGAGGCCAGAAATTAGAACTGCAGCTTGCCACTCCAACTCGTTGGTAACTGTGGTTCTTACAAAACGGTGGAAGGAATAATCTCTGACTGAAAAAGTTTGAAACCGTTCAACGATCCAGTAAGTTCTCTCGGCTCGGCTCTCTGAAGGTCTCGACGGGTGGTATTAACGGTCTAAACGAATCGTAAGATCAATTTTTGTCCGCTGTATCCTTGAACTGTGCGGACAATTGCTTTCCCTACTAGAAGAGATTTCTTTAGGCTTGGCGATGAAATTGAACGAATAATTATTCGCAATAGTATACTGATTGATATTTATAAGTGCTTAGTGCTATCTTTTATCTCTAATCTTGAACAGAAAAAGGAGTCAGAGACGAAATCAACTCTCCTTGAAACGCAAAGATAGAAACTGAAAATGAACATTCGTGTAAAACGGAAATGGAACATTCGTAAAACGTATACTCAGTTGGCCTTTTTCCAATATAATGGCACAATTCAGCCAAACAGGCGAATGTAGCTCTTTCCGTTTGCACTTTAATAGACTTAGGCATGACCCTATATAAACGTAGCTTTTGTAGCACTCAGTGCATGTTAGGACATGCATGTAACACTGATTGACGTCTCGGACCATGGCAAAAAAATTGAAACATCACTTGTAGGGTTCTCTGAGTCAACCATTATTATCAAATAGATTAAGGGGGAAAATTTCGAGGGAGGGGCGGAGAACTTCTTATTTCGTTTGACTAGTCACTAAACTGTGAAAGGAACAAAATATTGTCCAGGGTAATACTGTATTGCATGAAGTTTCATCATGAATGGCCCTATCAGGAGTGAAGAAGGTTAATTAACTAAACTACCTAAAATCGTTTATCATGGCAAGTCTTATTCGCTTGGGACTGATTTTGGTTGATTAATCAGATTTTATGACAAAAAACACATTTGAAACAATATATCCATTTCTTTAAATTGGGTAAATCACGGTGCTGTGTTGTAATTGGTAATTGTCTTACTTTGGCCATTACGCCTGTCATTTTAGATATTTTCATTGAACATGGTTAAAATGGTACTTCCAAGAAAGCTGTTCATCAATGAGTACTCCTAAGAATTTGGTAGAATTCTCTTGTACTATAGTTTGTTCATTCATACGTAAAGATGTTTTATACGTTAGTTTCTTTTCCCCTGTTTTAAAATCATGAAATGTGTTTTGTTGACATTTAAAGATAATTTGTTTGCTGATAACCACGTAGTTATGTTATTTAGTTCTTGATTCATTATTTTATATAGAGTTTGTATATCACGATGGTCCAAAAACAAATTTGTATCGTCCGTAAACAAAATAAAAGATAATGTTTGAGAGCATTTGGTTTTATCGTTTGCATAAATAAGAAACAATAGAGGCCCTAGTACAGAACCTTGCGGCACTCCACGTTTGATTTTCATGCTGTTAGATTTGGTTGACTTATATTTCACAATTTGAAATCTATTAAGCAGATAATTCTTGATCCATTCTAATGCAATTCCTCTTATTCCATAGTGCCCGCGTTACGTTTATGCAATAAAACATTATGATTTACTGTGTCGAAAGCCTTTGAGAGATCTAAAAACACACCCATTGTATATTCATTATTGTCGATTGCCTGTGATATTCTCGTGACAAGTTCCATAATTTATAGGAAGATTTGTTGAACGCTTTTTACGAAAACCATACTGACTTTCACTAAGAATATTATGTTTGTCTAAAACCTTGAAAATTCTTTTATATATTAATTTTTCTAATATCTTTGAAAAGCACGGGAGAACCGAGATGGGTTTACAGTTTGAAAGCAATTCTTTATCACCCGATTTAAATATTGGTGCTACAACTGCTATTTTAAGTTCATCAGGGATAATTCCAGTTAGAAATGACCGATTATATATGTTTCTAGATAGTTTCTAGTTTCTAGTTTCTAGTTTCTAGAAGAATATGGAGCTACAAACGCCTCAACCAAACACGAGTTAAAATATTAATGTTCTTCTGTTATTTTTTAAAGCTAAATTTGGACCTATATTAATGAAATATTCATTGAAGTGATTCAGCTATCTCGTTAGGGTTGGAACTGAATCAGTTGCCATCCTGCATGAAGTTACTCGGTAATTCTGATTTACATTTGATCTTGTTATTTATTTCATTTATCAGTATCCAAGTGAGTCTCAAATTTCTTTTAGTTTCATTTGATTTTGCGGATAAAATCCCAAAACATATTACACCTGAGTGAAAGCTATTGAGCAGTACTTTCCTGTGGTGCACTTTATTATGTTCTACAAGGTGTCTTTTGGTGAAAGACAACTTAGGACAGCGCTTTATTTCATGTGCCCTGGCTAACAAACTAGCAGCTGTTTCAGTTGACAGTGAAAGGACCCCTTTGAAAACTACACTTTGTGAAACAGCTTCCTTGTTAAATAGTTCTTTAAATAAACATTGTTGGATGGATTGCACCCTCAATCTATCTTACGTGACTCGACTGAAAGGCGTATTCTGGCCTATGAACAGTTAAAGATCTTTCTAAACTACATGTTTGTCAGCGCATTTGGATGGGGGGAAACACCATAAATGTCTCCCTTGGACTGAGTTTTCTTTTCTGTTAGGTGAGGCATCATTGTTTTTAAAAGCAAATGGAACAGTAAGTTTTTCGGATTTTTTTTTGTAACGTGTGGAATGCGTTCTGAGGTAGTCCGGCTTTCCCTGCCATTGGAACGAAACTGCCTAAAGAAAGTTTCGCACCATTGTTCATTTCTTCTATTTCCGGTCTCTTAATAAGAAGAGCTTTGCGGAATTGCAGAGAGGCTAAGAGCCTGAACTTTCTTTCAGATACTGATTTAAAAAAACCTGTGCTATATATTGGTAAACAGCCATCCGCCCATTCGTTTTTTTTTTCCTGCAAATGGTTAACAACTCAGATTTCATTTTCGCCGGAATCCATAACTCAGTAACATTTAACTGATTTGGTAATAAAGGATTTTGCTGTAATGCTCTAAGGCATACCTTAAGAATAAATTTAAAATAGAGTGCGTAGAATAGCTGTTACTTTAACAGACTTTTCATGTTTTTCATAACAACGCTGATGATGGAGTAATCCTGAATCATCGATCTTCACAGGCGGAGTTTATTGTATTGACAAATGTTCTGGTTACCTACCCAACACTTTGCACATATTTATAAGGTAATGATTGCAGAATAAAGGAACGGAAACAAATGGAATCGTTCTTATTAGCTTAAGAAAGTAAAGGGGTACATGTGACAAGGCTTGCATGACCGGGTCTGACAAGGAATGTCGGGAAGATAAAAAGAAGAAAGGAAGAACTAGCTTGTTGCTGTGGCATGTACAACATATCTGGATTCCGGCAGAAGAAAAAAATTAAGTCTTCAAGTTAACACAATAAACGGATGCCCGGGTGTTTAATTTGGTATTTAAAGTTGACCAAGGTTTCTTTTTCTGCCGACAATTTTAAGTTACATTTTGAAAGAGTTCAAAACAAATAAAAGATCCGTCAGAAGCTAACAGACTGAATTAAGAGGGGGACATTGGGGGGTACCCAAAACTGCAATACCGCGAAAAAAATCGGCAAAAACCGCAATACCGCATCGAAAATCGATAGAATACCGAAACTGCATTTCGAAATGCCAGGTTAATGTTTATCATAAGCTGCATCTCGCCATATTGTTCAGAACCACCTTGCCTTTAAGTATTCGTTCGCGTTGGCATTGAATAAATTAAGGTAAGTATCTGTTTTATTAGCAAAATTCCACGCAAAATAGCACAGGAATATCCTCTTGCATGTTCAAAAATAAAATCATCTTATAGACTTACTCAACCGTTACACTTATTCAACTGTGAAAAAATTACAATCACTGTGTGTGGACTGCCATTTTTTGCGGCCAGCATACTCAGCGATGTCAGTGACTTAAGTGTTCATCAGCAAACAGTGTTCTTTTAGGTCCGCTAATGGATTGCCTTGCAGTTAATTACAGTCCTTCAAGTCCTTTTATCGTTTTGCTGCACAGTGTAGAAAACCGGTGCTTCTGTTGAACTTTTGATTTATAGGTTGGCGATTACAATACTGATCTCAGCTGTTGTTTTATGTCACTAGAATAAGAAACTTTGCTTCATATTTTCTGCAAGTCTTTGGAAACAATGTTGTTTTCAATGATGGCCCTGCCATCAAACCACTAACATCGTCTCCGTGTACAAATGGACAACAGCAAATCACAGGGGATCTTGTAGAGAGAGTCACCTCAGTACAATAACCGATCGATTGTTGAAGCAAACAACTTTTCCAAACTGGGACCGTGCGCCAAGGAGAAATGTTGAGTGCCATGCTTCGCCATCGTTGTTTCTTGGTATACTGTAGGTTGTCTCACAGCAGCTCCAGAGGGAGAGGCCCAGCCCCGTAGAAGAGCACAGTTGGCTTGGGATTTTTCAACGACAGGCAAAGGTTCCATGATGGGTATCTTTGAAGACGAAATTGTCTCCTCTGGCTTAGGGTACCATTACTTTTTGATTAAATATAAATTTATAACATCTTATATTAACTGAAACTGTAACAATAACCATCACGTAACGCTTCATCACGCAAAAAGTTTCAAATTATAAACTGTTTAAGAAATGATCAGAAACCGGAATCCGGAAAAAATATTTCTTTTTACCGAAGACCGCGAGCCTGCGTGCAGACGTCTCCTATTTCCTTCCACCCACGGAAGGAAATTGGAGACGTCTGCACGCAGGCTACGAAGACCGTCGTTCAAAACGCTTAAGGACGGTGGCCCCTAATAGGAAGGTTTTTTTCCTGTTTGTGGCCATGTGGGATTCGTTACTCGTACCTAGGGCTGTTAAAATCCAAAAAGAAAATGGGGTGTCACCGTGCATTTTTCAGAGATAACTAGGCCCAAATATGGTAAAAAAAGTGCTGATTGAGCATTTTTTAAAAATTAGGAAAAAAACTATTTAAAATAAAAGATAGCCATTATTTGACTTAAGTGGGAGATGAAGATGTCTCAACTGATAGGCGCTTTGTAATGAATAACAAAGATCCAATTCTCAACATGCTGCCGAATTCTATATGCGAATTTCCTGTTCTTAGCGGGCCATTATTTGACCCAGTAGATTGGAACGTTTTGTAAAATAACTTTTGACAGACGGTTTTTCTTCTGGAAAAAAATATTTCACAATACCTAACAGTTGTCCTGCTTTTGATTGATTACATAAAAACTAGGGGTAACCGTGCATTTTAAAAAGTTAACTTCACTTTTTCCTAACTCACGCACGACATGTTTTCCAACAGTGACGATTTTCTTGACGCTCTCCTCTCCGGTGGGGAATAAAATGTAAGTCGAAGTGATGGATGCTGGGAATCGAGGATGGCGGAGGGGACTCATGGTGAAAGGATGCAGCAAGGCAAAATCCCCGTAAAACGTCGATTGATTTTATCTCTGCCAACTGTATGGGGATTTTACAATTGCCTTATCAAAGAACATACTATAACGGAGTGCCGTTAGGCGATTTCATTGCTCAATGAATGTTGTGCAGCGAGAATCTTGATTGTTGTTTACATGCTTGGAAGTTCTAGAAGGCTACTGCAAATTGTCAGTGGGGTCAGACCAAGCCTGTAATATATATATAGCTAGGCTAGCTAGCCTAACCCGGGAGCTACCATAAATAAGTTGGTGTTCGTTTCTCAAAAAACCCGAAAACTCTTCGGGCCCAAAAATTTTGCGGGGCTAGTTTCGGGCGCGATGTTCTTTCGAGAGTGTTTGCACAGCGCCGCAAATTTTAGCAACATTTTTCCGCGAATTGCTCCACAACAATCCGAACTCGAAAGTCATACTACTGTTGTTATTAATTTTTTTCGAGCTTCAAACTGTCTGCATGAAATATTTTCTTCTTCTTGCACCGTGTTCCTTGGTTTTTACAATGTTTCAATATCCTGTCATTTAACTGTCAAGGCGTGTCAATCATCTCAGACTTTTTGGCTGCTTGTTTGAATGAACTGGAAACGTCGCTTATCTACAGCAGCTAAATATAACTTATTGTTTTGGGTTTTCATCGTGTTCGGATCTTGACAAATAACACGAAATGCCATTAAATCGGAATCTGTAGCTCTGAAGCGAACTAACCTAGCTGTAATCGAAAGCTGAAATTTTTCGTCAAGTTTTCGATTTGTTCCTTCTCATTCGGCTAGATCGCTCAGTGGAGTTATCAAAATCGGCTACTCGTCTACTTCAGCAGATTAGAAAGAGTCAAAAGCGTAAACAAATTGTGAAGCAACTTCTTGAAAGAAAAACAAAAACGGCACCTAACTGACCTGCCCGATAGTCACCTTTTTACCATTAGTTTCTTTCACTGGCTGTTTTGACCACGGAAGCCTTTTCTACGTCCAGGTCGCAGGAAAAAAGTCTGGCACCGTTTCCGTGCCAGGGTAAATTTTTCGCGAACTCCAATTCGTATTTCTGAGAAAACATTCCCATTTAGAAAAAAAACAAAAAATACAAAATAAAAAAAAACAGGCACACACACACGTTTACGGTGTTGTTAGCAAAAACAATGTAGACTACAGTAAAAGGTTTTTATTGTCTTCACATCATGAAATAACAGGGCAAGAATTTAAAACTAAAAGAAAAAATTAGTGTAACAAAATTAAACTTGCAGTGAGAAAAAAATACCTTGTGAAACAGACAGATTTTGACTCAATAAAGAGACTTATTCATGTCGAAATGTTGACAAACCAGCCGCTACAAAGAAAATATTACAAACAATGAGGTGAAAGATTCGCTTTCTATTTTGCTGAAGTGGTAGTTTCAATCTCAGTTTCACCGTAAATCTGTTTACTTGCGAAACAAAATTAAAAAGCGTACAAGAGTTTCAAAACAATTCATCGCGCGCTATACTTTTATCAGCAGTCGGCTCGCTAAAAGCAAGTTAGTTTTTTCAAGTTAGTTTTCTGGGAAATACTCCACATTTCCGGATAAAAGAAGTGCTTTCTTATTTGCTTAATTAAGTGATAGTGCGATAGTTTGGTGGTAATACGTTTTTTTTCCCGTAATGCAATAAGAAAAACCGACCTGTAAAATAATTTCAAAACATTACCGCGCGCTATTTTTGTAAATTCGTTTGGTACGAAATACTCCAAATGTTCGGATAAAAGAAATGGTTTCTGTCTTGCCGAACTGGTAATATTGATAATTTGACTGTTATTGGTTTTTTCCTGGGGCGAAAACAATTCTTCAAACCTTCAAAGCGGTTCTTTTTAGATTGAGTTTTGATCGATCAATCGAACAAGTTTCATCAACAGAGAATTCTTGACAACATTGACACTTATCAAAGATCATCAAAGGTAGTTTTGTCCTCGTTTCAATACAGACCTCTACATAAGGGACTTCTTCAATGTATTGTTTTTATAGTCGGAAATGTTGTCTTTTTGTTAATTCTGTCCTTCTGCTCCTTTAAGACATATCCCGAAGTGGTGTCCATGTACGCGTTGCTCAATGCACTATGTTTACAACTCTCTGGTGGACTTTATTAAAAGAAATGCTACCTTAGGGAGTATAATCTTGAATGCGAAGAGCGAGAAAGAAGTGGGCGCAAAATATGCACAGCACTGTAAGGAAGGTGCTCTCCGCCTTAAACTCATTTCTTAGTTCAAACAACGGCAACTAAATCACGATAGATAATTGATGTTCTTTGTTAATATTACGAACCAAATTCAATCCCAATGATGTCTAGCACAAGTACTGAAGAATCTTTTGCGCCATAAAACCATGTTGAGTTTTAGATCCAGCCACTGGAACGGCCCTCTGGACTGGTTTCAGAACGGTCCCGGCATACGGTCTAAACAAATCCGAAAACCAGAATGCTGTTACGCGTGATTTGAAAACCATCAGCAGAGCGATATATCAAAAAGGTTTTCATTATAGATATGTGGGATGACGATACTTCTTTACCGTACGTGAAGTTCCTTTCTCTCAAAAATTAATTTCTTTGAGCGATAAACATTGCAAAACTGAAAATAGATGTTTAGAACGACAAAACAGGCGTAAACGTGTGGACGTAGTACAGTTTTGTATAGTCACGATCGTAGTATTAGTTTTCTCGTTTCGCGCGTGAAAATTGTCCTACAATATTTGTCAGACAAGGCCCGGAGAAGCCGATCAAAGCACCGACTGTTAGAATTTTTACAAAGTTTGCGTTTTTATACCAATTCCACATTCCATATGATGTCTGTAAAACTGTCGGTTTTGTCGGTGCCGACAAACCGACAAATCTTGTCGGTCGGTCGGTTTGTCGGTCAAAGCATCCAAAGCCTAGACTAATTACTAAGTCAAAAGCTGTCGGTTTTGTCGGTGCAGACAAACCGACGGAATTTGTCGGTCTGTGTGTCTGTCGGTTTGTCGGTCAAGCATCCAAAGCCTAGACTAAATACTAAGTCAAAAACTGTCGGTTTTGTCGGTGCTGACAAACCGACAGAATTTGTCGGTCTTTCGGTTTGTCGGTCAAGTATCCGAGGACTAGATTAATCGCTAAGTCAAAATCTGTCGGTTTTGTCGGTCTGTCTTCATGATAAGCAAGCGAAGGACAGGGATGTATAACATTCATAATGTGGCGATTTGGTGAGGTTGGCGATAAATATGATGACGTCATTTGGTGATCCGCAACACCAAGAAACTGCCCAATTTCAGACTAGTAAAAAGGAGAAACATAAAATGGAAAACAAACAAGCGAACGAATGAATGAATGACTATAGAGGTATATTTGTGCTGTTAATGATTTTGCGTTCTTAAAAGCTTTAAAACGCTTTAACAATGATATCTGTTACTGAGATCTGCTTTTTCTATTTCGCTTAGTAATAAACTGCGAAAAATACCTTTGTATTAAAAGGCAACCGCATTATATAATTATTTCCTTCATCTGAAAAATTTACCGTCTCTTTCACTCTAATTTCCTTTATTCCTAGTTATTTTTCCCTTTAATTCGCACTACTTCCTATGTTAAGGTTGCAGTTTCTTCTTGCCGTGAAACGTGAAATGTTCTAAACTATTTTGAAATGTTTCTTTAATATCCATGAGGATGGATTTTTAATTGATTTTTTGTTTTTGTTTTTTCCACCAAACTGATGAACTGGACTTTTTTGTGAAATGACTATGCAAATTCGAGAGAGTATTAAGGATATATTTATAAAATATTTTATTATGTCTTTTCTCTTTTTATTTATAACAAGCAATTTTTTTTGTCAGAAATCGTTGCTCGGTTTCCGAGAAAAACCTGCCGTGACGTGAATTGAATACGATAATGCGGTAACAATGGATACTTTGGTTTGGCAAAGCTATTGGCTGATAATTGTAGACATGTCACGGCTGGTTGAAGGAAATATTAAAAACGACTGTCTGAGCGAATAATATTTACAAATTGAAAATTTGTCTTCTGGTCAAGCAGATTGCAAGATGCGGGTTTACACATGGTTCTCTGTTTATATAAAGCGAAGGAAAACGTAGATATAAGCCTTTGAAAATCCAGGTAAGACACAATTGTACTGTATCGTTATACAGCATTTCTTTTAGAATTAAAACCCCCAAACTCAAAAGACAGCCAGACAAAAGCGACACTTGAGCTGTGCGTGTAATGAAAAATACGGGAAGCGAGTTTCAATATTCCTAATCCGTATAGCAGTCTAGCGATAAATTATCGAAGAGTTTTGTTATCTTTTGAAGTTTAACTCACATGAGGTTCATAAGAAGGACCAGCCGATTGAGTTTAATAGACTAAGTAGGAATTAGATTACCAACGATGAGAGGTGAGTTATGCCAACTGAATGCAGGCCGGCAACGCTTCCTTATAATTGAACGGTCTGTTTTTCGATGGAAACGGGAAGAAAAATAATTTCAGTATACAACACTGTTGAGACCCGAATGGTGAGAAAACGATCGAGATACCTAAAGGGCAACAATTTTTTAAACATTTGAGATATAAATAGTACAAATGATAAGCGGTATGTCGGCCGCGTGACTCACCGCGATGACTTGAATGAGTTCTTTCAAATTCATTTCCTGTATCGGAAGACAGCCTTATAGATTTCGAAGTTGAAAATTAGAACTAAAGCTTGCCACTCCGACTCGTTAATAACTAAGATTCGTAAAAAAAAGGCGGAAGGGGTATAATCGAATGGCAAACATTTGAAACTATTTACGCTGTGGCTAAACGACCGGCAGCCGGTCAAGGTTTTCAAAACACTAAATGACCGGCAGTTTTATATTTTTGACAAATTTAGGAAAATCGAATAATTTGTCCGATCTAAACTATGATATTTTGATTAAGATGTGTTAAGCGATTCGGAAGACCTTAATAGTTTTTAAACTCAACCTTTTGTTTGCGCTGGGCATAGAGTACGAAGCGATGTGTTGTGACACTTAATCTGTTCAGGGCTGACTGCCGGTCAAGGTTTTCAAAACACTAAATGGCCGGGAGTCCGATTTGTTTGGCAATTTCGGCTAAATCGACGAACCCATCCGATCCAAAGGATGATATTTTGATTAAGTTGTGTTAAGCGATTCGGAAGACTTTTATAGTTTTAAAACTCAACATTTTGTTTACGCTGGGCATAGAATACGGAGCCATGAGTTGCTAAACAATTGCCGGTCAAGGTCGTCAAAACACTAAATGACCGGCAGTCCGATTTGTTTGGCAGTTTCGGCTAAATCGCCGAACCCATCCGACCCAAAGGATGATATTTTGATCAAGATGTGTTAAGCAATTAGGAAGACTTCCCTTGTTATATCCTGTAGCAGCTACAGATGTAAAAGCGCTTCCTAATTCTTGCTGGGTAAAACGAAAGATAAATGATTTGACTAACGCAGATCCTTTTTTTCTTGATAAAAGTTTTACAAAAATTGTAGCGAGAAAATTTTGATTGTCAAACAGTTGTTAATACTTAACCAGAAATGAATGTGTTGTCACGAATTCCCTCTCCCAACACAAAATTTCAAGCGCAAAGTAAACCAAGGGATCAGTTTCGAAACGAAAGTCTTTCAAATCGCTTAACACATCTTAATCAAAATATCATAGTTTAGGTTGGATAAATTCTTCGATTTTCCTGAATTTGTCAAAAAATATAAAACTGCCGGTCATTTAGTGTTTTGACAACGTTGACCGGCAGTATTAAATGTGTGGAGTTTCGCAACTCACGATCATCGCTTCGTATTCTATGCCCAGCGTAAACTAAATGTTGAGTTTAAAAACTATTAGGGTCTTCCGAATCGCTTAACACATCTTAATCAAAATATCATCCTTTGGATCGGATGGGTTCGTCGAATTAGCTGAAATTGCCAAACTAATCGGACTGCCGGTCATTTAGCGTTTTGAAAACCTTGACCGGCAGTCAGCCCTGAACAGAACTTAAGTGTCACAACACATCGCTTCGTACTCTATGCCCAGCGTAAACAAAAGGTTGAGTTTAAAAACTATTAAGGTCTTCCGAATCGCTTAACATATCTTAATCAAAATATCATAGTTTAGATCGGATAAATTATTCGATTTTCCTAAATTTCAAAAATATAGAACTGCCGGTCATTTAGTGTTTTGAAAACCTTGACCGGCTGCCGGTCATTTAGCCACAGCGAACTATTTAACTTTCCAGTGAGCTCTCTGGGTTTGGCTTGGCGATAATTAAAGCTCGATGCTCGGAGGTCCTTATAAAGGTCTCGACGGGAGTTTTGGTCTAAACGAATTGTGAGATGAACTTTACCTACTGAATTTTTGAGCTGTGTGGGCAACTGCTTTCCCTGTTAGAAGAGGTCTCTTTCGTCTGAAACGAATAATTAGTCGACTCGTAGTAGTATAATTGATATTTAAGTGCTTAGTGCTATTTTATCTATCTTGAACACAAAAAGGTCAAAAAGTGGTATGAAGTTAACTTTCCTTGAAAGGCAAAGATAGAAAATGAAAATGAACATTCGTATAAAACGGAAATGGATCATTCGTAAAACGTAATTACGATAAACCTCAGTTGCATGACTTGACCCTGAACTCACCCACTCAGACTGGAGTCTATGTTTTCGTCCAGGGTCGAGGATCGAGGGTTCCATGTAGAAAGTCGAGGGTAACAAATTTTTCCCAATTTTTTTTTAATCAATATTATAAATAGAAAAAAAAAGAAAATTCAATTAAGAAAGAAATTAGAAGGATTTCACCGTTTTAAAGAATCGAATTACACGATTAACCTTTTCACCGCCGGGGAAAACCTTGAACCATGTAATGCAGGTCTAACTTTTCAATTTTTGGATAAAATCCTTGAATATTACACCTGAGTGAAAGATATTGAGCAGTACTTTCCTGTAATGCTGATTGTAGCTGTTCTTTACAATGTGGTTGTTACTTCTGAGAATGTAGATGAAATATAGCGGCGTGACCTTTCAAATTACTGCTGTTGAACAGCGTAACGTTCCTGTGGAGCTATTTATTTGAGTCTGTAAACGGAATCCTCAAGTGTAACCATTCAAATGCTGTATAGGGTGATTTTAGCTTTTGAGTTTGAGGATGAAATCCTAAATTTTGACCACTTAAATGAAAGCTACTGAGCAGTTCTTTCCTGAGGTACTGTTTATTACGTTGTACAAGGCAGTTCTAACTTTTCAGTCTGTGGATAAAATGCTAAATTGTGATCATTTAAATAAAAGGTATTTTAATACGCAGGACAAGGTGTCTGGAGATGAAATCCAGTGGTGTGACCAGAAATATAAGCTCTTCAGCTGTGTTTTCCATGGTACTTTTTTTGTTGAGGTTCAAACTATTTACTGTGAAGGTATTTCATCCATGTATCGGTTGTTTGTTGCAGGAGTCCGTGTCATAGCAAGTATGGACCCAAACCATATTGCCACGATGGCCCAAAGGGCAATGCAGCATGGGGATTTTCCGCAAGCCCTGAATTATCTGAACATGGGCCTCGCACACCTGCCGCCTTCCGTCCCACAATATGCCGCTCGGTTTCTTTCTGACCGAGCGGAGTGCTTTTGGCAGTTGGGTAATGCCCAGGCAGCGATACACGACATGAGGGACGCCATAGGTGTTGGATTACCAAGCTATGGCTTACACTCTGAGGTAAATGTCTATCAGAACAAATTTGCTGTATCTTGACATTCCTTCGTGAATTTGAAAATATTTTAGTGAAATAGTGCAGATATTTATGCACTATTTAAGTGAAATAGCGCATATATTTATGAGAGAAATATCAAAGTGCTCCTAACAACTATTTGTTTACTTGCTAATGTAGAGCCTGTAAAAAATTCAGGCTTAAAACAGGATTCAAACAGGATTCAAACCCATGGCCTGGTAATTGATTGTGATACCAAGGCAACTAGAATGCTCTCAAAGTGATCCAACAATCCAGGGATCTACATCTCTTTGATAAATAATTATTTTAAATTCTTTTTAACATTATCATCGTCTCAGCTGATAATTATCGTGACTAGAGGAATATTTAAAAGGTGGATAATTCCTCTTTGTCGGTATTCATGGACTTTTTTTAAACGTTTATTTATTGAAATTGAATGGTTTTGAAGGGTGTCGCAATTGACAGAACGCCCGACCTGAATTGTGTGATAGATTTTTTAAACCTTCATAGTCGTTTTATTTTTTCGAGAAACAACGGTGATAAATCCTTGCCCTGTAAATCATTTCGTAATACTAACCTCTAAGAATTTTCCATCGCTATCCACAAAACAGTCTTAAATACCTAGTACAGTTTTTGCCAAACTATTCTACTATCTACGCCTCCTAGCCTGCTTAAAAAAGATATCATCGATTCTTATCTTTACTGACATTTTCAGAAGGAAACATGGAATTGGACAAATCGTGGTTATTCTCTGTACCGAAACCAAGACTACCCTCTCGCTGAGCAGTGTGCAACTATCGCCCTTCATTTCCGACCCTTCACGCCCGTGGTTAGAGCTCAACCTTTCTTGTGCAGAGCTTTGTCAAGGTACGAGCTGGGCAACATCCCTGGAACACTGCGAGATATCAACGAAGTAAAACAGCGGGATACAGAATTAGCAAGGGTAATGAAAATTCGTTTTGCGAAAGAGGTCTCGTAAAGGGCTCAAGAATCATAAAATCAAATAACACTCGCCGTAGCTTTGCTTCAGACATCACTATTTTGACGGCATTTTCAGTAACTTGCATGGGATACGTTTTAGTCAGTTGTTTTCCTCACTGTGTGATATTTTATAAGGGTACCAAGTCAGCCCAATTATTTTTCTCTCAACTCTGCCATCTCATGCCTTTTATCACTAAATTCACTATCTTGAAGTGTTTGGTCGCTAAACGTTCCTTTAGTTCACAACTCGGTGAAAACCTTAGTTAAGTTTGATTTACTATTGAAATAACATTTATTTAAAAATTCAAATCGTAGTTGTTAGAAGGTGGCATTTCCCGAATCTTTCCCTTGATATAAGACGAATCTCTTGATATCCTGTCCGCTCTTTTTGTTTCTTGACTCCCGATTCCCACTTAATTGAGAACGTTAATCACGCATTATGAAAAACTTTTTTGGACCATCTAATATCTTTGCAGGATTCTGCTCGTTCACAAAAAGCCGTCGCCATTAAAGAATTTCAACAACAACACTACGAGAAATCGATAAAGATATTTCGCCTTGCTCTCATGCTACATCCAGAGGATGGTTCAGCGTGGATGAAGTTCAAACGATCAGTTGAGAGCCATCAAGCAACTGCTTACTTCAAATTGAAACAGTACGAGGAGGCGCTCGAAGTTGGAGAGACCTCTTATGGGTCAAATCCATCGTATAAATTCACGGTGAGAGAAAATCTTCTTCATACAAGTCCAGTTTAAGATCAGGCAGGCCATTAATTAACTCCGAGCATAAAGGAATTAGTAGTAATACCTACCGGCTCCCCAATACATCTTGCCTAGCCACCTCCTGATAGTGGCCTCGCAAGTTTACCTCCCAAATTTTTTGAAGCTACAGGTTTCTCCACCAATTATTTGGTATCCATCAGTAACACGTGAGTAGAGGAAGACTGTGTGGAGTCAATTCAATTCTTTGAGGACACAACACCGAGTCTGCGGCGAGGCCTCCATCGAGACGTCGACTTTCAGATTGACAAAGCTTTTCCCAGTTTTTACCCGATCATTACAAGACCACCACATTAATTTTTGTTCCTCATAACACGGCATGGAGGCCTTATCTGCCACTCGGCACGAAGAGGATGAGTGAGTGAGTGATAACACGGCATGACAGAACGTTTATAGCCTTTAACGTAAGATAGAGTTCATAAGCGTTCAATTTTTTGTTTATTCAGGAATAACTTGGTTTTATATTTGAAGTTGGCTCGAGTTACTCTCCTTTTGTTCATTGCCGCTCTTGTCCAGTTCTAGACAGTCTAGACAAGGGATGGAAATGTGTTTTTTTAATTCAGTACATAACCTAATTGCACTTTTAAATACCTCATCGTGTGTATCCACAACAGGAAGAAGCAAAAAGATGGAAAGAAAGAGGAAATCAACTTTCTAGGGAGCCCAATTCAGTGGACCTCGCGATCGCTTACTATTCACTTGCACTTAACTATACACCTTTAAATGAAAAGGACCTTAAAGCCACCATTCTTTCAAACCGATCATTGATGTACAAAAAGGAAGGGAGAGACAAAGAGGCACTTCGGGATGCACAGCAGTGTGTAGAAAACAAGCCAAACTGGGCAAAGGTATGATTATTCCGAAAGCGGAAAATTACAAGTATCTTTGTATTTCTGTCACGCATTCACAAACACCTAAACGCGTAAATAGGGTCATCTCCAAGCTGGAGACCAGCCAAGTTTCGCGTAAAATCTTTCTATATAATTTTTGTCCATTTTGATGATTATCTTCACTTTACTTTAGTTAGCTTTGTTATTTTATACTTCAGGCGCAGTACCGTCTAGGCTCTAGTTTCTTTGCATGTGAACAATACAAAGAAGCCATGGAACACTTCTCAAAATCTCTCCAGCTGTTACTAAACGACCCGTCAAGTTCAGAACACGATAAAGTGGATACTTTAAATCAACTTTTGTCGGTGGCACTCAAACAACCAGGTAACATTAATACTACATTCTTTCAAGCGTCACTGTACTTGGCTTGCGGGATGGACACAGAGCTATCGCTGGCTAAGAGGGGGATTTTCCCTTCGGGTGTTTTTGCTATAGATCCCAGGGAGCGCCTAACATAGTATCGCTACGTCAGTTGGAGAAAACCATGGGGATAACAGACCCTTTAGCACGGACTTTTGACTTGCACGACATAGCATCTGACTATTCAAATGACTTTGAGTGGCCCATCCACAAAATAGTACAGTCAAACGCCTCTCCATAAATTAGGCGACCATCGGTCCATGATCGCGAATTCCTTTCCTATCGTCCAATCAATATATTTTAGACCACAGGAGGCCCAAGTTCAAGATAAGAGACATACGCCACGAACGTGACTCTAGCGTATCGGCGTATGAGGTGGTGTTGTGTTACAACGGTTTGAATTTGAATTACAAAGGTTTGCATGGAAAGACAATGGATTTGTTTTCAATAGTAGAAATTATTGTTGTTTGAAAATAAAGTTGACTTACTTTGTTGCCTTGTTGTATCCTTTGTCATTTGCCAGCTTCTCAGGCCGATTTGAAGCCATTTCGGCGAGTTAGGCAACAAAGTAAGTCAACTTTATTTTCAAACAACAATAATTTCTACTATTGAAAACAAATCAATTGTCTTCCCATACAAACCTTTGTAATTCAAATTCAAACCGTTGTAACACAACACCACCTTATACGTCGATACGCTAGAGTCACGTTCGTGGCGTATGTCTCTTATCTTGAGCTTGGGCCGCCTGTGTTTAGAACTCTCGTAACTTACCGTGTTTCTTCTAGACAACCAACTAGGCGGTCGCTTACGAGAGGATCGACCGTATGAAGAAATGTCAGAAACGGATCGAGTATGATAGCCGTGTGTCCTTGGAGAGAAGGGTGGTTGCCGTGGGTGGGGGGGGGGGGAGGGTTTGTTTGACGAGGAAAAGTTGAAAATGTACACTCATCTGTAAACTAACGCATTCTATGTTTTTCAACTTCTTAGCTGGCACGTCAAGTATTCTGTACAGCGTTCCTCACGACATAACACAAAAAGTAGTCAATAAGGCTGTAGCTGAAAAAGACTGGAGCCGACTTCATGTCCTCTTCATGGGTAGCGGGGGCGGAAGACGATTTCAGAAAGGTTCAGGGGGTCTGGGAACGGGATGCGACGCGAGTATTGTCCCCTTAGAGGAGGTTATTCGCTGTGATTTCCCAGATCTGACGAAGTTCATACGCATCTTAATGGAACACAAAGCGAGCGTGGATCCTCAAAAAGG
The DNA here is from genome assembly GCA_964030785.1 of Siderastrea siderea. Lineage (NCBI taxonomy): Eukaryota > Metazoa > Cnidaria > Anthozoa > Scleractinia > Rhizangiidae > Siderastrea > Siderastrea siderea. The sequence continues at coordinate 47,376,343 of OZ034972.1, forward strand.
ATCCAAAGGTCCTCTTGACGTCGCCATTGAGTTGGAGAAATTTGAAGTGGTAAATATACTGATGGATAGAAGCAACAACAAAGGAGCTAGTGTAAAGAGCAGTTCAAGTCTACCCCACAAGGTAAGGGAACTACGCAGGAAGCTACAACCACTTAAATTAAGAAAATGACGATGGAAAACTAAAGAACGCAAGCTCCACATTTGGAGCTATGATTCAACTTGATGCCCTTGCTTGCAATAGAAAGTAAATATAGGGCTAAACTGAGTTGTACAACATTTACGTTTTTGGATTCGAAGCTTTGGGTGAAAAATTTAACTTCATAGAATGAATCACAAGGCACTAGGCTATGGCTACGCGTAGGCTAAGCATTTAAACATGTCACGAGCTGACACCATGTACGCGATACAATGTGGATTTCAGTCTACTCGTAGGTCACAATCCCTTCACCTATTGTTTATACGCTTTGTTTTCTTTCCCTCAAAATGGCTGTCGAGTAAGGTCCCTCACCTCAAATGCTGTCCCGACAACAACCACACTCTAAGACAGCTATTTGCTGACTGCCTGGATGCAAGATTAAAGGCAATTTGCCAAATCTTACACCACAACTTTTACACCGTGTTGATTACCGTCTTGACACGATTGCAACTGGTTCCATTGATAGAGGATTCAGAGTAAGTTAGGCAGGAGTGGAATGCAGCATAGAAATCAGTATGAGGGTGGGAAGCAAGATTACGAAATCCTTTTTTGGAGAGCCAGTAAACCAGAGTCAAGCAGTCTTTAATACCTCCGGTCAGGCGGCCACCAAGACAGCCTACCAATTAGCTGTTTATTCTTCTTTTTAATTTACTTTCTTCAGAGAACGTTTAAAGCGGATGGACTAGAAGCGATGCGTAGAGGAGAGAACAGAAAAGCAATTGATCTGTTACAACTCTCTGTGAAGCATGACGAAACATCAGTTGACGAACAACGCAAAACGCGTCAGCTTCTCTGTGAATTGTACTTTAAAGAAAAGTCCTTCAATGAATGTTTGGAGTCAGGTCGGAGGTTGGAAGAACAACTGCAGAAGAAAGAGGTGAATATTTTTTTTTAATGCACATACTTTGACCTAAGAGGTGAATAGTTTCTTCTGGATACGTAAATTAACTGGAGTACTACAAGCTTCTAATACAGAACCGTTAATTTAAAACACACACTGGACATGCATAAGCAAAATAATAAAATAACAAGAAATAAAGGAGAGATACAGCAATTTTCGTGGTAATCAACCCAGTAGTGAAGTGCTATGACCTCCCTCTGCAGTCTCCCCAGCTTATAAAAAAATGCTATAAGTCCTGTGTTATAATTCAGTCTGTAACTAGGCTTTGTTGATAGCCAACACCCCAGCCCTTGCCACTCCCCTTTGTGCATGCATCATTGATTGTTGGTGGTTCATTTGCGTCTTCTGATAGATCGAACGAGCTAACCAGTGGAAGAAATGGGGTAACGAGCTGCACAAGGAGGGTGAATACGATTTAATGGCTAAGTATTATACCCAAGCCATGGACTTTACACCAGAATCAAACTCTGAGGTGATGACAGCTCTTCTAAGTAACCGATGTTTGGCGTTCATCAACTTGGAAAAGTTCCACGAGGCGCTTGCAGACGCAAAAAAATGCACCACAATTAAGCCGCAATGGTTCAGGGTAAGACAACATCTTAGCAGTGCAGTCTTTTCCTATGGTTTATTGATGTCCTTAATTTCGACGTCGTAAAAATGAAAGCCTCATTTGTATTTCACTCCGTTGAAGAAAATTTGAACAGCAAACTACGAAATCTAACTTTTTGATCACAGAGCGGCGCTGTACGGATTTGGGAAGTATTTCTGATTGGTTATATTTTTGCAGTAAGTCTCTAAGTAGTTGGCGCTGTCAAGATCCGATCCGGGACGAGTAGGATCTCCTTTTTAAGAATATAGTCGTCGGGTTGAGATATTTGAGCTATAATGATTGACAGGACGTCTTCCTGTGCTTTTCTTTTTATTTACTGAACACTTGCTGCATGGTAATGAGTTGCGTAGTTGAGTATATTGGTATCAGAAGTCCTTCTTTTACTACTTGCTTATGCTGAATCCTGACCTCGACTGATCCCGGACTCGGCGTCATACGTTGATCGGAGTCTGTAGCCGGTCATTGCCTTCTTGCCTTGCTTCAAAGTTTTTTTAGGGTTCCCTGGGTGTCTTTCCTCTTCAATAAGTCATCTTTTCAAATTTGATCCCTATATAGAAGACTTACTAGAAAACCACCTGCGAGTGAATCTAAATATCATTATTTATTCTTTATGTTCTCACCAGGGACATTCACGGCAGGGAACCTGTTTGCGTCATCTAAAAAGTTACAAGGCAGCTCTTAAAGCCTTCTGTAAAGCACATACCTGCGCTTTGGCCGACACAGAAAAGCATGCAACAGCCAGTGAAGTGATATCAACTGCTATGGAAGTAGAAGGTTGGCAACGTTTTTGGATTATCCCAAATAAAACATCAGCTAAGAAATTACATGAGGTTAATCCGAGAGATATTCTATCACTTATCGATCTGTAGACCTTACCTGGCTGCTAACACTAAGAAACCATAGACTTCATTTCAGTTTGGGGCATGTTGCCAAAAGTAGTGGAGTACCCTTCTGGGTTATTGGTTCTACGGACTTGAGGATTCCTACTCATGTTGTCGGGTGTTGGGTGTCCTATCTTCAGCTATCTTTTCTATAACAGTTGGCCAGACAATGCTCTTTCACGAGTTGATATCGCTTCCAGGAAATACAACGAATGGGACTTCTATGAGCGTATATTCTGTTATGCTAACTAGTGGAAGAAATAGACGAGAAGAACACGAAATCAATTCGGATTGATTACCACATTCATATATGTACGTGTTCGGTATCTAAGCGTGATTGAGATTTGAGAGGTACCGGAGTGTTGGTGTTGAGATAAATGTGCATACCAGTGGTGAATTTACATTAGAATAATCCATTATAAATACATCATAAATTCCTACATTCTTTGTAACTTCATTTTTTTGCAACATGTCGGTTTTCTTTAGATGAAGAGGCACGGCAGATCACTTGCACCTTCGAGCCCCAGGTGCTGCAGCGTCTGGTGAAAGAGGCATCAGAAAAGAATGAATGGAAGAAACTCAGATTTCTGTATCTTGGTGCGACTGGAAATAAGACATCTAGAGGAATAGCTTTCGAGTGTGAAGCCTCCTGTGTGCCTCTGGACCTCCTCATTGAGTCTGATGTTGAGGATCTGCACAAGCTTGTTACACTTCTTCTTCAGCACGGTGCCGTGCCGGATGGACCACGAGGATGTAGAAGACCTCCCCTACAGACTGCAATGGAAAACATGAAGTTTCCTTTAGCTGTGACTTTGTTGAGAAACAATGCAGACCCATCTTGTATCGTTGGGCATGGAGTATTCATTAATAAAGAGGTATGATAGAGTTATTAACATTTCTCTAGATCACCCTTTGTACTGGATCTTGTCTCTCTAATACACAACCGAGGCGTAAGGGGCACGCCTGATTTACTAAAGTGGGAAACTGTTTTTGGTTAGATATAGGGAACCTTTCTGAAACAAGAAAAGCCCCAGGGACATTGGACCCCGCCGTTTTTCCCTTCCCCTCAGGGTGCAAAATACATTACGGTCACTCAAGATACGAGCGTAAGTGGTTTAAGCTTTTGAAGTTGGTGATTTATCGTACCTTTGACGTGTTTGCTACCATTCCCCCTTACGTCTTCTCCGCACCCTTCTCCCTGTGATAACATGACTTGAATCCCTGATAGTATGAACCCCTTTCCCATCCCTCATTCCTTGGTCATCCGCCTCTCCTAGCCTTTGCGAAGAAGAACGTGACGAAATAGTTTGACCATGACGTGACTCAGTTACGTCACGTTTTTTTTAAATAAACGAACTGACATGTCAGCGTAATTCTAAATAACACTGAGGGCATGGAAATTTAAATAGATTTGTTGATAAAGAAACTTATTCTAAAATCTAAAGGAAACTGGTAGCTATGGAAAAAAAATGTAAAAGTCTATTTTAGGCCGTCATTCGATGAGTGAATTGGCGCAAGCAAGTTACTTCCCCGAATCGGCTTCTGTGTTTCAATGACGTAATGTTTATGTGCTACGGCACGTAGCATGAATCATTGGCTTTCAAAGCTCGCTCTCGTCGAAGAGAAGTCAACTCCATTGAATTTCTTGTACTTTTCTACACAACTTTCCCTAAAGATTTTGGCGAAGCAAAGCAAAACTGCCACAAAAATGCTTGCATTTCACTGTTGAATTATTCAACTTGGCAAAAGCAAGGGACTTCCCCGAATCGGCTTGTGTGTTTCAGTGATGTAATGTTTACGTGCCAGGGCAAGTTAGGCGAATTCATGCCAGCTTCAAAGCTCGCTAGCACCCACGTTCTTGCTTTCATCGAAGGGGTTTTTATGCCATTAAATCGCCAGTAATTTTCTACACCAACTTTCATGAAAATCCTGGCGAATAAACGCTAAACGAACGAAGATTACCGCCAAGTATTGTTTTGACCGAGCAGAGGTCTGGGGCAAGTGACCACCAAAAAAAAGCAAGAAAAGCCCCAGGGGCATTGGACCCCGCCGTTGTTCTCCCTCCCCCCCGGGGGAGTGTAAAATATGTTACGGTCACTCAAGATAAAAGCCCTTGGCTGTGTAGCGCAAGACACGACGAGTATTCCTTTGGCCGAGCGAAAACCGGAGGTCTGGGGCAAGTGACCACCGAAAAACCAGAAAAGCCCAGGGGCATTAGACCCCACCGTTGTTCTCCCCCCCGGGGGTGTAAAATATGTTACGGTCACTCAAGATAAAAGCCCTTGGCTGTGTAGCGAAAGACACGACGAGTATTTCTTTGGCCGAGTGAAAACCGGAGGTCTGGAGCAAGTGACCACCAAAAAACAAGAAAATCCCCACGGGCATTAGACCCCGCCGTTGTTCTCCCCCCCCCCCGGGGGGTGTAAAATATGTTACGGTCACTCAAGATAAAAGCCCTTGACTGTGGAGCGAAAGACACGACGAGCATTTCTTTGGCCGAGCAAAAACCGGAGGTCTGGGGCAAGTGACCACCAAAAAAAAAAAAACAAGAAAAGCCCCAGGGACATTGGACCCCGCCGTTTCCCCCCCCCCCCTCGGGGTGCAAATACATTACGGTCACTCAAGATATGTGCCCAAGTGGTATAAAGATTTGAAGTTGGTGATTTTTCTAACGTTTGACGTGTGTGCTGCCATTCTCCCCCCCAACGTCTTCTCTGCACCCTTCTCCTTGTGATATCATGGATCCCTTATAGTATGAATACCTTTCCCTTCCCTCATTCCTTGGTCATCCACCTGTTCTAGCACTCGCGAAGAAGAACGTGACGAAATAGTTTTGACCATGGCGTGACTTAGTTACGTCAATTTTTTAACGAAATGACATCTCAGCGTAATTCTAAATATTAAACAAGGGCACGGAAATTTAAATAGATTTATTGATGAAGAAAAATTATCCTTAAATCGAAAGGGAACGGTTATCTACTGAAAAATGAAACGTAAAGGTCTACTTTTAGGCCATGATTCGATAAATGCTTTAGCGAAAGCAAAACATTTCCCCGAATCGGCTTCTGTCTTTCAATGACGTAATGTTTACGTGTTACGGTAAGTTTAGGTGAATTCATGCCAGCTTCAAAGCTCGCTAGCACCTTCTTCCTTGCTCTCATCGAAGAGAGGTCAACTCCATTGAATTTCTTGTACTTTTCTACACAACTTTCCCTAAAGATTTTGGTGAAGTAAAGCAAAACTGCCAAAAAAATGCTTGCATTTTACTGTTGAATTATTCAACTTGGCGAAAGCGAGGGACTTCCCCGAATCGCCTTTTGTGTTTCAGTGATGTAATGTTTACGTGCCAGGGCAAGTTTGGCAAATTCATGCCAGCTTTAAAGCTCGCTAGCACCTTCGTTCTTGCTTTCATCGAAGGGGTTTTCATGCCATTAAATCGCCAGTAATTTTCTACACCAACTTTCATGAAAATTCTGGCGAAATAACGCTAAACGAACCAAGATTACCGGCAAGTATTGTTTTGACCGAGCGGAGGTCTGGGGCAAGTGACCACGACGACAAAAAAAAAAAAAAACGGGTATTACTAGACCCCGTCCTGACGGCGGGGTAACAAGAAAAGCCCCAGGGGCATTGGATCCCGCCCTTACCCCCCCCCCTTCGGGGTGCAAATACATTAGGGTCACTCAAGATATGTGCCCAAGCGGTATAAAGTTTTGAAGTTGGTGATTTTTCTAACGTTTGACGTGTGTGCTGCCATCCCCCCCCCCAACGTCTTCTCTGCACCCTTCTCCTTGTGATATCATGGATCCCTTATAGTATGAATACCTTTCCCTTCCCTCATTCCTTGGTCATCCACCTGTTCTAGCACTCGCGAAGAAGAACGTGACGAAATAGTTTTGACCATGGCGTGACTTAGTTACGTCAATTTTTTAACGAAACGACATCTCAGCGTAAATTCTAAATATTAAACAAGGGCACGGAAATTTAAATAGATTTATTGATGAAGAAAAATTATCCTTAAATCGAAAGGGAACGGTTATCTACTGGAAAATGAAACGTAAAGGTCTACTTTTAGGCCATGATTCGATAAATGCTTTAGCGAAAGCAAAACAATTCCCCGAATCGAAGAGAAGTCAACTCCATTGAATTTCTTGTACTTTTCTACACAACTTTCCCTAAAGATTTTGGTGAAGCAAAGCAAAACTGCCAAAAAAATGCTTGCATTTTACTGTTGAATTATTCAACTTGGCGAAAGCAAGGGACTTCCCCGAATCGCCTTTTGTGTTTCAGTGATGTAATGTTTACGTGCCAGGGCAAGTTTGGCGAATTCATGCCAGCTTCAAAGCTCGCTAGCACCTTCGTTCTTGCTTTCATCGAAGGGGTTTTCATGCCATTAAATCGCCAGTAATTTTCTACACCAACTTTCATGAAAATTCTGGCGAAATAACGCTAAACGAACCAAGATTACCGGCAAGTATTGTTTTGACCGAGCGGAGGTCTGGGGCAAGTGACCACGACAAAAAAAAAACAAGAAAAGCCCCAGGGGCATTGGACCCCGCCGTTTAAACCCCACCCCCTCGGGGTGCAAATTTATTACGGTCACTCAAGATATGTGCCCAAGTGGTATAAAGTTTTGAAGTTGGTGATTTTTCTAACGGTTGACGTGTGTGCTGCCATCCCCCCCCCCAACGTCTTCTCTGCACCCTTCTCCTTGTGATATCATGGATCCCTTATAGTATGAATACCTTTCCCTTCCCTCATTCCTTGGTCATTCACCTGTTCTAGCACTCGCGAAGAAGAACGTGACGAAATAGTTTTGACCATGGCGTGACTTAGTTACGTCAATTTTTTAACGAAATGACATCTCAGCGTAATTCTAAATATTAAACAAGGGCACGGATATTTAAATAGATTTATTGATGAAGAAAAATTATCCTTAAATCGAAAGGGAACGATTATCTACTGAAAAATGAAACGTAAAGGTCTACTTTTAGGCCATGATTCGATAAATGCTTTAGCGAAAGCAAAACAATTCCCCGAATCGGCTTCTGTCTTTCAATGACGTAATGTTTACGTGTTACGGCAAGTTTAGGTGAATTCATGCCAGCTTCAAAGCTCGCTAGCACCTTCTTCCTTGCTCTCATCGAAGAGAAGTCAACTCCATTGAATTTCTTGTACTTTTCTACACAACTTTCCCTAAAGATTTTGGTGAAGCAAAGCAAAACTGCCAAAAAAATGCTTGCATTTTACTGTTGAATTATTCAACTTGGCGAAAGCAAGGGACTTCCCCGAATCGCCTTTTGTGTTTCAGTGATGTAATGTTTACGTGCCAGGGCAAGTTTGGCGAATTCATGCCAGCTTCAAAGCTCGCTAGCACCTTCGTTCTTGCTTTCATCGAAGGGGTTTTCATGCCATTAAATCGCCAGTAATTTTCTACACCAACTTTCATGAAAATCCTGGCGAATAAACGCTAAACGAACGAAGATTACCGCCAAGTATTGTTTTGACCGAGCAGAGGTCTGGGGCAAGTGACCACCAAAAAAAAGCAAGAAAAGCCCCAGGGGCATTGGACCCCGCCGTTGTTCTCCCTCCCCCCCGGGGGAGTGTAAAATATGTTACGGTCACTCAAGATAAAAGCCCTTGGCTGTGTAGCGCAAGACACGACGAGTATTCCTTTGGCCGAGCGAAAACCGGAGGTCTGGGGCAAGTGACCACCGAAAAACCAGAAAAGCCCAGGGGCATTAGACCCCGCCGTTGTTCTCCCCCCCGGGGGTGTAAAATATGTTACGGTCACTCAAGATAAAAGCCCTTGGCTGTGTAGCGAAAGACACGACGAGTATTTCTTTGGCCGAGTGAAAACCGGAGGTCTGGAGCAAGTGACCACCAAAAAACAAGAAAATCCCCACGGGCATTAGACCCCGCCGTTGTTCTCCCCCCCCCCCCGGGGGGTGTAAAATATGTTACGGTCACTCAAGATAAAAGCCCTTGACTGTGGGGCGAAAGACACGACGAGCATTTCTTTGGCCGAGCAAAAACCGGAGGTCTGGGGCAAGTGACCACCAAAAAAAAAAAAACAAGAAAAGCCCCAGGGACATTGGACCCCGCCGTTTCCCCCCCCCCCCTCGGGGTGCAAATACATTACGGTCACTCAAGATATGTGCCCAAGTGGTATAAAGATTTGAAGTTGGTGATTTTTCTAACGTTTGACGTGTGTGCTGCCATTCTCCCCCCCAACGTCTTCTCTGCACCCTTCTCCTTGTGATATCATGGATCCCTTATAGTATGAATACCTTTCCCTTCCCTCATTCCTTGGTCATCCACCTGTTCTAGCACTCGCGAAGAAGAACGTGACGAAATAGTTTTGACCATGGCGTGACTTAGTTACGTCAATTTTTTAACGAAATGACATCTCAGCGTAATTCTAAATATTAAACAAGGGCACGGAAATTTAAATAGATTTATTGATGAAGAAAAATTATCCTTAAATCGAAAGGGAACGGTTATCTACTGAAAAATGAAACGTAAAGGTCTACTTTTAGGCCATGATTCGATAAATGCTTTAGCGAAAGCAAAACATTTCCCCGAATCGGCTTCTGTCTTTCAATGACGTAATGTTTACGTGTTACGGTAAGTTTAGGTGAATTCATGCCAGCTTCAAAGCTCGCTAGCACCTTCTTCCTTGCTCTCATCGAAGAGAGGTCAACTCCATTGAATTTCTTGTACTTTTCTACACAACTTTCCCTAAAGATTTTGGTGAAGTAAAGCAAAACTGCCAAAAAAATGCTTGCATTTTACTGTTGAATTATTCAACTTGGCGAAAGCGAGGGACTTCCCCGAATCGCCTTTTGTGTTTCAGTGATGTAATGTTTACGTGCCAGGGCAAGTTTGGCAAATTCATGCCAGCTTTAAAGCTCGCTAGCACCTTCGTTCTTGCTTTCATCGAAGGGGTTTTCATGCCATTAAATCGCCAGTAATTTTCTACACCAACTTTCATGAAAATTCTGGCGAAATAACGCTAAACGAACCAACATTACCGGCAAGTATTGTTTTGACCGAGCGGAGGTCTGGGGCAAGTGACCACGACGACAAAAAAAAAAAAAAAACGGGTATTACTAGACCCCGTCCTGACGGCGGGGTAACAAGAAAAGCCCCAGGGGCATTGGATCCCGCCCTTACCCCCCCCCCCTTCGGGGTGCAAATACATTAGGGTCACTCAAGATATGTGCCCAAGCGGTATAAAGTTTTGAAGTTGGTGATTTTTCTAACGTTTGACGTGTGTGCTGCCATCCCCCCCCCCAACGTCTTCTCTGCACCCTTCTCCTTGTGATATCATGGATCCCTTATAGTATGAATACCTTTCCCTTCCCTCATTCCTTGGTCATCCACCTGTTCTAGCACTCGCGAAGAAGAACGTGACGAAATAGTTTTGACCATGGCGTGACTTAGTTACGTCAATTTTTTAACGAAACGACATCTCAGCGTAAATTCTAAATATTAAACAAGGGCACGGAAATTTAAATAGATTTATTGATGAAGAAAAATTATCCTTAAATCGAAAGGGAACGGTTATCTACTGGAAAATGAAACGTAAAGGTCTACTTTTAGGCCATGATTCGATAAATGCTTTAGCGAAAGCAAAACAATTCCCCGAATCGAAGAGAAGTCAACTCCATTGAATTTCTTGTACTTTTCTACACAACTTTCCCTAAAGATTTTGGTGAAGCAAAGCAAAACTGCCAAAAAAATGCTTGCATTTTACTGTTGAATTATTCAACTTGGCGAAAGCAAGGGACTTCCCCGAATCGCCTTTTGTGTTTCAGTGATGTAATGTTTACGTGCCAGGGCAAGTTTGGCGAATTCATGCCAGCTTCAAAGCTCGCTAGCACCTTCGTTCTTGCTTTCATCGAAGGGGTTTTCATGCCATTAAATCGCCAGTAATTTTCTACACCAACTTTCATGAAAATTCTGGCGAAATAACGCTAAACGAACCAAGATTACCGGCAAGTATTGTTTTGACCGAGCGGAGGTCTGGGGCAAGTGACCACGACAAAAAAAAAACAAGAAAAGCCCCAGGGGCATTGGACCCCGCCGTTTAAACCCCACCCCCTCGGGGTGCAAATTTATTACGGTCACTCAAGATATGTGCCCAAGTGGTATAAAGTTTTGAAGTTGGTGATTTTTCTAACGGTTGACGTGTGTGCTGCCATCCCCCCCCCCAACGTCTTCTCTGCACCCTTCTCCTTGTGATATCATGGATCCCTTATAGTATGAATACCTTTCCCTTCCCTCATTCCTTGGTCATTCACCTGTTCTAGCACTCGCGAAGAAGAACGTGACGAAATAGTTTTGACCATGGCGTGACTTAGTTACGTCAATTTTTTAACGAAATGACATCTCAGCGTAATTCTAAATATTAAACAAGGGCACGGATATTTAAATAGATTTATTGATGAAGAAAAATTATCCTTAAATCGAAAGGGAACGATTATCTACTGAAAAATGAAACGTAAAGGTCTACTTTTAGGCCATGATTCGATAAATGCTTTAGCGAAAGCAAAACAATTCCCCGAATCGGCTTCTGTCTTTCAATGACGTAATGTTTACGTGTTACGGCAAGTTTAGGTGAATTCATGCCAGCTTCAAAGCTCGCTAGCACCTTCTTCCTTGCTCTCATCGAAGAGAAGTCAACTCCATTGAATTTCTTGTACTTTTCTACACAACTTTCCCTAAAGATTTTGGTGAAGCAAAGCAAAACTGCCAAAAAAATGCTTGCATTTTACTGTTGAATTATTCAACTTGGCGAAAGCAAGGGACTTCCCCGAATCGCCTTTTGTGTTTCAGTGATGTAATGTTTACGTGCCAGGGCAAGTTTGGCGAATTCATGCCAGCTTCAAAGCTCGCTAGCACCTTCGTTCTTGCTTTCATCGAAGGGGTTTTCATGCCATTAAATCGCCAGTAATTTTCTACACCAACTTTCATGAAAATCCTGGCGAATAAACGCTAAACGAACGAAGATTACCGCCAAGTATTGTTTTGACCGAGCAGAGGTCTGGGGCAAGTGACCACCAAAAAAAAGCAAGAAAAGCCCCAGGGGCATTGGACCCCGCCGTTGTTCTCCCTCCCCCCCGGGGGAGTGTAAAATATGTTACGGTCACTCAAGATAAAAGCCCTTGGCTGTGTAGCGCAAGACACGACGAGTATTCCTTTGGCCGAGCGAAAACCGGAGGTCTGGGGCAAGTGACCACCGAAAAACCAGAAAAGCCCAGGGGCATTAGACCCCGCCGTTGTTCTCCCCCCCGGGGGTGTAAAATATGTTACGGTCACTCAAGATAAAAGCCCTTGGCTGTGTAGCGAAAGACACGACGAGTATTTCTTTGGCCGAGTGAAAACCGGAGGTCTGGAGCAAGTGACCACCAAAAAACAAGAAAATCCCCACGGGCATTAGACCCCGCCGTTGTTCTCCCCCCCCCCCCCCGGGGGGTGTAAAATATGTTACGGTCACTCAAGATAAAAGCCCTTGACTGTGGAGCGAAAGACACGACGAGCATTTCTTTGGCCGAGCAAAAACCGGAGGTCTGGGGCAAGTGACCACCAAAAAAAAAAAACAAGAAAAGCCCCAGGGACATTGGACCCCGCCGTTTCCCCCCCCCCCCTTGGGGTGCAAATACATTACGGTCACTCAAGATATGTGCCCAAGTAGTATAAAGATTTGAAGTTGGTGATTTTTCTAACGTTTGACGTGTGTGCTGCCATTCTCCCCCCCAACGTCTTCTCTGCACCCTTCTCCTTGTGATATCATGGATCCCTTATAGTATGAATACCTTTCCCTTCCCTCATTCCTTGGTCATCCACCTGTTCTAGCACTCGCGAAGAAGAACGTGACGAAATAGTTTTGACCATGGCGTGACTTAGTTACGTCAATTTTTTAACGAAATGACATCTCAGCGTAATTCTAAATATTAAACAAGGGCACGGAAATTTAAATAGATTTATTGATGAAGAAAAATTATCCTTAAATCGAAAGGGAACGGTTATCTACTGAAAAATGAAACGTAAAGGTCTACTTTTAGGCCATGATTCGATAAATGCTTTAGCGAAAGCAAAACATTTCCCCGAATCGGCTTCTGTCTTTCAATGACGTAATGTTTACGTGTTACGGTAAGTTTAGGTGAATTCATGCCAGCTTCAAAGCTCGCTAGCACCTTCTTCCTTGCTCTCATCGAAGAGAGGTCAACTCCATTGAATTTCTTGTACTTTTCTACACAACTTTCCCTAAAGATTTTGGTGAAGTAAAGCAAAACTGCCAAAAAAATGCTTGCATTTTACTGTTGAATTATTCAACTTGGCGAAAGCGAGGGACTTCCCCGAATCGCCTTTTGTGTTTCAGTGATGTAATGTTTACGTGCCAGGGCAAGTTTGGCAAATTCATGCCAGCTTTAAAGCTCGCTAGCACCTTCGTTCTTGCTTTCATCGAAGGGGTTTTCATGCCATTAAATCGCCAGTAATTTTCTACACCAACTTTCATGAAAATTCTGGCGAAATAACGCTAAACGAACCAACATTACCGGCAAGTATTGTTTTGACCGAGCGGAGGTCTGGGGCAAGTGACCACGACGACAAAAAAAAAAAAAAAACGGGTATTACTAGACCCCGTCCTGACGGCGGGGTAACAAGAAAAGCCCCAGGGGCATTGGATCCCGCCCTTACCCCCCCTTCCCCCTTCGGGGTGCAAATACATTAGGGTCACTCAAGATATGTGCCCAAGCGGTATAAAGTTTTGAAGTTGGTGATTTTTCTAACGTTTGACGTGTGTGCTGCCATCCCCCCCCCCCAACGTCTTCTCTGCACCCTTCTCCTTGTGATATCATGGATCCCTTATAGTATGAATACCTTTCCCTTCCCTCATTCCTTGGTCATCCACCTGTTCTAGCACTCGCGAAGAAGAACGTGACGAAATAGTTTTGACCATGGCGTGACTTAGTTACGTCAATTTTTTAACGAAACGACATCTCAGCGTAAATTCTAAATATTAAACAAGGGCACGGAAATTTAAATAGATTTATTGATGAAGAAAAATTATCCTTAAATCGAAAGGGAACGGTTATCTACTGGAAAATGAAACGTAAAGGTCTACTTTTAGGCCATGATTCGATAAATGCTTTAGCGAAAGCAAAACAATTCCCCGAATCGAAGAGAAGTCAACTCCATTGAATTTCTTGTACTTTTCTACACAACTTTCCCTAAAGATTTTGGTGAAGCAAAGCAAAACTGCCAAAAAAATGCTTGCGTTTTACTGTTGAATTATTCAACTTGGCGAAAGCAAGGGACTTCCCCGAATCGCCTTTTGTGTTTCAGTGATGTAATGTTTACGTGCCAGGGCAAGTTTGGCGAATTCATGCCAGCTTCAAAGCTCGCTAGCACCTTCGTTCTTGCTTTCATCGAAGGGGTTTTCATGCCATTAAATCGCCAGTAATTTTCTACACCAACTTTCATGAAAATTCTGGCGAAATAACGCTAAACGAACCAAGATTACCGCCAAGTATTGTTTTGACCGAGCGGAGGTCTGGGGCAAGTGACCACGACAAAAAAAAAACAAGAAAAGCCCCAGGGGCATTGGACCCCGCCGTTTAAACCCCACCCCCTCGGGGTGCAAATTTATTACGGTCACTCAAGATATGTGCCCAAGTGGTATAAAGTTTTGAAGTTGGTGATTTTTCTAACGGTTGACGTGTGTGCTGCCATCCCCCCCCCCCCCCAACGTCTTCTCTGCACCCTTCTCCTTGTGATATCATGGATCCCTTATAGTATGAATACCTTTCCCTTCCCTCATTCCTTGGTCATTCACCTGTTCTAGCACTCGCGAAGAAGAACGTGACGAAATAGTTTTGACCATGGCGTGACTTAGTTACGTCAATTTTTTAACGAAATGACATCTCAGCGTAATTCTAAATATTAAACAAGGGCACGGATATTTAAATAGATTTATTGATGAAGAAAAATTATCCTTAAATCGAAAGGGAACGATTATCTACTGAAAAATGAAACGTAAAGGTCTACTTTTAGGCCATGATTCGATAAATGCTTTAGCGAAAGCAAAACAATTCCCCGAATCGGCTTCTGTCTTTCAATGACGTAATGTTTACGTGTTACGGCAAGTTTAGGTGAATTCATGCCAGCTTCAAAGCTCGCTAGCACCTTCTTCCTTGCTCTCATCGAAGAGAAGTCAACTCCATTGAATTTCTTGTACTTTTCTACACAACTTTCCCTAAAGATTTTGGTGAAGCAAAGCAAAACTGCCAAAAAAATGCTTGCATTTTACTGTTGAATTATTCAACTTGGCGAAAGCAAGGGACTTCCCCGAATCGCCTTTTGTGTTTCAGTGATGTAATGTTTACGTGCCAGGGCAAGTTTGGCGAATTCATGCCAGCTTCAAAGCTCGCTAGCACCTTCGTTCTTGCTTTCATCGAAGGGGTTTTCATGCCATTAAATCGCCAGTAATTTTCTACACCAACTTTCATGAAAATCCTGGCGAATAAACGCTAAACGAACGAAGATTACCGCCAAGTATTGTTTTGACCGAGCAGAGGTCTGGGGCAAGTGACCACCAAAAAAAAGCAAGAAAAGCCCCAGGGGCATTGGACCCCGCCGTTGTTCTCCCTCCCCCCCGGGGGAGTGTAAAATATGTTACGGTCACTCAAGATAAAAGCCCTTGGCTGTGTAGCGCAAGACACGACGAGTATTCCTTTGGCCGAGCGAAAACCGGAGGTCTGGGGCAAGTGACCACCGAAAAACCAGAAAAGCCCAGGGGCATTAGACCCCGCCGTTGTTCTCCCCCCCGGGGGTGTAAAATATGTTACGGTCACTCAAGATAAAAGCCCTTGGCTGTGTAGCGAAAGACACGACGAGTATTTCTTTGGCCGAGTGAAAACCGGAGGTCTGGAGCAAGTGACCACCAAAAAACAAGAAAATCCCCACGGGCATTAGACCCCGCCGTTGTTCTCCCCCCCCCCCCCCCCCGGGGGGTGTAAAATATGTTACGGTCACTCAAGATAAAAGCCCTTGACTGTGGGGCGAAAGACACGACGAGCATTTCTTTGGCCGAGCAAAAACCGGAGGTCTGGGGCAAGTGACCACCAAAAAAAAAAAAACAAGAAAAGCCCCAGGGACATTGGACCCCGCCGTTTCCCCCCCCCCCCTCGGGGTGCAAATACATTACGGTCACTCAAGATATGTGCCCAAGTGGTATAAAGATTTGAAGTTGGTGATTTTTCTAACGTTTGACGTGTGTGCTGCCATTCTCCCCCCCAACGTCTTCTCTGCACCCTTCTCCTTGTGATATCATGGATCCCTTATAGTATGAATACCTTTCCCTTCCCTCATTCCTTGGTCATCCACCTGTTCTAGCACTCGCGAAGAAGAACGTGACGAAATAGTTTTGACCATGGCGTGACTTAGTTACGTCAATTTTTTAACGAAATGACATCTCAGCGTAATTCTAAATATTAAACAAGGGCACGGAAATTTAAATAGATTTATTGATGAAGAAAAATTATCCTTAAATCGAAAGGGAACGGTTATCTACTGAAAAATGAAACGTAAAGGTCTACTTTTAGGCCATGATTCGATAAATGCTTTAGCGAAAGCAAAACATTTCCCCGAATCGGCTTCTGTCTTTCAATGACGTAATGTTTACGTGTTACGGTAAGTTTAGGTGAATTCATGCCAGCTTCAAAGCTCGCTAGCACCTTCTTCCTTGCTCTCATCGAAGAGAGGTCAACTCCATTGAATTTCTTGTACTTTTCTACACAACTTTCCCTAAAGATTTTGGTGAAGTAAAGCAAAACTGCCAAAAAAATGCTTGCATTTTACTGTTGAATTATTCAACTTGGCGAAAGCGAGGGACTTCCCCGAATCGCCTTTTGTGTTTCAGTGATGTAATGTTTACGTGCCAGGGCAAGTTTGGCAAATTCATGCCAGCTTTAAAGCTCGCTAGCACCTTCGTTCTTGCTTTCATCGAAGGGGTTTTCATGCCATTAAATCGCCAGTAATTTTCTACACCAACTTTCATGAAAATTCTGGCGAAATAACGCTAAACGAACCAACATTACCGGCAAGTATTGTTTTGACCGAGCGGAGGTCTGGGGCAAGTGACCACGACGACAAAAAAAAAAAAAAAACGGGTATTACTAGACCCCGTCCTGACGGCGGGGTAACAAGAAAAGCCCCAGGGGCATTGGATCCCGCCGTTACCCCCCCCCCCCCCTTCGGGGTGCAAATACATTAGGGTCACTCAAGATATGTGCCCAAGCGGTATAAAGTTTTGAAGTTGGTGATTTTTCTAACGTTTGACGTGTGTGCTGCCATCCCCCCCCCCAACGTCTTCTCTGCACCCTTCTCCTTGTGATATCATGGATCCCTTATAGTATGAATACCTTTCCCTTCCCTCATTCCTTGGTCATCCACCTGTTCTAGCACTCGCGAAGAAGAACGTGACGAAATAGTTTTGACCATGGCGTGACTTAGTTACGTCAATTTTTTAACGAAACGACATCTCAGCGTAAATTCTAAATATTAAACAAGGGCACGGAAATTTAAATAGATTTATTGATGAAGAAAAATTATCCTTAAATCGAAAGGGAACGGTTATCTACTGGAAAATGAAACGTAAAGGTCTACTTTTAGGCCATGATTCGATAAATGCTTTAGCGAAAGCAAAACAATTCCCCGAATCGAAGAGAAGTCAACTCCATTGAATTTCTTGTACTTTTCTACACAACTTTCCCTAAAGATTTTGGTGAAGCAAAGCAAAACTGCCAAAAAAATGCTTGCATTTTACTGTTGAATTATTCAACTTGGCGAAAGCAAGGGACTTCCCCGAATCGCCTTTTGTGTTTCAGTGATGTAATGTTTACGTGCCAGGGCAAGTTTGGCGAATTCATGCCAGCTTCAAAGCTCGCTAGCACCTTCGTTCTTGCTTTCATCGAAGGGGTTTTCATGCCATTAAATCGCCAGTAATTTTCTACACCAACTTTCATGAAAATTCTGGCGAAATAACGCTAAACGAACCAAGATTACCCGCAAGTATTGTTTTGACCGAGCGGAGGTCTGGGGCAAGTGACCACGACAAAAAAAAAACAAGAAAAGCCCCAGGGGCATTGGACCCCGCCGTTTAAACCCCACCCCCTCGGGGTGCAAATTTATTACGGTCACTCAAGATATGTGCCCAAGTGGTATAAAGTTTTGAAGTTGGTGATTTTTCTAACGGTTGACGTGTGTGCTGCCATCCCCCCCCCCAACGTCTTCTCTGCACCCTTCTCCTTGTGATATCATGGATCCCTTATAGTATGAATACCTTTCCCTTCCCTCATTCCTTGGTCATTCACCTGTTCTAGCACTCGCGAAGAAGAACGTGACGAAATAGTTTTGACCATGGCGTGACTTAGTTACGTCAATTTTTTAACGAAATGACATCTCAGCGTAATTCTAAATATTAAACAAGGGCACGGATATTTAAATAGATTTATTGATGAAGAAAAATTATCCTTAAATCGAAAGGGAACGATTATCTACTGAAAAATGAAACGTAAAGGTCTACTTTTAGGCCATGATTCGATAAATGCTTTAGCGAAAGCAAAACAATTCCCCGAATCGGCTTCTGTCTTTCAATGACGTAATGTTTACGTGTTACGGCAAGTTTAGGTGAATTCATGCCAGCTTCAAAGCTCGCTAGCACCTTCTTCCTTGCTCTCATCGAAGAGAAGTCAACTCCATTGAATTTCTTGTACTTTTCTACACAACTTTCCCTAAAGATTTTGGTGAAGCAAAGCAAAACTGCCAAAAAAATGCTTGCATTTTACTGTTGAATTATTCAACTTGGCGAAAGCAAGGGACTTCCCCGAATCGCCTTTTGTGTTTCAGTGATGTAATGTTTACGTGCCAGGGCAAGTTTGGCGAATTCATGCCAGCTTCAAAGCTCGCTAGCACCTTCGTTCTTGCTTTCATCGAAGGGGTTTTCATGCCATTAAATCGCCAGTAATTTTCTACACCAACTTTCATGAAAATTCTGGCGAAATAACGCTAAACGAACCAAGATTACCGGCAAGTATTGTTTTGACCGAGCGGAGGTCTGGGGCAAGTGACCACGACAAAAAAAAAAAGAAAACAAGAAAAGCCCCGGGGGCATTGGACCCCGCCGTTTTCCCCCTCCCCTCGGGGTGCAAATTTATTACGGTCACTCAAGATATGTGCCCAAGTGGTATAAAGTTTTGAAGTTGGTGATTTTTCTAACGTGTGACGTGTGTGCTGCCCCCCACCCTTCCCACGTCTTTTCTGCACCCTTCTCCTTGTGATAACATGAATCCCTAATAGTGTCAACACTTTTCCCATCCCTCATTTCTTGGTCATTCACCCGTTCCAGCACTCTCGGAAAAAGAACGTGATGAAATAGCTTGACCATAGTGTGACTCAATTCATTTTTTTTTTAACGAACTGACATCTCAGCGTAATTCTAAGATTTATTGATAAAGAAAAATTATCCTAAAATCTAAAGGGAACGGTTATCTACCGAAAAACGAAATGTACAAGTCTACTTTTAGGCCACGATTCCATGAATGATTACTTTTCCCAGCCCTCATTTCTTCGTCATTCACCTGTTCCAGCACTCTCGAAAAAAGAACGTGATGAAATAGTTTGACCATAGCGTGACTCAATTAATTTTTTTTTACGAACTGACATCTCAGCGTAATTCTAAATTTATTGATAAAGAAAAATAATCCTATAATCTAAAGGGAACGGTTATCTACCGAAAAAAGAAATTTACAAGTCTACTTTTAGGCCACGATTCCATGAATGATTTGGCGAAAGCAAGGGACTTTCCCGAATCGGCTTCTATGTTTCAGTGATATAATGTTTACGTGCCAGGGCAAGTTAGGCGAATTCATGCCAGCTTCAAAGTTCGCTAGCACCTTCGTCCTTGCTCTCATCAAAGAGAAGTCAACTCCATTGAATGTCTTGTACTTTTCTACACAACCTTCCCTAAAGATTTTGGCGAAGCAAAGTAAAACTGCCCAAAAAATGCTTGCATGTCACTGTTGAGTTATTCAACTTGGCGAAAGCAAGGGACTTCCCCGAATCGGCTTCTGTGTTTCAGTGATGTAATGTTTACGTGCCAGGGCAAGTTAGGCGAATTCACGGCAGCTTCAAAGCTCGCTAGCACCTTCGTTCTTGCTTTCATCGAAGGGGTTTTTATGCCATTAAATCGCCAGTAATTTTCTACACCAACTTTCGTGAAAATTCTGGAAAATAAACAATAAACAAACGAAGATTACCCGCAAGTATTGTTTTGACCGAGCGGGGGTCTGGGGCAAGTGACCACGACAAAACAAACAAGAAAAGCCCCAGGGGCATTGGACCCCGCCGTTCCCCCCCCCTCGGGGTGCAAATACATTACGGTCACTCAAGATATGTGCCCAAGTGGTATAAAGTTTTGAAGTTGGTGATTTTTCTAACGTTTGACGTGTGTGCTGCCATCCCCCCCCAACGTCTTCTCTGCACCCTTCTCCTTGTGATATCATGGATCCCTTATAGTATGAATACCTTTCCCTTCCCTCATTCCTTGGTCATCCACCTGTTCTAGCACTCGCGAAGAAGAACGTGACGAAATAGTTTTGACCATGGCGTGACTTAGTTACGTCAATTTTTTAACGAAATGACATCTCAGCGTAATTCTAAATATTAAACAAGGGCACGGAAATTTAAATAGATTTATTGATGAAGAAAAATTATCCTTAAATCGAAAGGGAACGGTTATCTACTGAAAAATGAAACGTAAAGGTCTACTTTTAGGCCATGATTCGATAAATGCTTTAGCGAAAGCAAAACATTTCCCCGAATCGGCTTCTGTCTTTCAATGACGTAATGTTTACGTGTTACGGTAAGTTTAGGTGAATTCATGCCAGCTTCAAAGCTCGCTAGCACCTTCTTCCTTGCTCTCATCGAAGAGAGGTCAACTCCATTGAATTTCTTGTACTTTTCTACACAACTTTCCCTAAAGATTTTGGTGAAGTAAAGCAAAACTGCCAAAAAAATGCTTGCATTTTACTGTTGAATTATTCAACTTGGCGAAAGCGAGGGACTTCCCCGAATCGCCTTTTGTGTTTCAGTGATGTAATGTTTACGTGCCAGGGCAAGTTTGGCAAATTCATGCCAGCTTTAAAGCTCGCTAGCACCTTCGTTCTTGCTTTCATCGAAGGGGTTTTCATGCCATTAAATCGCCAGTAATTTTCTACACCAACTTTCAGGAAAATTCTGGCGAAATAACGCTAAACGAACCAACATTACCGGCAAGTATTGTTTTGACCGAGCGGAGGTCTGGGGCAAGTGACCACGACGACAAAAAAAAAAAAAAAAAACGGGTATTACTAGACCCCGTCCTGACGGCGGGGTAACAAGAAAAGCCCCAGGGGCATTGGATCCCGCCGTTACCCCCCCCCCCCTTCGGGGTGCAAATACATTAGGGTCACTCAAGATATGTGCCCAAGCGGTATAAAGTTTTGAAGTTGGTGATTTTTCTAACGTTTGACGTGTGTGCTGCCATCCCCCCCCCCAACGTCTTCTCTGCACCCTTCTCCTTGTGATATCATGGATCCCTTATAGTATGAATACCTTTCCCTTCCCTCATTCCTTGGTCATCCACCTGTTCTAGCACTCGCTAAGAAGAACGTGACGAAATAGTTTTGACCATGGCGTGACTTAGTTACGTCAATTTTTTAACGAAATGACATCTCAGCGTAATTCTAAATATTAAACAAGGGCACGGAAATTTAAATAGATTTATTGATGAAGAAAAATTATCCTTAAATCGAAAGGGAACGATTATCTACTGAAAAATGAAACGTAAAGGTCTACTTTTAGGCCATGATTCGATAAATGCTTTAGCGAAAGCAAAACAATTCCCCGAATCGGCTTCTGTCTTTCAATGACGTAATGTTTACGTGTTACGGCAAGTTTAGGTGAATTCGTGCCATCTTCAAAGCTCGCTAGCACCTTCTTCCTTGCTCTCATCGAAGAGAGGTCAAGTCCATTGAATTTCTTGTACTTTTCTACACAACTTTCCCTAAAGATTTTGGTGAAGCAAGGCAAAACTGCCAAAAACATGCTTGCATTTTACTGTTGAATTATTCAACTTGGCGAAAGCAAGGGACTTCCCCGAATCGCCTTTTGTGTTTCAGTGATGTAATGTTTACGTGCCAGGGCAAGTTTGGCGAATTCATGCCAGCTTCAAAGCTCGCTAGCACCTTCGTTCTTGCTTTCATCGAAGGGGTTTTCATGCCATGAAATCGCCAGTAATTTTCTACACCCACTTTCATGAAAATTCTGGCGAAATAACGCTAAACGAACCAAGATTACCGGCAAGTATTGTTTTGACCGAGCGGAGGTCTGGGGCAAGTGACCACGACAAAAAAAAATACGGGTATTACTAGACCCCGGCCTGACGGCGGGGTAACAAGAAAAGCCCCAGGGGCATTAACCCCACCGTTGTTCTCTCTGCCCTTGGGGTCCAAAATATATTACGGCCACGTGACACAGCGGCAAAATGAGCGCGCATGCGCTAAATCGTTCCCGCCATTTTCGCGGGCGGGCGCAAGCAGAGAGACTGGATTCAAGAGAAACCATTCAGGGGAAAATGGTGGCAATTTAAAAATTCCCGTCATATGTTTTCATTTCGCGGAGATAAGGCCATCACGAAACAGATAAGGTTTTCACCTTCAAGACAGTTCCTAGAGAGACTCTTCTTGCACATATCTTTTTTAGCAAACTAATTGTCTTCGCCACCTTAGTAAATTTTTCGCTCGAAGTCAATGGCTCGTAAGTGAAAGATGAATTGTGTCAGGTAAGCTTATACTTTTGTCGTAGCAGTATTGGCTTTCGCCTTTTCTAAAGGTGTATTACCTAGCTGTTATTTGAGGGCTAAAACTCGGGATAAGTCTTTTTGCAAGAAAAAGATAATTGCAAAAGCTGGAAGTCAAAATTAAATCCACAGTAAAACTCGCCTGAAATTCAGGCTATAAAGCGAAAACAACATGCGGACCGCTGAGGAAACGAGACTTTTGCCTGCTTTATTCATCACGAAGTACAGAACTGATTCTTACTTATACGTCTTTCTAAAGTGCTTAATGAACTTGGATTGGCATGATAGCTGCAGGAATAAAATTCTGAAACCTTGAGACAAATATTGGGAAGTCTTATTTTTTCCTAGGTTCAGTTTCCATGCCAGACAAAGTGTCGTTAGTCGCAACTCAAACTTACAATCAATCGACTTTTAACAGACAGAGAGCAAAGAGAGGAAAGTTTGTTATTTCGAGAAGCTTTTTTTATAAAGAAATGAAAGCGAAAACTACTCTACAATCACCGAACGGAAAGGAGTTTATATAATTGGAGAAGTTATAAAAGTAATTAAATAAATGTGCAAATATAATCCTCGATCACGGCGTTCTGGCATCAGACCGCAGTACTGGAAAAGTTCTCTACAAATCTATAAATTTAGATTTAACTGGTTTTAGAAATAAATTCATTGGAAAGTGAAAGAAACTATAGTCACACATGATTCTAGGAGCTGAAAGCACGCTGAAGGTTTATTTCATACAAGCCGAAAGAAGGCGATTCAAAAAATCGTAATCCAGCTGTTTATGACTGATGTGTGGCAATTTTTCTTTCTTAGCAACCTCTCGTAACACCATCTACCTTGTATCGGTACCGATGCTAATTTAACCTCAACTTGAATTTGCCAGGTCATCCCAAAACAGCGAAAAGTCTTGATGGAATTGGCTGTTTTCGCAGCGCTCGTGATCGTGAACAAGTTTTGGGAAGACAGAGCAACTGTTGTTTTTTTCCGAATTTGATTTCAATGCTGTCCATTGGAAGTTGAGCAAACCCGAGTGAACTCTTCTGATATGTTAAAGGAATAATCTATGGAGACATAATAGAGTTTTAGTCTCAGTCTTCTCTCTCTTCATGCATTTTTATCAACGCGCTACATCCAACACAAGCCACACAATAACGGCTCCGAACTAAATTGTAAATTGTAAATTGTTGACAGCACCAAACCCTTTATGCAAAGTGTATGAGTAAAACAAGTTTCAAACCCCTTCAACAAAACCAACCTTACCTCGCTGACTCTTGCGTTCTGGTTACAAACTACATAAAAGTGGAACTTTCTCTGCAGTTATAATAGCTTTCTGATCATAACCGGAAACAAGAAAATGACCGGAAGCCCGCCAAAAAGCCGAGCATGCGCATTCATTTTGCCGCTGTGTCCGGCCACGTAAGATACAAGCGGAAGTGGTGTAAATTTTAAAAGTTGGTGATTTATCGTATTTTTTACATGTTTGCAATGATAATATAAATCAAGACATGACCTGCCTAATCACCCTGTTTTAGCGTGCGTGACGAAGAGCGTGATGAAATATTTTGATCATAGCGTGACTCAGTCTGGCCTCGTAGCTCAGTTGGTAGAGCGACGGTGTTCTAATCAGGAGGTCGTGGGTTCAAATCCCGCAGGGGAAAAAGATTTTTCTTTTATCTTGGTTCTCATTTCTAATTTCTTCTTTTAAAGGCCTGTGGCCTGGGGGAAATTATGGAGGGCAGTATTGCTCACTTCTTGGCACTCATAGATACACTTTACATCATAATATTACTAAGTTCATAGCGATCGCGAGTTCATGCCAGCTTTCAAACTAAAGCTCGCTAGTACATTCTTCCTTGCTCTCGTCGAAGAAAAGTGAAGCCCATTGAATTCCTTGTACCTTTCTACACAACTTTCCTTAAAGATTTTGGCGAAGCAAAGCAAAACTGCCAAAAAAAATGCTTGCATTTGACTGTTGAATTATTCAACTTGGCGAAAGCAAGGGACTTCCTCGAATCGGCTTCTGTGTTTCAGTGATGTACTGTTTACGTGCCAGGGCAAGTTAAGCGAATTCATGCCAGCTTCAAAGCTCGCTAGCACCTTCGTTCTTGCTTTCATCGAAGGGGTTTTTATGCCATTAAATCGCCAGTAATTTTCTACACCAACTTTCATGAAAATTCTGGCAAATAAACTCTAAACGAACGAAAATTACCGGCAAGTATTGTTTTGACCGAGCGAAGGTCTGGGGCAAGTGACCACCAAAAAAAAAAACAAGAAAAGCCCCAGGGGCATTAGACCCCGCCGTTGTTCTCCACCCCCCCTCCCGGGGGGTGTAAAACATGTTACGGTCACTCAAGATAAAAGCCCTTGGCTGTGTAGCGAAAGACACGACGAGTATTTCTTTGGCCGAGCGAAAACCGGAGGTCTGGGGCAAGTGACCACCAAAAAAAAAACACGGAAAAAAAGGGTATTACTAGACCCCGTCCTGACGGCGGGGTAAAAACGACGGGAAAAAAACGGGTATTACTAGACCCCGTCCTTACGGCGGGGTAAAAAACCACGGAAAAAAAAGGGTATTACTAGACCCCGTCCTGACGGCGGGGTAAAAAACCACGGAAAAAAAGGGTATTACTAGACCCCGTCCTGACGGCGGGGTAAAAACCACGGGAAAAAAAGGGTATTACTGGACCCCGTCCTGACGGCGGGGTAAGAATACGGGTATTACTAGACCCCGTCCTGACGGCGGGGTAAAAAGAAAAATTAAAAACAGCGAACAGGGAAATGTCCATATTTATGGGCTATTCTTCGCCTACAAGTCATCCTTTCGATAAACATCCATTTGATCCATTCTCCAAAGAATGTAACATGTATTAATGTTCTTAATTATGCATGCGAAATCATTAGAGTCTTGCATGTTACAAGAATAGAGTTACAATGCCCTGTTTCGACATGTGATGATGAGAAAGAATATCATAGTCTTATGGTTTTAAGGCCGAATGTCCACATCAAAGCTCAGTATACTCATGCACCCTTGCACTCATATACTACTTATACACTAGTACACTCGTACACCTGTACACTCGAACGCTGCTTATAAAGTCATATTGTAGATGTGCGGGGGAAGTTTGTAAAACGCGCGAGAGTGAAGTTTCTTGTGGCGCAGACAAGCTCTCTCCCTGAGCTTCTTAAGTATCGAATAAGTTTTTACCTACATGTCCGCTGAAAATTTTGGCTTAACGCAAGATGACTTTTAAAGGTTCTCAATTGCCAGGATTTTTTGCTTTTGTTTTACAAAGACAACGAAAGGTTGGTGGTAATCACTTCTCAGAAGGAATTTACGGATTAATTCTGTATCCGTATACTTTCCCAGGGACAACCGAAACAGTGGTTTCACCTTGGACGCAAGGCACTTGAAAGTAAAGACCATAAAAAGGCCGTTATGTTCTTGAACATGTGCCTTTACCTCTCCGACTCCACCACAGATCTGTCAATCTTGCCACAAACTTACCATACGCTGGCGGAAGCCCACTTCATGCTAAACGAGCATGAAAGAGCCATTGACGCCGGAAAGGAATGTTTTAAACGGAAACCAGTCAAAGCAGAGGTATTTCTTTAATAACGTCTGTCACTCTTATTTGGCTCATTTTGGAGTAAAAAGTAGTTTTGTCGTGCGTTCTCTTGAAAAGGTAAAGCTGCAAATGTAGACACATGGGAAAGTAACATCGCTGAATGGTCTTCTAGCACAGCAAAAAAATGAAGCTGATGCTAAGTGCAGGGAACAGGTGTAAGCCAGTTCAGGACTAAACTGTCCCTGACCTCGACCTGACTGATTTTTGTTGATGTTTGATCACACGTTTGCGATTGAGTTTAGAGCAATTGAGTTTAGAACTAAGCACGTGTGACATTAGACCGTCATTTAACCAAAGATGATGGTTGTAACGACAACACTTATGCTGAAGACGCAAGAGGATGCAGAAGACAACAACGGTGATCACATGGCAATGTGTAGATACTAATACATCATGACTAGTAATTCACAACAGCGTATTAAAAATTAATTTTTAAACAACTCCTCAATTACCCCTTAAGGAAGAAGCGAAGGGATGGCAGACTCGTGCATCAAACGTCTTCAAGCTGCGCCACTACAGTTTCTGTATCGAGTACGTCAACTTGGCTTTAAAATACACACCTGCTGACCTCAAGCAAACCTTCTCGCTTCTGTTATGCCAGCGTTCTGAGGCCGAACAGCAGTTGGGTGACTATACTAGTGGCTTGGAAGATGCAAAAAAGGCCTCGATGATGACTCCAGAGATGCTTGAGGTAATCACTGCTAGATAATATTACACTCGCATAAATTTTAGCTTTGTTTCTAGTTTTGTAGTCTTAGCTTTTTCACAGATGAAGAGGCATTTCTATTTTAAAAGGATATGCTGTGAATAAACCGTTCTTGTTATTATTATTATTATTAATATTATTATTACTTATACACAAAACTGTCTTGAAGATTTAGTAAGAATTTTGGACGAATTGGACAGTTTTGTTAAAAGCTATGTTTTCTGTACATGGGTATCTTTATCATTCTAACAAGGGATTATTTTGAAATACAATTAATGATAAAAATCAGCGAAAAAATACAATGACGTTTCGAAGTCATCTTGACTTCGTTGTCAAGTTTAGAATAACGGTCGTTGTGGGTTAATTAAAACTTGACGATGAAGTCAAGATGACTTTGAAATGTCGTATTTTTTCGCTGATTTTTATCATTAATTGCATATCGTTATCATATACCATTTGGCTTGGTTACTGAATGATAAGGGTTTTTGAAGACCTGGTTACTTAAATTTATTATTCAACAAATTGTCACTATGCCCATATATGGTAAGGAAGCCCTCAATATCTGTCACCCTACATGACAAATATCCTGCGATATACGTAAATGACCATATTTGGAAGTGCACTGCAGATTTTCTTTCATTACTTGTTTGGCGGCCATTTTGAAAAGCGAGGCAGTTTTAGCAGTGTTCTCCGTAAATTTAACTCTCTGGAAGAAACTTTCCACGATTAAATGCTCTCAAAAAGTCAACAAGTATTTGCTTCAGCTCAGAAAGATATCCAGAGGTTGACTTGGAATTTTCATGGTGAGAACTCAACCAAGAAAATGCTATTGCGAACGAAGCAGCACACTTGCTCACGGAAAGTTGTAAAGACTAAAGTTGAAAAGATTTTAATTCACAGGAAGAGGACTTATTCTCGGTAAGGTAGCAATATTTTTTTTCCTTTGTCTTGTCGTTTACAAACATGAGTTTGTAAATAAGTCTTTTTAAGTGAACGGTAGAAAACTTCGATTTCTTGAAGTTCTGTTTTGATTTTTATTAAGCTTATGTGTTGCTAACTTTTAGCGTTTTTATCATAGAGCCGTAGTTTTTCTCGTTCTGAAAAAGGTAGGCGATGGGAATTTGTTGAATAATAAAACAATTATCCTGCTCAATCTTGTGGAATATCCCCTGATTTAGCCAACTCGGCCTACGGCCTCGGCGGCTAAGTATCAGGTGATATTCCGCGCGATTTCGCAGGATAATTGTTAAATATCTGCCAATCAATGCTTTAAAAACATTTCTCCCTAGGGGTTTATGAACCAGTTTAGATGTTTCCGAGCACTAAAAAGAGAAAGAGAAGCAATGCAAGCTATAAATGAGTGCTTGAAGCGAACAACCGATGAAAAGCTCTTGGGTGACCTTTTGAGTGACGCACTTGTCATTGCTGGCAATGTGGAAGGTAAGTCGCCGTCATCGTCGTCATCATCATCCCCATCATCATCATCATCATCGTCATCGTCATCGTCGTCGTCGTCGTCGTCATCATCATCATCACCATCACCATTGTTGCCGTCGTCGTCTTTATTGAATCATTTTGTTTGAAGTCATTTTACTTGAAGGTGACACCAAGACACAACTGGATTTTGATTTCGCTCGTCTCTGAAATGTGAAAAATTAAGATTCCATTTCTTTGGATTTTTAGTTTGTTTGATTGTAGTCTAGTCAAATTACCATTGATAGCAAAAGTACCCACTAAGGATCTTTGAGATAACTCACTCAAATGTCACATGCTTGTACTTCTACTTATCATGGAATACCACAGCGAAAAAGTGTTTGGTTCATACACCATTGTATGCATAGTGTTAGTCCAGTCCATGTTTGCAAACTAAAAATTAATAATAGAGGATATTTTTCTTTCAGTAGCTTACAAACTGACTCAACTGTTTCTGTTTTATTCTCAGAGGAGACAACAGCCCTCACAGCCCCTGTTCCTAGTCATCTGCTCGTCAAACTGACAAGCCACGTGATAAGGATGAAAGACTGGGACAAACTGAAAATCCTATATCTCGGAGGAGGAGGAGGAGGAGGAGGAACCCCATCATACTCACTCGGAGAAGGAGGGCTGGCAACTAACATCGACGCCTCCAGTGTCCCGCTTGGCGAAGTTCTACGTCATTTTGGCTCCAGACAACCCCTGCTGACGTCAACTCTCCTTGAGAATGGAGCTTCAGTGAACGCCATTGAAAGATCGGATGTCATACCTCTAAATGAGGCCATTGCACTGAAGCACTTATCTCTCGTGGAAACACTTGTTCAGAAAGGAGCAAACTGTTGCGTTGTTAGCAGCGATGGAGAACCGATAATTCACAAAGCCTTGAGGATAGGCCTTCAGACTGGTAATGCAACTTAAATATTCTTTTACACGGACGCACAGTAAACTAACATTACTTTAATAGGTTAAATGAAACCAACTGAACCTGTCTACTATCTTGACGCGCTAGCTGAAGATACAGTGAAAGTTGACATCATCTTTCAGATCCTCGTCTAGTCACAGTTAGTAGTTGTCAAGGAATGTCAACCTCTTTCTTTTTTGAGTTTTATATTCATAAAAAAGTTAATCTAAAAAGGTGTAATGGAATTTTTTCCAATTTCCTTTTGTGTTAAACCCTGAAATGCTAAACGTTTGAAAGATAGTTAACAGCCACGTTAACGTATCTCACATCATATGCCTCGGTGACTACATTCTGAGGGCATCTTTGCTATCGACATTAATTTTTATTCAAATTTATTTCTTATCAGGGAACTTCAGATTCCTAGAAGCCATGACGAAATCTAAACTTCCTGAGATTGAATTTGTCCAAGACAGCAATGGTGATACCCTTTATCATCTGGTATGTGCTGGTAAAAAGGACTCAAACTTCAAGTGTAACGCGATCAAAATACTTTGGAATGCCAATGTAAACCCAACTCTTACCAACAAGAAGAATAAAAAACCGACTGACTCACTTTCCAAAAGTGATTCTCGTTGGAAGATGATAAATGCTGCTATGAAGTATTACAAACCTAGCACTTCTGTTCCTTCTTCTTCTGAGACAAACCCAGAAAAGGCATCCAACGAAGAACAGGAACAAGATATTCCTTCAGAGGATGACGATTGGCCCGCTCCTGGCGAACTGGCTCCCACAGCAACAGAGGAGAGTTCAACGACACCTGCTAAAGATATCAAAGTCAACAAGACTGATGACAAACAACAACAGAGAATACAAACGCGAGAAAACATTGCCCATCTGATAGATGCTATAATTCCATGTGCTACATTTGCACCAGTAGACGCTGATGAAGAACTGGAAGCCCATGAACACTTCGATGAGCCTTCTTCAGCCCTCCACATCACAGAACACGACAACGATCCACAGAAAGACGAGTTCGTACTGAAACCTGCAGAAGAAGAGGGTGCGAAAACTGAACTTGAGATCGTCGATGACGAAATGGAGGTTGAAACTGACTCCCAATCCCCTTTTGAGGACCTTCCTTGGGAAGTGGACTGTACTGATCGTGTCTGGAAAGTTATGAGAAGCAGAGGAGTTGACAATAAAATGCGGAAACGTATTATTGACAAAATAAGAATGTTAGCCAATGGAAGATGGAGCAAAACACTTTGCAAGAGACTCGAGGGCACTGCAAAGAGAGAAGGAATCCTGCTTTATGAGTCCAAGTTGACCAAAGGGCAGAGAATTATTTGGGAGAAAACTATCGCCTTTTCTGGTAGACTGAGTGACAAACCCGAGCTCCGGCTAAACGAGGTAAATTCCAAGGGTCGAATTTACTCAGATATCATTCGAGTTTGGGATATTGTACTAGACCACGACAAGCTTGAACGCTCAATCGAACATATTGTCAAGTCACATGACCGTGGAATGGATTGTCTCATTAAAAAGCAGTTGAAAGGTGTTACTGATGAATCTCGCAATGACAACACATCATCAAGCGAGTGCCTACCAAACAAGTACGTCGAAATAGCAGATTTGATCCAGACAACTGAACCAGCAGTTAAGAAAAATGTTCCGAAGAAGCCACCTGTTAGCGAAGATTTGTCACAGATTTTCTTTCCGCCTGCGAGTGCAAATGAGCAAGAATATCATATTCTCAAGTTCTACTCGTTTAACACGCCTTTGGTGAGGACAGTTCTAGAAAGTGAAACGTCTGCGAAAGTTGACTTTCCTTTCAAAATCACAGAGCTTGAACATGCCATTGTTAATCTCCGTCCAAATCCACCAACACCCATCATTCTTTTAGGTCGAAGTGGTACAGGTAAGACCACGTGTTGCTTGTACCGTCTATGGGATAGGTTCCAAAGCTACTGGGAAAGTGCAGTCACTGCTGGTCCCCACATTCCAAAATATGTTCCACCTGTGGAAGCATCTAAAGGCGATGATGAAGATGACCTACAGACAACAGGAGAACAAGGAGCTAGCGGCCAAGACAGAACATCAACATTAATGGCCTCTAAATTTAAAGAAGATGAGTCTTCTGCTGATTCTTGTGTTGATTCAACTGCACTAGAAGGCGATGAGGCTCATTCATCCCGAAATTCACACCTTCACCTTTCTAAAGAAGAAATGTGTTGTGAGGAGAATAATCCTGATGATATAAACGCTCCCCAGTTCGAGCACTTACACCAAATGTTCATAACAAAGAATACTGTTCTGTGCAGCGAAGTTGAGAAGAATTTCAAAGAACTTTGCCGTGCATGCCCATCAGCTGAACAGCGACTACAATTTGAGGACCGGCCCATCCCCACAAGGATACAAGACGTTGCTGAAGAGGAATGGCCACTTTTTGTGAATTCGAGGGACTGGCTTTTGACGCTGGACGCCTCTCTTCCAGGCGAAACGTTTTTTAAACGTGCTCCGGATGGCAGCTTGCTAAGAAAGATTGAGGGATGGGGAGAAGAAGATAATCATCTACAGTTCATTCCAGCTACAGATTCAGACGAAGAAAGTGACGAAGATGAAGGCGAAGAATTAACAGGAATTGAAAAAGAGAACGGTGTACCAAGAGGGAAAAGAACAGAACCTAAAGGAGAAAGAGACCCAAGAAGAGAAATCACTTACCAGATTTTTCAAAGTGAGATTTGGCCAAAGATGAAAAAGACCTTAAAGGAGAAAATTGACTACCATCCAACTTTAGTTTGGACGGAAATAAGGTCTTTCATTAAAGGTTCTGCAGAAGCCCTGTTGAGGGAGAATGGAGTGCTTTCACTCGAAGATTACGAGTCTCTGGGTAGGAAAAAGGCACCTAACTTTTTGGCTGACAGAAAGGTGGTCTATGACCTTTTTCTTGTGTACCAACGTGTGCGTTCCTCAAATCGGATGTTTGATGAGGCAGACTTGGTGTTCAATATTCACCGACGTCTGCAAACTATTGCTGCACCTGAATGGTCGATTCATCAGTTTTATGTGGATGAAACGCAAGATTTCACACAAGCAGAGTTGTCTCTATTAATTCGTTGTTGTCGGGTTCCAAACGACTTGTTCTTTACTGGGGACACGGCGCAGAGCATCATGAGAGGCATTGCATTCCGCTTTAATGATCTAAAGAGCTTATTTCATCATGCTAAGCAAGCAGCTGGCATCAAGGAGGAAAATCACGATTTCATCAGAGTCCCGAAGAAGCTGTACCAATTAACACACAACTATCGATCGCACGCGGGGATCCTTCGCCTGGCCTCAAGCGTCGTTGATTTGTTGCTGAATTACTTTCCCGAATCATTTGACAGACTGCAAAAAGACGAAGGGCTTTTCGAGGGCCCGAAGCCAGTGCTGCTAGAGTCCTGTAGCCCAACAGATCTCGCCTTGATTCTTCAAGGAAATCAGCGACAGTCTTCGAGAATTGAATTTGGTGCCCACCAGGTAGTTCTCGTGGTATCCAATGAGGCCAGAGAAACAATGCCAGATGAGCTGAAGCAAGGACTCGTCATGACCATCTATGAAGCAAAGGGGTTGGAATTTGACGATGTCCTGATTTACAACTTCTTCAAAGATTCCCAGGTGAATTATCGAACACCTTAATTTGAATTTTGAGTGTTACGTACAAATACTTTTGCTGGCCCAGATTTGTAGGACCCCTCTTGGTTCTCATGCCTATAATCAATCAGCCAAGTATCCTCTACGTATACGAAAACGGAATATTAGGATTATACGCAGAGTGTAAAAAGGCAAAAATCCATAAATGGCAGCTCTTTGATTAAATGTAATTAAATTTTTGTTTTACTTAAATGAGATTACACTCCCAGTTTTAATTACCAAAATGATATAGTAGCAGTTGGGTCAAAACTAATGAAAACTGTACCCAATTTACCACTTTTATTACTGTTCTTACAAAATCACTCAAGTTCAAGCCTTCTTTACCGGTTTACCTTACTGTGTTTGTTTTTGCTACTAGGCTGAAAAAGAGTGGAGGGTGGTCACGAGTTTCGTGGAAAATCAAAACAGTGGGAACGTTTCGAGTTCAACCGGGGTGACGGAGATAACCGAGGAAAGCGTCACCGCTCAAACGTCTCGCCCCCTTGAATTTGACCCCGACAAGCACAAGGTTCTGAACTCTGAGTTCAAGTATTTGTACACTGCAATAACTCGAGCAAGAGTTAATGTCTGGTTCTTTGACGAAGACAAGGAAGCCAGAGCACCAGTATTTCAATATTTTCGTAGATTGGGCTTGGTTCAAGTCGTGGCGTTGTCAAACAATGAAGAAGGAGCCGGCGAACTGACGAGCATGTTTGCTGTCAAGTCATCACCAGAAGAGTGGCGAAAAGGAGGTTTGCGCTTCTACAAGAAACGATTATGGGTAGCAGCGATACAGTGTTTCACGTTTGCTGGTGACAGATTAATGCTCCAGAGAAGTCAAGCACAGCAGCAGGCCGCGGATGCCATGAAGCTCCGTTACACAAACCGACAGCAGATGCGAGATGAGTTTCTAAGGGCTGCGGAAAGCTTCTTGAAATGTGACATGCACAAAGAAGCTGAGGCTTGTCTTAATAACTCCGGAGAATTGATACTGTTGGCCAAGCTCTACGAGAAAATAGGGAAGGTAAATCAGATGGAGTTTTTATGTCCTTCGACTGGTCCCACATGACCTAAAACATGTCCTGGTTTCACTTTTACGTTTCAAGACAAACTTGAATTACAGTCCTTAAATGCTACAAAAACTGACCAAACTAGTCAGATGTGGCCAATTGGATCCATAATTTGAGAGCCATAGGTTTGTTAGTGTATCCCTGTTAAAGAGTCGATAAAAAAGAATCGTATTAGGTTTTAATTCTATTTATATCGTATTTAAATATGAAAGGTCTATTCGATATCGGCCTTTTTCATAGCACTTCAACTCAACTTTTCTGATTTCTTTCTAGTATCAAAAAGCTGCTCGACTTTTCAAGAAGAAAGGATTGCCTAAAGAAGCAAGCAGCTGCTACGAGTCGCAGAACAATTACCGTGATGCAATCGAGACTTTGTGCCTGGCAGGCTTCTTTGAGGAAGCTTTGAACGCTCTTGAGCGCTTCAACATACTTTCTTCAACTGCTGATTCAGAGGGGCGACATGGAATCATTCCACCCAGGTCCACTCGTACTGTTGAGAGGCTGCGTCACCAACTGGCAGACCAGCATTTTAAGCGAGGGAATATAGAAAAAATGGAAGGAATCCTTCAGTATCTCCCATCCGCATCTGATCGCATTACGTTCTTAAAGAAACGTGGATGCATTATCGAGGCAGCTAAAGCTATGGAAAAAGAAGGAAGAAGGGATGAAGCTGCTCGCCTGCTGAGGGACACAGGAAGGTTCCAGGAAGCGGCAAAGTATTCTAATGATCCCAGGTTTGCTGCGGACTGTTTTGTATCACTGGTGCGTAAAACTGAGGTTTCTGAAGACACCCCGTGGTTTGTTCAACTTGCTCTGGAGAAGTACAAGCAATGTGATGACATCAGTGGTCAAGCAGAAGCATTTCTTTTGCTTGGAAAACTCTCAGGGAAGGTGCAGGACATACAAGAAGCGGGAAGATTGTTCGACAAATCAAAAAACTGCTGTGGAGAGGCCGAGAGTGTAGCAGAGCTGCTGGAGACAACAGCTTACTCACCTCCCGAGAAGTTCAGTCAATGGATGGCTGTACGAGCCCTAGAGAGGTTACTACGACTTGTCACTCTCTTGTTCAAGCCTACTTCTCAGCTTTCTAATGCAGAGCACACGGAGTTAAGAAAGTGTGAAGAGCACTTTGGACTTTTCACAACTGATGTTGCAAACAAAAGAGTCTATTTTTGCAAAAGCGGTGGAAGATTCGCCAAGGTAGATCCTGAATTCATCAAAAGCAGTACGTCTAAAACTGAGGCGACGATCGACACAAATGAAGCCCGACAGAAAATTGCACAGTTTCTCATTAATTTCTCAGTGACTCTTATAACAATGATTCGTAAGATGTTGGAAAACACATTGTTGAGAAATTCTGTGTGTAGAAAGCTAACGAACGGAGCAAAATGCGATAATTCAAGTTGTCAACACCAGCACGAAGATTCTGAAGGGCTCTTCAACAACCGTTTCCATTCCTTGTTCAATCTTGTCTATTTGGAATCAGTTGTCGAACAAAGTATTTTAGAGATGACGTCGTACAAAGATGGGAAAGACGTTGCTCCTTTAATTTCCAAGGACTTCAAAGAATTTCACGCATGCCAGCGTTTTTACGAATGCTTGTTTCCCCCATCTGGTTGCAGAAGACATCATCTCACGTGGCCAAACGTTCGTAACATCAGGATGACAAAAGCGGTGAACAGGCGAATTTTCCAATTTGCTTATTTTTTATGGAATGAAACGTCTGTAGAGAAACGCCGCTCAGACACAGACAACTTTCTGAAAGTCTCGTCTTCTCTGCAACTGATTGGTTCTACTCCACTCATGGTGAGATGGATCTGTGAAGAAGAAAACGACTTTCAGAAGAAGGCAAGAATGTCTAAGCCGACGAATGATCAGTTAGTAAAGAATGGAATGGTCAGTCCCTCACGCCAAGGCGACAGTGGTCGTTATGAAAGCTATCTTCAATGGTGGGAAGATGGCAAGAGAAGGTTGTACGTGCATGGAGATGTAGAAAACGCAGCCCACCTCAACATAAGACGTTTCCTCACCCTTACAGCGAGACGAAGCGGTATGATTTATCCATCAATTGCCAACACAGTCATGATCCTGGAACATCAGATGACTGCCTGCCTTGCACTGTACACCCGGCTGTGTTCGGAGCACCGTTATCCTATTTGTTTGCCAGGGAGCTACCTAACCATGGTGAGGTTCTGGGATAGTTTTAGGCCAAATGTCGACAAGGGCACCTTTACGATGTACCAAGCAGTCGAGAGAAATGCAAGCCAAGAATCGAATAAAGGAAGGCTGCTCAAAGCCGTCAGTTCAATTTTGATCTACATGGTGAGGTTAACATGCGGTGACCTGGTCTCTTCGTTTGACGTTTTGGGAGACGCCTTGTGCTCAGATGACACTCCAATGTACACCGACTCTGGGGAAGCTGAAAGAAGCCTTGTACTCTTTCTTACGATGCTCTGCAACTGTGGGAAAGGAATTTCTGCCTTCATAGAAGACGTCATGCTAAGAAAAATGTTAAGCCTTAAGCCAAAGCCTCATTTACCAAGCCACATCTTGAATGCGTTAGAAGAAATCCAAGAAGCAAAAGGTTGCTCTGACATCGTGGCAATATTGAAAAAGTTTCTACAAACACGAGGCGAAGAACTGTATGACCTTTGTTGGCATAACAGCAAACTTTGGTACGATGGGCCATGTAACCCAAGCGATTATCGTCAGAGATTCCACACCGATATAACCGTCCTACGCCACGAATTGAGCCAGGATGAGCAACAGGTGCCAGGAGAGGCTCTTCATCACACTGCAGCTTCTGGTTCAGAGAACATCGATTTAGACAGACCAGATATTGAGGCCACAGCTGAAAGCATGGAAGTAACGTACACCGACGAAGAACTAAAAGAGAAAGAGAAAGCTCGACTAGAAGTGATAGTAACGAATATGCAAAGGTTGTACAGAAGAAGCAAACAAGCCAAAGCCATGAAATCCAGAAAGCTAAGCAGGTTGAAATCTATAGAAGAGCACGCAAAGGCGTCAGCAGATGTATCAGAGGAGCACTTTTGTCGCTTTAAAGTCGACGAGACTGCTTGTGGAATCTGTGGAACAAACTTC
Organism: Siderastrea siderea; assembly: GCA_964030785.1. Lineage (NCBI taxonomy): Eukaryota > Metazoa > Cnidaria > Anthozoa > Scleractinia > Rhizangiidae > Siderastrea > Siderastrea siderea. The sequence goes on from OZ034972.1 coordinate 47,413,387, forward strand.
AAAGCATCGACGGATGAACATGTGCTCACTGGCAATGTAGGAAGTGAAGGTGACCTTCGTTTTAGATGTTTTTTTTCAGTTCTTACACGATCACGGAATGTTTCTTCTTAAAGGGGGGATATACGAATAATAGGATAAGGGTAATAGGATAAGATTTAAGAAAGAAATAAAAGAGGGATTACATTTTTGTACACACTCCCAGACAGGCCACCCCCACGCAAGAGCACTTGGGGATGTTTGTGGCCTGTTTTGGTGTCCGTCTATTAATTATTAACTTTAAAATTTAATTATTAACTTTAAAACGTAATTTAATTATTAACTTTAAAATTTAATTTTAACTCACCTTTAATTCTTATCGATTTTCAAGTTTCTTAAAATTCATCAATTTTCCTCCCCCTTCTCCTTCTTTATATTTACGTTAAAAATCGCGAAAAAATTCTCTCCGATTTATGGGAACTCGCACTCTGATCCTGTGATAGCACTTTTAGATTGAATGAAATCTCATGGAGACAATTAAGAAAAAAAAGGCTGAAACGTTGGGGGAAAAGGCATCCACGTATAATGCCGTATACAAGAGAGGATGAACTAAGAGAGTGAATCCCCGTGCCCCATGATAACTATTTGAAATTTATTATTAGTTCGCACTCATGCTGCGAAGGTTATTTTAATCTGTTGTTTCCATGTCAACGATCGAAAATTACATGACGTCATGCTAACTGACCAATGAGGTATCGTCCTTAAAATAACCACGCAGTATAACACACAACCAAAAATAGGTTTCAAATAATTTTCATCGGAAGAAGCCCATGTATGAGGGATTCGCTCTCTTCCTTCATCCTCTCTTAGCCGTATACTATTAATGCCCCCCTTAACCCTGTTTAGCCTTTGGGGGGGGCACATTGTACCTGCGCTGACTTTAACGAAATATAACTATTAAACGGCTAGGCGAATAATCACCAAATCTCGTGACTTTTCCTTAAATTTATCAGAAAAACATTTTCCTGTGTCAATGACATGTCTATGATGATTGACGTTTCCATAGCAATTGTCTACTCAGGAGTGTATTTTGACTATTTTCTGTCTTTTTTCGGTCTTTTTTCAATTTTTTCCCTTTGACGTATCCCATACCCAATCTGTTAAGCTAATGACGTGCGAAAAACGTGCCAAGTTTCATCACAAGAGCATTAATACTTTTCGAGATTTATGGGGGGCACTTTGTGCCTCCCCCCCCCCCCCCTCAGGCTCAGGAACTCAAAAAAAAAAAGCCCAGGCAAAATAGGGTTAAGTGCGATCTAATTTTACGCGCTTACATCACAGGGCCACTCACAACCAAATCAGTCGTTCATAAAACAGTCACAGTCATGTCAAAGTAAGGAAACATTTACAACTCCCTGGATCGTGGGTCATTGACCAAACCTATCCTTTTCTGCCTCTGAGGAAGTCGATGTAAACAACGACGAGTCAAAAGATCTGCGCGTTATGTCAGTCTTTGGCTCATTTGGCTCGAAAGGTTTAACGTTTAAATTCCCCTGAATGCTGTTACATATAAATTCGTAAGGTCAAATTCTCCTGAATGCAGTCCCTTGCAATATGCTGTCGACTCATTACTTTCTGTCTGTCTTTTCTTTTTATCGCTTGACTTTGCCTTGCATGAAAAATGCAAGTATGAATCATCCTAAAAAAACTCTTTCATTTTTTCCTTGTTTCGTTTTAGACGACCCTGATGAAGGTAACCGACAAACGGAAGAAGCGACGCCAGACGAAGAGATCGAAACTGCAGACGCCCACCAAATATCGCGTACCCATTTGCAAAAAGAGCACGAATTCCATAAGTATAAAAGTCTCTACTTGGAAGAAATCCTTCCCTGTGTGATGAAAGAAGACGAGCTAAGAAAAACAGTAGAAGATATTTCTTCTTCTGGTGGAAGGAGACGAATGGATGGTGTTGCCTTCGATTTGGAGCGCCTGGAAAGATGTCGATTTATTGTAAATAGTGAAGTGCAAGCCATAGAGTCTTCCCTGGATTGGGCGAATACCAGATCGCTTTCGCGGGCAGTAAAGGAGTTTACAGTTAAACTACAAAACATGGACAAACTTCTGGAACAAGGTATTCTTGGAATAACATAAGAAAAGCTTGATCTCCTGAAAAAGAATTAAGAAGAGTCACACATCGATCACAGCTGTTATTAGCACTTGGTCCTTATAACTATCGGACATTGTGTTGCCCTTATGCTGTAACTATAGCTAGTTGGAGTGATATAACATAAGATGGGATTAATTAGGCATTCCAAAATTTTCATCGCTAGTATATTTTTTATTATTTTAATAACAGGACCCAATATTTTTGGATTAGCAAGTAGGGTGTGCCTACTTTCGTGGTGCCTAAAGCAGTTAATAACTTGAAGTGTTATACTTCTATTCTGTAACCACTTGCACGGATGGAATGAAGGGATTAAGGACTTTTCCATTGTCACATATTACCTTATTGCATCTTTGCAAGGCCGTGGTTGTCGAAAGATTGGATAACTTAATCAAGTGGATAACTCCTTGTTTAGGAGACAAAGTGATAATTTTTAACCACTGAATAAAGTTATCCACCTCTTAACTAACCAAGCGCACGTTACCACTAACATTTGCCTGTGCCCATTCTACAGTACCTATGCCATGAGCGAGTACATTACAATTCTAGCTGGGTGGAAAAAGACACTACAGCATAACTAATAATAGCTTTGAAAGTTTCCATTTGTGTTATTATCCGATATAGTTTAACCCCGTATATAGTTTTTCCATTGAAGTAAAGCGCAAGAGCTTCGTGCTAAAACAATTCTTTTTCCTCTAGCGAAAGCAGACCTGTTAACAGCTGAACACGAGGAGGAGGAAGAAACAGAAGAGCACAGTAATGAAGAAGAAGGAGAAGAGAAAATTGTGGACATGAACCAGGATAAAGGAAAGAAGCGGAAGAAACCAAAGAGGCATGGAAGACGCTGAATTAGTTTTTGAGCTGATTGCCTGTTGTGTGGTAGAGATTCCCATAGAACAGTGACGGGGTGACGCCGAAATTTCGAAAGGAACCCTTAGGAGGTGCGAGGGAAGTTGAGCTCGAATTAATTTTCACCTATACCTCTGGTGATGCTAATTCCTTCTGCAAGTAGTCCTATTCATCACGACGTTTTAAGTTTCGGAATTACTTTAAGCAGAGTTCATTGTTTATTTGAAGCGGCAGTAGACCACAACTTTTCCAGTTAGTATATGTAATAAGACTACATGCTGTCCAATTTGGAAATAATTGGATGAAAAAAATTCCGAGGATAGCCAAAACTGGACGAGGCCGTAGGCCGAGTCCAATTTGGCTGTCAGAGGAATTTTTGGAATCCAATTATTTCCAAATAGGACAAGCATGTAGTCCTCTTACTTATTAATTATATAGCTAGTCAGTTAATCCATCGCTGTCAGCAAAACTATTATCCTTGAAGAAGGCAGACTGAAATGTTGAGAATTTTTTATTTTCAAAATATTTAAAATGAAACGCCACCATCACATAGAATAACAATATAATGAAAAAGAGAATACTATAAGTTTCAAAGGTGTAAAAAATCGAACAATGTTTTTATTTACAATAATATTATTTCCAAAATATTCATGAAGAATAAAATATAGTGTATAGAAATAACACATACAATAAGGATGGGGAAAATTACAATAAGAAAAAATTGCAATAATCAGCAATAATTAAATTTCAAAGGTGTAAAAAATTTTGTTTTTGTTTTTATTTTTTTACTCTGTTCCAAAATATCTAATGCTGAATGCTGTCATATAAAAAATAAAATGTAGTGAGTACAAAAAACACATACATTAAAGAGGGTGAAATTGCAATAAAAAGAAAATGCTATTAAATCCAAAGGTGTAAAAAATTATGGCTTTTGTACAGTTAACAATAGCTAGTCCTCATCTGAGTCTGAAAGTACAGATGCTCTGATCCTTTTCCATGAACGTTGAGGCTCTGTACATGTACTTTGGTAAGATGGCATTGGCATATTTGATGGACCAGATAACCCAGGAAACCCACCATAGAAATTCACTGTACCTGTAAAGTTGTTGATCGTGCTGTAGTTGTTGCTGGAAGTACTAGCTTGAAGAGGTAGTCTCTCTTTAATGGAGCTGCTGTTAGTTTGTTTTTGAACATCACTTTTTTGCTTGCATCCACTGATTATATTTGACAGTTCCCTTGCCTGATTCTCATCATCCCCTTCGTATGAGTTTAGGCTGAGGACATTTCGGTGTCTAGTAACATCAATGATTTTGTCTCTTGGGACACCAGCATTCTTTAGTTTTTGTACACATGTTTTTCTGCTCGAATGGTTGGTAATTTTCTTACCAGAAGCAGCAGTTAAACCAGACTTGACAGCCATGTCTTTCATAAGCTGTCCAATTTTGTGTTCACCCATTCGCTGTCTGCTAAACCATACTTGGCTCTTTGGTTTTGAAATAGTTGTCAGGTAGAATGGGCCACTGTCCTTCATTTCTGGTGGACGTCTAGAAAGCATTTCTTCGAAAAGCATTACAGGGCATCTCTCGCCCCCAGTCGCGAACATTTTGGGTTGTACAACCCTGTGAGCGATCCTGAGCCCACCTTGTCTCGTTTTGGTAGGTCCTTCTTTAAAAGTTACGTATTTGACAGCACTATCAGGACTGGTTATGATGTGGAAATCTTCCACCATCATTGAATAGTGCTCTTGCCTCCCTCGGAGGCCAAAGTGTTCAGTTACATTTTTAAAGTTTGCATTGACTAATGCTTGAGCAGAATGTTTACCAAGCTGACCTGACTGCCAGAGGAATTCTTCGTCTGCTTCACTTAAAGCATGAGAGGCATTTTTTTCGCTTTCCGTAACCCCTCACTCTTAATTCTCTTGCTTTCGCCTCAAGTTGTTGCCTCGAATTTGCAAATTCACGATCGCGCAAAATACTGTAGTTTCGGCCACAGTTTTTCAAATCAACGAGCACTGCATGACAGCCAGGCTTTCTGGTTCGTATTCGTCACCGTCTTTTTTTCGAATTTTAGCAAAAAACGGCAAAGAATTGCATCTAGCTCTTGGCGAGGGATATCTTCTAACTGTCTCGCTTCGTTTCGCTGCACTCTCCACTCGTTGAAAATCTTGAGCCAAGTTTTTGTACTCTTTGAGGTGTTTTGGTTTTGGTTTTTACTTCTAAGGTTAGCAAGCTCCTCTTCTGGCAAGTAGGAAATCTCTCATTTGCGTTACTATTGCTGAAAAGATTATGGGAAATGGAAAAAAATGGCAAATCTTCACTGAATTCCTCCATTGTCAACTAACAATGCGACAAGACGTCCCGTTTACAGTGCTGACGCTATGCCTTGTGTTGATTGGCTGGTTTCTCTCAATGTTGTTTTTTTCTTGGTTTTGATTAGCTCAGACAAACTGTCCTATTTTTCTTAAATTGGACAGCTTGTGTATTTTAACTGAATGTCCTAATTGAAACTATCCAAAATTAATCCTTAATTGGACAGTTCTCAAAAATTAAAGGATAATACTTGGGCTGACAATAATGGAATAACTAACCAGTTATATAATATTCATTTGCATGACAATGTATTTGAGCGTGGACGTGAGGCAATTTCGGGCAAAAACTTCAGAATTGCCCGAAATTGCCTCACATCCACGTTCAAACACATTGTCATGCAAATGAGAAAAGGTAACTGTAAAAAGGGCTATTAAACTATTAACGTACGCCGATAACCCTGTCACGGATTGTTTAATGGGAGTCCTCCTCGAGATTTGTGCCTACAATGAAACCAGATAAGGAAAATTGAAAGTTGCTTCGCTTCTTCAGCGGAGAAAAACGACAGATTCAGATGCATCTAAGTTTGAAAGCTTTCTGTCCTGTAGATACAGTGAACTCTCTTTTAGCCTGTTCCAGGCTCTCAGATAGTAGGGTCGGCAAGAAAATTAGAGAAGGAACGCCACATGTAGGAAAAAGGCCCCAACACCCACTTTTCCCCTTCTTTCCTCAATTCGCGCTCTCCCCACTATCTCAGAGCCTGGCCGGTACAAGCTAAGCTTGCCTCGTTATAGCATCGTGGCCGTGGTTTGGTATTTGTAACAGTAGCTAGGGAGTCCGCAATAACGAGAATTATTTTCAGTAATTCTTCACTTTAGTTTATTCTTTGGGACTTCAGCTTCCGTCCGTTATAGCGGCGGGGTGTCTGTAATAGCGAGGTGTCCGCAAGGCGAGAGTTGACTGTTTATAGACAATAAACGCTCCGAGAACTTTTAGAGACATTTCTTGCATAGTCTTATATCTGGCCCATTAAATGAAACAAGGCCCTCGACTAAAGTAGCTTTAGCACCTTTTTGTATAGGTATATTCTGAAATAATAAAATAGCTGACAATGGTCGCTGGCGGCATTGTTTACGCGTAGGCTGAAAATCTACGCGACGAAGCCATGAAAAAGAAATAGTCCATCTCCAAATTGTCAGCCTTCAAGGTGGAGCTTGGTGTACAGTCATTCAAAATGAGTTTCAACACATTCCGTCTTGTAAATGAAACTCATTTTCATATGAAAGGCTGTGCATTATGCCTCGGAAACTGCCTTCCGATGGCCAACTCCCGATTCTGTTTTCGGCCTTCGGCGCTAAAACTTTTTATTCACCCGAACAATCAATACTACAGACACTACAAGCTACGCAGGCTACACTTTCGATCGTTAATATCAATGGGTTTTTCATGTTTTTTTCATCACAAAAGTACTAAATTTGTACCCAAGTACCTTGGCAATAAGTAAATTGCCTCTAGACTGGCAAGGGGACAATGTCAAGCAGATTTTTAAGGAAAAAACAAGCTGCAATCAGATTTTACCGATTTTTAGGCAACAAGAGAAGAATTTGAAACATCGACCCGACTTCAATTAAGTTAATTGGAATCTATTTTGACCCTAACCATCCAAAGCCAAAGAAACTTATTAAGTTTTCGTGCACAAGAATTACGATTTTTAGTACAATTAGGTCATTATTTTCAGGCCTCCATTTACGCATATGTGTTTCTTGGCAAGTTTTTAAAGTGATACCAAAAATGGGTAATAGTGTCCCTTTGACATTCTTGTGAAATAATTTATGATCCATAGCGAGTAACATACAGCGTGACTTGACTTTCTTCTTTAGGCGTAGAAAACGTAAAATTATACTTTTTACCTCTTGGCGCACAGGCAAACTGGCCGGAGTGTTCCTGCAGATTAGCAGGACGCATCGATATTCTAGCTAAGTGTACTTTTCGAAGCAAATAAACTATATGATCAAGAGCCGTAAATGACTGTGACTATATCCTTGTCTATTAATTATATTATTATACATTGTAGTCACTATCTGTCTTTTCATTGGCTAAGAGCCTACAGTTAATTCTGGGAATCAGCGCAACCTACAGATTATTCGCTAATCTGCTAGCAGATTGCATGATTTCCAAGAGCAATGTGGGAGGCATCTGAAAGCGAAGTAAATTCATGGCTCGTCGATTCGCTTCTTCAACCGAGCAAGAAATTGAAAAATTGCTGAAACAAAAAGACTGTTCCACGAATACCTTAAGGAAATAAGCGTTCAGAAGCCGGAAGACAAGTAGGACACAAATGTTGAAATTGTTTGCCGTTATTTTGTTTACCTGTAAAACAATGCATAATAAAACAATTATTAGATTCGGTTTTTGCGATATCCGGAATAATCAAGGTCTCGCCGTGTTATCAGCCTCAGCCTCCGGCTTCGGCTGATAACAGTTACCTCGACCTTGTTTATTCCGGATTTTGCAAAAACCTCATCCAATAATTGTTTATAAGCGACTACCAGGGCTTGGTATGCGTTGGGTGGTCGCCAAAGGGAGCTCGATCCCGACGGCACTTATTCCACTGAGTGCCCTGTAAGTGATAAAAATAATTGGTGGAAAGGTCTGAAAGGTTGATAGGCTGTTTCCTGACCAGTGAAAATGCCAAAACTGAATACACTCTTTTTTTTATTAAAAATGTATTCTTCTCATGCCCAGGCTTAGCCTGAGAAAACAGCCGACGTCTCGCGAGGTCGCCACTTAGAGCCGTTTTGCGAGGGCTCAAGTGGCGACCTCGCGAAACGTCTGCTGTTTTCTCAGGCTAGCCCAGGCTGGATATTCTTATTTTTAACTGCCAACTTAAGGCTGAAAACATTCTTGTGTACATTCTTAGATTACAGAGGATTGAACTATCAAATAGAAATGTATGGTGTCTGAATCGTGTTACATTGCGCACGGCCTTCATCGCCTTACCTTACAGCTAGCTAGTTTTGTTAGAAAAAGGACAGAATTTACCATGACTTTTCAATGGTAAAATAAAGTCCATTTAAAAACATTATGAAATTTTATTGTTTTTTTTTTCCATCAACACGCAAGAGAGGTGCTTAACAAAATCTCAGCCTTCAGGGGCACCCAACGAGGAAATTTTACCAAAATACTTAAAATATCATTTTCTTCTTTCTTAGATTATTTCGGAGCTTTTTAAAGGGATATTTGTGCAAGCTGTTCCGTGTTTTTAGCTGAAAATTTAATCCGCTGATAATTTTCAGGAAACAGACTCTTATCCACTGAATTTCCGAGCGGCTGATGGCTCTCCGGAAATGCTAGCTGACCTTATTTTACACTCTAAACAACACATTTATCCCTCTGAAAACAATAGAAATTTATAAGTCTTCTTGTTACGAAAGTCTTAGGTGATGTTTTGCCAAAGAAATCTCTAGCTTTCACTGCAATTAAATCCGAAAATCTCAAGCGATTTTAGGCCTGCCGAACAGATATTCCCCAAAACGAACCGTTGAATGCCCCTGAGCCTAAGGTATATTCTTAACATATTCTTAAAAAATTCGCCAATTTCACAGCTGATTTCAGCCTCAATAGAGTGAGTGCACAGGCACAACAAGACACAATGTTTTCTCGTGGAACCTCTCATTTCCCTGACCAAACATACTTTCATGTTCATGTTGAGTCAGTGGTGGAATTGTGGTCCACGTAGTTTCACTGACGACCTATATTGCTCAGTGACCACTTTTACCCATCCGGACCACAGTTCCAATAGTACTAGTAGTATGAAAGTATCTGTGGTCAGGCGAGTGAAAGGTTCTGCTTCAAAAAGGCAGAGGGCCCTCTCCCTAAGAGTGTTCCACTCCATCTCGGACTCCAAAATAGATTTCCTTCAAATTTCTACCAGAAATACTACTACCTATCCTTACTACTAAAATGCAGTTGAAATGATCCAAAAGTTTATTTTGCTCCGGTTTTGAGGATTTAATTGTAAGTATACCGTAAGCGCCTAGAATTTGCCTATTTTGAGAGCTGTAGTACAGGGGTTTTCAATTATCGTTTAAAAAACTTCGCACCATCACAACCTTCAAATTTACACCCATTTGATAGCTTTGTACTTCTTTTTACTGCTCCTGTGTCATTTGGACATTTTCCCGATAGAAATCGCATTAAATTGAAACTGATGAATGAACTAATTGAATACGTGACTCGAACTGCACGAAATGGTGCTTTTAAAACGAACCAAAATTCTCAATTGAGGCACCTAGGCCAGACCTAAAAACCCGTTCTAGGCATAGACCAAGAACCATTTCCTAGAATTATGCAATAAGACTTGCGGCAAAATGCGATTCTGAGAAATTGTTTCCAAGTTTAGTGAGCCATTTTCGCCAGTGGTGACTTGCGTGGCCTATGCTCCGATTCCCGTCGGATGACTTGTTGTTTTATTATGGTCGCTTAATTTATCAATATTTCTACCCAAGTGAAGCTAAATCCGATTATATTTCTACATACAGTAGCCTGTTCTTCCTCATTCTGCTATATCAGCATCTATTCTTACGCTCCTTGACCTGAGATCTCACCTCATTTGACGCCTGTCGAAGCCTACCTCAGTCTTGTATAAATAACTCTTTCCGTCCAACTCTTTGTAGCTCCGCCTGCGGGCAAAGCCCGCCTGCAGAGCTCCATTGCTAAGGAAATTTGGTTACCTATCAATCCGAGAAATTTTTGTTGTGACGTAATAGCGGAGCCAGCGCGCTAGCGCGTCAGCAGAGCTCCATTGCTAAGGAAATTTGGTAACCTGTCAAGCCAAAAAATTTTGTTAGTGACGTAATAGTCACGTGACCGTCCGTCCGTACATCCGTACGTCCATCCCTCCGCACCACAGGGATACCAATACACTTCATACACTGGATATAACCCTGTGCTGAATCCCGTGTGTTTTTGGCGCGAAATTGCATGTTGACCCGCGTTGTAGCAAAGCAAGCAAAGACAACAAAAGTCAAAAACAAATTTGTTAATGGAAAAAAAAAGTTCAAAAGAACACTCAGTTGTCTTTTTGGTGGAAGGGGAAAAGTTCAATTTAGGCGAAAGAAATTAGGCGATAAAGTTCAGGCAAAAAGTTCAAATTTGCCTCGTCGGTTCTGTTCAAACTCGGTCGGCACACCGCTTGAGTTCGCAGCTTTTCGCAGCGGTTTCGACGCCAAATATAGCAGAGCTAGTGCTTTTTGTTTTTTTCTGTCCACAACCATGGTTTTTACGGCGTTTCGAACACATTTTGCAGGGAAAAAAACCAGCATTTTAATGCTGATAGGCAGCTTGTCACGAAGAAAGAAATAAGTATTAAAATTAACTTCTAATATAACGTCAAACGCCCATGGCCTAGTGGACTAGTCACCGGCATCTCACGCTGACGAGTCGGGTTCGACACTCAGCGGGAGCAGGAATTTTTTTTCTTTGTTTGTATTTTTTTTAAAACAAATTATTAACTGCCAGCAAAAACAAAACCAAAAAACCAAAAAGAAAAACAGACAAAACAAAAAGGGGGCTCCGCTTTTAGGCTTGGCTAAATCTATATATTAGTCACGTGACCGTCCGTCTGTACGTCCGTCCGTCCGTCCGCATAGACTCTGTGGGAGGGGGAGGGGAGTCCCAAGACAACCCGACGGGGGTAGAGAATGCCATCTTTTCTTGGTGGGAAATCGCGAGGTGCTTTTGGGCAACTGCGTTTTTCTTGGTGGGAAATCGTGACCATCGTCGCTTTTGAAAAAGAGGTTTCTTTAAAAGCTTAAGCTTCTTTAGCATTTAACGACTGCTCGAGAGTACTGAAGTTTTATACTTGACAAAAAAAAACATCTAATATCCATAAATGGAAAGAAAAAGTTCAAAAGAATACTGGTAGAAGGCAAAAAAGTTCAAGTTACGAAAGCTGCATTCAAAGGACTTCATCGTTTTGTTTTCTTCACGGCGGAGAGTTTGCGCTGTTCTGAAACACAACGGAATAAGTAAAGTTTTCAACGGGTCTAAGGTACATGATTTCGAGTATTACGATGAAAGAAATTACGTTTTGAAATGGAAATTGGATTTATGCCATAAGAAATGTGTCATTTACTTTTGACTTTAAGAAATTATTAGAAAACGCGCTCAGATTTGTGACAGATTCTTGAATATTTTGCCATGCTCAGCCGATTTTACTCGCGTGGACCGACCTACGATTTTGGAAGTGTAACGCGAATTGCATTTCAGTATAAACTTACGGGTTTTCGAATAAACTTTTTTCAAAAATGATTTCTCTGTCCCAAAAAAACATCTAATATCCATAAATGGAAAGAAAAAGTTCAAAAGAATACTGGTGGAAGGCAAAAAGTTCAAGTTACGAAAGCTGCATTCAAAGGACTTCATCGCTTTGTTTTCTTCACGGCGGAGAGTTTGCGCTGTTCTGAAACACAACGGAGTAAGTAAAGTTTTTAAAGGGTCTAAGGTACATGATTTCGAGTATTACGATGAAAGAAATTACGTTTTGAAATGGAAATTGGATTTATGCCATTAGAAATGTGTCCTTTACTTTTGACTTTAAGAAATTATTAGAAAACGCGCTCAGATTTGTGACAGATTCTTGAATATTTTGCCATGCTCAGCCGATTTTACTCGCGTGGACCGACCTACGATTTTGGAAGTGTAACGCGAATTGCATTTCAGCATAAACTTACGGGTTTTCGAATAAACTTTTTTCAAAAATGATTTCTCTGTCCCAAAAAAACATCTAATATCCATAAATGGAAAGAAAAAGTTCAAAAGAATACTGGTGGAAGGCAAAAAGTTCAAGTTACGAAAGCTGCATTCAAAGGACTTCATCGCTTTGTTTTCTTCACGGCGGAGAGTTTGCGCTGTTCTGAAACACAACGGAATAAGTAAAGTTTTTAAAGGGTCTAAGGTACATGATTTCGAGTATTACGATGAAAGAAATTACGTTTTGAAATGGAAATTGGATTTATGCCATTAGAAATGTGTCATTTACTTTTGACTTTAAGAAATTATTAGAAAACGCGCTCAGATTTGTGACAGATTCTTGAATATTTTGCCATGCTCAGCCGATTTTACTCGCGTGGACCGACCTACGATTTTGGAAGTGTAACGCGAATTGCATTTCAGTATAAACTTACGGGTTTTCGAATAAACTTTTTTCAAAAATGATTTCTCTGTCCAAAAAAAACATCTAATATCCATAAATGGAAAGAAAAAGTTCAAAAGAATACTGGTGGAAGGCAAAAAGTTCAAGTTACGAAAGCTGCATTCAAAGGACTTCATCGCTTTGTTTTCTTCACGGCGGAGAGTTTGCGCTGTTCTGAAACACAACGGAGTAAGTAAAGTTTTTAAAGGGTCTAAGGTACATGATTTCGAGTATTACGATGAAAGAAATTACGTTTTGAAATGGAAATTGGATTTATGCCATTAGAAATGTGTCATTTACTTTTGACTTTAAGAAATTATTAGAAAACGCGCTCAGATTTGTGACAGATTCTTGAATATATATTTTGCCATGCTCAGCCGATTTTACTCGCGTGGACCGACCTACGATTTTGGAAGTGTAACGCGAATTGCATTTCAGCATAAACTTACGGGTTTTCTAATAAACTTTTTTCAAAAATGATTTCTCTGTCCATTATTTTTTGCTTGTTTATTCATAACAGTAGGTCTAAGCACAGCCGCAAGACAACTACACAAGCTTTGCTTTCAATTTTGACTGTCCGGTCTATCTCTTTGTGCAACTGTCGATTTTCTTGTCCTAGACGTTTTCAATAGTAATAATCTTTTAAGCGAAGCAGTTGTCGGTTTAAAGCTATTTTATCCCAAAAGCTTCCGAAAACAGTTTTGTGCGTTCCTCAAAGCGCCTAACTTTATATAGGCTTACTTCGCATCCGCAAAACTTATGCCGGCATAATAATAATTTAATTAAAGCGTGTTTGGCGTTTCTTTGCTTTGAATCTTGATGGTCTCTAGTTAGAGAACGAAATATAACAGTTATTTGAAAAACTATAAGCGAAGCAGTTGTCGGTTTAAACCTATTATATCCGAAAAGCTTCCAAAAACAGTTCTGTGCCTTTTTAAAAGTGCTCGAATTTCAGACAATTTGCAGCCGCAAAACTTATGCCACAGAGTTAAGAATGTTTGGACGGTGTTTGTTTGTTTGTTTTCAATCTCGATGGTCTCAAGTTAGAGAACGAAATATAAGGGTTACTTAAGTAACTATAAGCGAAGCAGTCTTGAGTTTAAAGCTATTTTATCCGGTAAGTAATGTGTGTTCCTCAAAGTGCTTGAATTTTTTCGCGTTTCCTAAAACCTACGCGACATTTCTTCGATAAGTCTATTACAAGTGCTTCGAAGCTCCCCAGATCCTTTCTTTCGGGTAATCCCAGTAAAATGCCGGTGAAATGTCAGTATAAATTTTTGACCAGACTAACATTTTTATTTAGTGGTAGTTCATTTTATTTGTTAACATCCGAACGCGATGAAGATAACCCTTTTAAAGAGTCGAGTTATTTTTATTTTGTTTTTAAATGAGCGCCGTTTCAAGTTCATTCAAGCGAACAGCCAATAATCTAAGGACATTTGACAAGCCTTGACAGTTAATGACAGGATATGGAAACATTGCAAACACCAAGCTAGACGGCTCGTGAGTAAAATAATCAAGCTGTGCTCAGCCTCTAGAACGACCTTTCGAGCTTGGTTTTACAGAACAGATCCCCACATATTGGTGGACAATTCGGAACACTTTCAGGCTTTTTGATGAACACTTTTCGAAAGCGAACGAGCCAAAAAAAGCCCCGAAATATATTTCAAACCGAAACGTTTCAGGACTATTTTTGAGAAAAGAACACCAGTTTATTCCTTTGCGGCTCTGCTTTTAGGCTTGGCTAAATCTATATATTAGGATTATAAAATGTGCATCATACAGTCTCTTTGTTCATCACAAGATACGAAGACGACACAGCAGAGATGTATTTTAATACATCTCTGTTTTTCAACATTTAAAAATGTTGAAAAACAGTGATTCGTTTATAAACAGCACTCTTGCGAAATGCAGACATTTACATTTAAACACTATTAAGAGGCGAAACATTTTATCTACATGCTGACTTTTATTTAGTTTTAGAACCATTTTGCATTCAAGAACTATCTAGAACAATCTAGAATTTTTACTTTACCGGTGCAAACAGGTTTTCCTAGGTTTTGTGCTTGCGTCAACTTTTGTCCTCGTCAGTTTTTGTGCTTGCGTCAGATTAAAAAACTTTTTGCTGTTAGTTTGTTGTGTGTGGTTTCTGGTCGCAGCGGAGCCTTTTTAGCGTGGTTTTCATCAGGCTATGGGCCCAGCACGCTTCCACTACGTTGCCGAAGTCGTTTTCGCGTTGAATTGAAGGTCCGCTTGGACTGTGTTGCCTGGCCTTCGTATTAATTTATGCAAACAAAGATGGCGTCCGAGTTGAAGACTGCTGTTGTTCCTTTGAATGGGAAGAATTATCAAACATGGAAGGTACAGTGCCGGATGGCTCTGATGAAGGAAGGATTATGGAACATTGTTGAAGGTACTGAAGCTGCTCCTGGTCGGGAGAACGATAGGTACGCAAAGTTCCTCGCACGAAGAGATCGAGCGCTGGCGATAATCGTGCTGACCGTTGAGCCGTCCCTGTTGTACTTGGTTGGAGATCCTGAAGACCCGGCCCCTGCATGGGGGAAGCTGGCAAACCAATTTCAGAAGAGAACGTGGGCTAACAAGCTGGAACTTTGCCGTAATCTTTTCTCTTTGCGGCTGAAAAATGGCGAGTCCGTGCAAGAATACATAAAGGCCATGACCGAGATTTTCGATGGTTTGTCGGTGATTGGAGACCCAATTTCAGAAGAGGATGTGTTGTGCATTTACTAGCCAGTCTCCCAGACTCGTACAACATGCTGGTTACTACTCTTGAGGCGAACGTGGAGGTTCCAAAAATCGAAGTGGTCACTGAGCGGTTGTTGCATGAAGATCGGAAGCTAAAGGAACGGACAGGTGTTGGTGCAAGCAGTGAGAGAGCAATGACAGGAAAACAGCGACCCAAAGCGAGGGGACCAAAGTGCCACCACTGTGAAAAGTTCGGTCATATCCGGCGGAACTGCAATGAATGGATCAAGCTCAGTCAATGCAATGAACGGGTCAGGACCAAGTCTAACACGAGCCAGAAGGAGACCAGAAACAAGTTGAAGGCAAACAAAGCTGAGGTGAGACGGAGAGACAGCAGCAGTTCAGAGAGTGACTGCATCGGGTTGATGGTGAACCACATGATGTCGGCAAGTTCTAGCAGCCGAACGAAAGATTGGATTGCGGACTCAGGAGCAACTTGTCACATGTGCAATGATGATAAGCTGTTTGTTAAACTCCGTAGCCTGAAGCAGCCACTGGAGGTCACGCTTGGGGATGGATGCGCAGTGGAAGCGACAGGGCAAGGAACTGTTGTGTTGGAGATGGCATCGACAAGTGGTAAAATGAGTAGATGCAAATTACATCAGGTTCTGTATGTGCCTGATCTGTCGTACAACTTGCTCAGCGTGTCAAAAGCAGTGGAAGCTGGGAAGGTGGTTGAGTTCAGTGAGACGAGTTGTCAAAGTTTGGATGCAAACCGGAAACCAATCACTGATGCCATGAGGGTAGGGAATCTGTACTACCTGAACTGTCTGACTGATCGTCAACAAGCCCATGCAGCTGACAACCAAAGCCAACAGACAAAGCAAGACGTGTGGCATCGGCGTTATGGTCATCTTGGAGTACAAAACCTGCAAAAGTTGGCTAAGGAGGAGCAGGTAGATGGTTTTGATTACAATTCACTGCAAGCCATTAACCTCTGTGAGCCATGCCTAGAGGGAAAGCAGCACAGAAGAAAATTTCTGACCGGCGGAGGCAGGCGGTCAGATGAGCCACTGGGTTTGGTACACAGTGATCTATGCGGAAAGATGAATGAAAAGTGGAGGTGAATATTTTCTGACATTCATCGATGGCGAGACTCACTATGTCTGGTTTTACATCTTGAAGCACAAGGACGAGGTTTCCCCCGTTTTCTTGAGTGGAAAGCTCTGGTGGAAAGGTTTATGAATCAGAAGTTAAAGGTTCTACGCACTGATAATGGTGGTGAATATGTATCTGCAGAGTTTCAAAACTACTTGAAGAAGGAAGGAGTTTGTCATGAACTGACTGTACCGAAGACTCCTGAGCAGAATGGTGTCGCTGAAAGGATGAACCGAACACTAGTTGAAAGTGTTCGAGCTATGTTGGCTGATGCGAGGCTGCCACACCGGTTCTGGGCAGAAGCATTGTCCACGGCTGTTTACCTTCGAAACCGAAGTCCGACAAAGGCAGTTAAAGGAATGACCCCATTTGAAGCTTGGACAGGAGAGAAACCAAATGTAGAGCACCTGCGAGTTTTTTGGATGTGCGGCATATGCCCATGTAGCCAAAGACGAGCGGAAGAAACTTGACAGGAAATCCAGGAAGTGCGTTCTTCTGGGTTATGGCACTGAGACAAAGGGATACCGGCTTTATGACCTAGAGCGTGCTAAAGTCTTCTACAGTAGTATTCAATGAATCCAGTTGTGGAATTGAGGTGCCAAGCGAAGAAGAAGAGAAGAACGAGACACCGTATGTGTAATTTGATAGTCTTCCTGATCAAAAGCCTGACGATGAACCAGTTGCCAATGAGACAACAGAGTCTGTGCTGTCAACACCAGAAAGGGAGAGAAGGCCACCTGGCTACTATGGAGAATGGGCAACTATCACAAGCACTGACTTAAATGAGCCGAAGACTGTCAAAGAAGCACTAGCCAGTCCAGACAAAGCTAAGTGGATGACTGCAATGGACAGGGAACTGGAATCCCTTCGCATAAATGATGTCTGGGACTTGGTGGAACTGCCAAAGGACCGAAAAGCAGTTGGGAGCAAGTGGGTGTTTAAGCTCAAGATGAATGCTGATAGATCAGTTGAACGTTACAAAGCTCGGCTTGTAGCACAGGGTTTTACTCAGAAGTTCGGAGTTGATTACGATGAGACATTTTGTGCGGTTGTCCGTTTTGAATCTGTTCGAACTGTCATTGCATTAGCTGTGCAGAATGGCCTGAAATTGCATCAGATGGATGTTGCAACTGCTTTCCTGAATGGCGAACTGAAAGAAGAGGTGTACATGAAACAGCCAGAGAGTTTTGTCACCAAGGGCCACGAACATTTGGTCTGCAGGCTGAAACGAAGTATCTATGGCTTGAAGCAGTCATCAAGATGCTGGAATACCGTGCTGGACAAAACGTTGAAGAAAATGGGTTTTGTGCAGACAGACAGCGACCCATGCATTTATGTGGCTACAGAAGGAGAGATGTTCGTAATTGCAGTCCATGTTGACGACATTGTGTTGGCCACTAAGAGTGACGAGCGGATGGCGGAAGTCAAGAAAGGTCTCGCTGAGGGGTTCGAAGTCAAGGACATGGGGCAGCTGCACCATTTCCTGGGTGTCAAGGTGATTCAGAATCCACAAACTGGAGAAGTTTGGATCGGTCAAGAAGCTTATGCCCAAAGCGTCCTACAGAAATTTGGAATGGAGAATGCCAAGCCAATTAACACACCAGTAGATGCCAGCTCGAAACTTGTTAAGACGACCGAAGACTGTGAGGGTGTGGTCACGCCCAGTTTCAATCGGCAGTTGGAAGTCTGCTGTACCTGTCAATAATGACAAGACCAGATATTACGTATGCTGTTAGCAATGTGGCCAAGTTTTGTGTCAACCCTTCCAAACAACACTGGATTGCTGTTAAACGGATTATGCGCTACTTGAAGGGCACGTTGTCCCTGGGTCTCCTTTACAGGAAAGATGGATCAAGTGACTGTGTTGGATACTCTGATGCTGACTGGGCTGGCGACACAGATGATCGCAAATCGACGTCAGGGTACATGTTCCAGATCAGTGGTGCAGTAATCAGCTGGAGAAGCAAGAAACAGACATCTGTGGCACTTTCGACCGCGGAAGCTGAGTACATGGCACTGGCAAGTGCAGCACAGGACGCTATTTGGATGCGACAGTTGTTGACAGATCTAAGAAATCCTCCGAGAGAACCAACCAGGATTTTTGAAGACAACCAATCAGCCATTTGTCTGGCCAAGAATTCACAGTTTCACGGGCGAGCCAAAAACATTGGGATCAAGTATCACTTCATTCGAGAACAAGTGGAGAAAGGGACTGTGGAACTGCAGTACTGTCCTGCAGAGGAAATGGTTGCTGACATGCTTACCAAAAGATTGCGCCAGGAACGGTTCATAAAGCTGCGGCTGATGTCTGGAGTGACAGAGATGCCTCATTCCGCTTGCGAGTGAGAAGGAGTGTTGAAGAACAGTGATTCGTTTATAAACAGCACTCTTGCGAAATGCAGACATTTACATTTAAACACTATTAAGAGGCGAAACATTTTATCTACATGCTGACTTTTATTTAGTTTTAGAACCATTTTGCATTCAAGAACTATCTAGAACAATCTAGAAGTTTTACTGTACCCGTGCAAACAGGTTTTCGTAGTTTTTGTGCTTGCGTCAGCTTTTGTGCTCGTCAGTTTTTGTGCTTGCGTCAGATTAAAAAACTTTTTGCTGTTAGTTTGTTGTGTGTGGTTTCTGGCCGCAGCGGAGCCTTTTTAGCGTGGTTTTCATCATTAAAAAGGTACCGAAATCTAGTCGCTATACTTCTGGACTTCTTTCTTCACGACTTGTGTTGTAAAATATAAACAGGTCAGTAAAAATTGTCATTTCAGGACTGCGGACAACGGAGTTTGGATTGAGGGATACGAACTGAAACATGGGACTGGATGTCGGTCAGTATAAAACACGGACTGCGGACTGCGGACTGCGGACCGGACTGGGTCTAAAACACGGACTGGGTATAAAATGCGAACTGAATATAAAATGCGGAATGCGTTTAAAATTTGCTGTACTGACCGATAAATATAAAAAAATGCTACTTTTTCAGTTTTCTCGAGCGCTTTTGAGTTGTCGAAGACCAAATCTTGTTTCCCCGGCCGTTTAAGCTTTTTAAGCAGCTCTGAGTCGAACGCTAACAAACTTAAACATTGCAAATTCAAAGTGCGTACATAATTTGAACTGTGCAATAAAACTCGCTAACATTTAGCACTTCTACTTTGGAGATGACTTTCGAGCCACGTCTTTGGTTTTCCTATTTAATCTGAATTTCAAAATTAAGAACGTCGTTTAAATGTATATATTTTTTATTTCGTGACGTCAGGTTAATCATGACCAAAAGTACAAAATGGGTAAGAAACCAGTCGAAAAAGAACTCAAAGTTTCATCTGGATCGGCTCTTTAGAGAGAATAAAAATTTGTCTGCGCATGGACGTTCAGTTTCTTGATGCCATTAATTTCACAGTCCAAGAGCCAATTTTGCACTTGTTGATTTAAATTCAGTCCGCATTTTATACTCAGTGCGTAGTCCGCCAGTCCATTTGTTTAGTGTTCGACTCAGAAACCGCTTAAACGGCCGGGGAAGCAAGATTTGGTCTTCGACAAACTGTCTTTAGCAGATTTAATAATTCGACTGTCTTTAGCAGATTTTTGGTCTTCTTGAAAAGGGATGAGGTAAGTCGAAATTGACAAATTTAATTCGTCGGATTTCCACAAATGTTTCTGTGTTGCGTGACATTAGGTAAGCAAGTCGTTGTCGGCTTCAAAAGTACTCTAGCTGATTTCAACGTGCAACTACAGAACTCCCAAGCTAAAATATGTAATTTATCATACCTCAGGCGTGTGACAATCCCACTCTCAACCTCTCTGTGCAAAAACTGTGTTTACACCTAATCTCCCTCCTTTAAATTCAAAGTTCCTTGTTGTTGTCTTATTTGGAAGTAATTTTCAGAATTTTCAAAGCCATATTTTAAATTACAGAACGAAATTCTGTAATTAATAGACACCCAACTCAAAAGCGCTGGAGAAAACTGAGGTTTATGGGACAGTACAGCAATTTTTAAACTCATTCCGCATTTTATACTCGGTCCGCGTTTTATACCCAGTCCGGTCCGCAGTCCGCAGTCCGCAGTCCGCAGTCCGCAGTCCGCAGTCCGCAGTCCGCAGTCCGCAGTCCGCAGTCCGCAGTCCGCAGTCCATGTTTTATACTGACCGGACTGGATATATAGCAAACTAGCGTAAATATTACACTGTGACAATCGATTTCACTCACTCAACGTTTTTAATCTGTGGACTTAGCAACGTATTTCCATTAGTTTAGAGCTGATTTGGGAAGGGAAAAAAGCGTGAACTCTAGTCTTCAAAGCTTGTCTGGAAAATCGAGTGATTTCGCAGATGGATTCTCGATCAGTAACTTTCTGGCTCTCAGGGTGCAAGCATTATGCATTTCGGGCCTATTCGTCCGGCAGTATTGGTACAAATTGTTTAAGCTAGCCAGAATTTTATACTGTGTCCATGTATATAAACAACTATACAAAAAGTATATCCGTACTCGAAGTCCATGTTGAGTGGTCCGTAGTCCCCTCCGCGATCTGGTTTTTCAGTTATAGTAAATAA
Source organism: Siderastrea siderea (assembly GCA_964030785.1). NCBI lineage: Eukaryota > Metazoa > Cnidaria > Anthozoa > Scleractinia > Rhizangiidae > Siderastrea > Siderastrea siderea. The sequence goes on from OZ034972.1 coordinate 47,434,295, forward strand.
CACACATCGACAAGTATATTTAAGTGACAACACAGCACAAAATTTTGGCACCGTATTTGATACATGGAAACCTTTCAGTTCCTTCGTGCGATATTCAGTGTCAGGATTCTAGGTCCAGCATGACTTTCGACGCATGTAGCTTCAAGGAATGTCGAAAAATTAGTTGTGGAAGTTCGCGTGGTTTTCCAGAGCTAACAAAGTTATCGGAATGACAAGATAGAATTACCTCACACCTGGAGAGCTGTCATTTGTCCAAGTCAGGCTTGACTGAAGCTGAGCTGATCCTAGCGAGAGCTGGTCACTTTGATCTGACAGACGATCAAGTAGACAAAATGATAATCTGCCCAACACATCAACAAAACCTTGGAAGGTTTTGGCCACAACGGCGTCCTTGTCAATATCCGTCTCACAAAGGACCACGCAAAAAGCAGTGCAGTGATAGACACGTAATTGGTTTAACCATTGCGAAGGAGAGACAAGTTACCATCAGAATAGCATCACGTAAGGTTACACATTTTTGTATGAAATTCCACTGGTTCTCATTGGACAGTCTTATAATCACTAATTTATCGATTTCAATTACTCTGTATTCTTGCTTTAGCCATATGCGGACAGTGCAGATTGAAACACAAGGAAATGATCAAGAGCAATGCAGGGTGGTTAGAAGCAGATCCAGGTACAGAAGGTGAATCCGAAGCTGTTTCCGGGTGTTTCAGGATATAACACAAGAAAAAGGTGAACTACATAATCAGTTGTATTGAACGTTAGTGAGGGAAGGGGAACGGAGTGATGTTGAAATAATGTGTGGCCTTTGATCTCGGGCTGAGGCATCCTCTGTTGCACAGGACAGAGATAGATGGAGGGAATTGTTTTCCCGCCGTATTGCCTGCGCGCGGCAAATGGCGCGGGCAAAATTTGCTCTGTTCACTATCTCGCCCCAGTCTTCCTCATTCCGACGGCGCGATAATAGATGAAATGTCCCTGTCCAACTGCATTATTCATCGAAGTGGAGGTGACTAGTGGTGGATATTTGCCTAACAGCAACTGAGGCGAGGTAAATATCTACCACTCTTCACTGACATTGGGGTGAATAATTATTTAAGTCAGGAGCCCATTAATAAACTAACAGCTATTTCAGTTGACATTCAAAGGACCCCTTTGAAAACCAAATTTGTAAAAGGGCTTCCTTGTTAAATAGTTCTTTAATTAAACATTGTTGGATGGATTGTGCCCTCAATCTATCTTACGTGACTCGACTGAAAGGCGTATTCTAGCCCATGAACAGTTGTAAATCTTTCTAAGCTACGTGTTTGTCAGTGCGTTTGGATGGAGGAAAACATCAAAAATGTCTACCGTCGTGTTTTCTTTCCTGTTAGGTTTCTTCCCTTTCCGGTCTCTTATGAGGACTTTTTGTCAGTATATTGGTTTTGATAAACTCCTACCATATATTAGTGAACGGCTATCCTCCCATCTGTTTTTTTCCTGCAAATAGTTAACAACTCAAATTTCATTTTGGCGGGAATTCGTAATAAAGGATTTTGCTGTGTTGCTCTAAGGCATACCTTAAGAATAAATGTAAAATAGAGTGCCTAAATAGCTTACTTTAACAGACTTTTCATGTTTTTCATAACAACGCTGATGATAGAGTAATCCCGAATCAATCAGCTTGACAGGTGGGGTTTACTGTATTGTTCTAGTTATCTACTCGACACTTTTAAAAAGCACATTTTGCCATCATATTTATAATGTACTGATTGCAGAATAAAGGAACGAAAAACAAATGGAATCGTTCTTGTTAGCTTAAGAAAGTAAAGGGGAATATGTGACAAGGCTTGGCCCGGTCTGACGAGAAATGCCGGGAGGACATAAAGAAGAAAGTAATAACTAGCTTCTTGCTGTGGCACATAGGACTGGATTTCGATGATAGAAGAAAATAGAAAAAAATGAACTCTTCATTAACACAATTAATGGATGCCCGGGTATTTAACAGCCATCCAGGGTTTAGAGTTGACCAATTGAGAGAATCCAAAACAAATAAACAGATAAAAAATCCGTCAAAGGCTAGCAGACTGGATTAAAAACCTCCCTAGAAGCCTTGTATTTCTTTATTGCTTACAGTCTAGGACGATTTACGACGATCGACGAACATGATTCTTGGGCCAAATTATTGTATATTCGCCTCGTGGCCGCGAAAACTTCAGAGAAGAGTGAGGAAACTGAAGCCCGCGAGGTATTGTGGAGAGATGCATTTACTTGGCTCAAGTCTGCTCTCACCCCACAATAAAAACAACTTCGACGGGTAGTAGCATGCGCTGCCGCGATCTAGAATCGTGCATGATCTTAATGTGATACCATCATATTGTGCAGTCTCAATCCTGATAAAGCTGGCCACCTTAGTCGTTAAAATGGTAAACCTTTAAGGTCATTTGAAGAGAGTCTAAGAAGAGGAGTGGGAAAGCCGAATTGTCAAATAAATTAATGACTGGGTACGATATCGAGTTCAATGATTGAGAACTGTGTTCTGGCGAATGTTAGGATCACGATGATTTCTTCGAACCCCATTTTTAAACCTTGTGATCTATGCTTTTCAATGGTTGTTTTCGTTTTTTGCACCAAACTTTGTGAACGATAATGAATTAAGTGGCGTTTTGTGAAATGACTATTGAAGAGAATATGCTTGTTATGTTTACTAGGATTTTCCGTTTACCTGTAACATGATATGATTTGTCTCCCTCTTTCATGGGCCTTTTGACTGGCGAGGGACAGACCCACCCTACCCCTAGCCCCAGGAGAAAAGAATCTAACAAGAGATTGATTTGACTTCCTTGCCGTAACAATGGCGACACTACATGATTAAAGTCTCACAACCACAGAATAATTGATAAATGCAAATTCGAGGGAATATTAAGGATATATTTATAAAATATTTCATTGTGCCTTTTCACTTGCTATTTATAGCATTACAAGCATTTTTTTTTTCTCAGAAATCGTTGCTCGGTTTCCGAGAAAAAAACCTGCCGTGACCTTGAATTGAATGCGATAATGCGATAACAATGGATATTTTGGTTTGGCAAGAAATCTATTGGCTGATGAATGTAGATATGTCACGGTTAGTTGAAGGAAATAAAAGGACTGTCTGAATATTTACAAAATGAAAATTTGTCTTTTGTTTAAAAGGATCGCGAGATGTGGGTCTACACTTTGTTCTCTGTTTATATAAAGCGAAGGAAACTGACGTCGATCTAAGCCTTTGAAAAACCAGGTAAGGCACAATTATATCATTATACGACATTTCTTTTAGAATTAAACCCTACAGACAGCTAGACGAAAGAGACGCTTGACCTTTAGATAAGTGTACATACAGTGGGTTTCAATATTCCTTCCCCATTTGCTGCTATAGTGGCAAATTAGGGTTAAACTTTTTCTTTTTTAAGGTTTAACTGACATGAAGTCGATAAGAAGGAAAGGCCGATTGAGTCAAAGGACTCAATAAGTAGAAGTTAGACTAGTACCAACGATGAGAGCTGAGTTATGCCAATTGTATGCGGGCCGGCAACACTTAGCTCCCTTAATTATAACCGAACGGATTGTTTTCCGATGGAAGCAGGGAGAGAAGTAATTTCAGTATACGACGCTGCATGGTGAGATCCAACTGGTGAACCACTGATGAGAAAATCCAGACACGTACCAAAAGGGTAAAATTTTCAAAATGCTTGAGATAAAAATAATACAAATCATAAGTTAATTGCCGGGGCACGTGATTAACCACGATGAGTTGACTGAGTTCTTTCAATGGTTCAAATTCAATTCCTCAATCGAAAGAGAGCAGTAATAGAAAGCCCCCTGTTAGATTACTAAGCTAAAAATTTGAGCTGCAGCTTGCCACTCCAGCTCGTTGGTAACTGTGGCTCGTAGAAAACAGCGGAAGGAATAATCTCGGATTGAAAACGTTTGAAACCGTTCAACGTTCTAGCAAGTTCTCTGGGCTCGGCTCTCTGAAAGTCTCCACGGGTGGTATTAAAGGTCTAAACGAATCGTAAGATGAATTTTTGTCCACTGTATCCTTGAACTGTGCGGACAATTGCTTTCCCTACTAGAAGAGATCTCTTTAAGCGGCCTTCACACGTCAAACTAATGTTGGCCCAGTCGTGTTGCCAAACTCAAAGTGGTGTGTGTGAACGACACAACAGCATGCTGGCAACAAGTTGGCGAGAATAGAGACAAGTTCTATTTGTCGCCAACAGTTTGCCACCATGTTGTTGTGTCGTTCACACACACCAATTTGAGTTTGCCAACACGAGTTGGTCAACATTCGTTTGACGTGTGAAGGTCGCTTTAGGCTTGGCGATGAAATTGTATTTGGAACGAATATTAAATTCTTCGCAATAGTATATCAATTGATATTTAAGTGCTTAGTGCTATCTTTTATCCCTTATCTTGAACACAAATTAAAAAGGAGTCAGAGACGAAGTTAACTTTCCTTGAAACGCAAAGATAGCAAATGAAAATGAACATTCGTTTAAAACGGAAATGGAACATTCGTAAAACGTAAATTCATTTGGCCTTTTTCCAATATAATGGCGCAATTCAAAGACAGAGATTTTCAGCCAAACAGCTAAATGCGGCTCTTTCGTTTGAACTTTAATAGACTTAGGCATGACCCTAAACGTAGCTTTTGTAGCACTTAGTGCATGTTAGGAAATGCATGTAACACTGATCGACTAGTATAAGAGTAAACATCATCGACTGGCGATGAACCTCAGTTGCATGACTAGACCCTGAACTTACCCACTCAAATTGTCGAAACATCATTAACAGCTTACAGTCAACCGCGGTTCACGCATGAACGATCGTGGAATGAAGATTGCATTCTTCAAGTGCGCATTCCTTTCTTTAATTGGATGACCGTATTCTTGTACACAGATTGAAAGATAATGATGTTTTTTCGATGAACGAAATTGATTCTTCGAAAGTTCACACTTAACATCAGATATCGTCTACATGGCGCACTCGGAAGAAGTGCTAATCAATTACTTCTGACAGGGAATTCCTGTCATCCGTTATCAAGGATCTTTACCTCCACAAGAAAATGGTTGAGTCGTCGCGTGGACTAAATAGTGTCGGACGATTTTATGAACAGCTCCTTTTGGCACTCTCGTGTTCCGTGGTTCCTTGGAATTGACAACCCCAATCCAGCATTGAAAAGGTTAACGATTTTGTTCCTTGCATTAGAAGGCAAAGGTTCGTACTCGTTCCCGTTGCATTAGAAGGCAAAGGTTTACCAGAATCGTAAAAGCCCCCAAGCGAATTTCTTGCCATTTGGAGTTAGGAAACCTAAACTTTCATGGTCCGATCATGTGCAAACCTATGTACACCGGCCGCAACACACCGCGGCGAAAATAAAATTGTGGTGGTTGTTGTTTATATTTTCTGCGGGTTTCCGATTAAGCCACGAAACCTCCAGCTAAAGAATAAGTTGACTTTGTTACAACTAGAGACTCCTTTGGATTTTCTTTCTAGGGATTGCTGTTGTCGATTTTCTCTTTACGGGTTATTTTTGTCGGCTTTATGTTCTCGCCATTTTTTGCGCCGGGCTTGAAAACAATAAAAATATCACGCGTGACATACCGGAAAACTGAGCTAAAAAACGAACTTTTCAGTTCTGTTCGGAAAGTTTGAATTATTATTACGATGTTACAAAAAAATTTCGAATAACTAAAATAGTGTTTCGAATATAGAATCCAAGTTTCAAAGAATCGCTAAATTTTTCGAAGAATGAAATCGAAGAATGAACTAATCGATGAATATTTGAAGTTGAACGTTCATGCATGAAGCGCGTTGACTGTAAGTCACTAACAACGATTGACCTTTTCACCGTCGGGGAAAATCTTGAACCATGAAAAGCAGGTCTGAAAGTTCTGGGGTTTTTTTCTTTATTCGTCTTCAATCATTCCCGGCTTGCAATTCTATTGCTTCTTAACTTAAACTTACATGGCAGGAGATCCAGGAAGCTCTTTTTGAGCTTTTTAAAAGATCCCCCTGAATATTGTATTAGATAAATATATAAATAATTACATAAGGCGGGATAATTAACAAGCCTTACGTAAATCAGAAATATGACAACTAGTAAATTAAAATTCCCCTAGCTAATTCTTGCTTATGTTATTACTTTCTATTAAATTAATTTTGAACGTATAATTTCAGTGACTTTTTGAAGTGATTGTATAAATTTATGATCTTAATTTATGATCTTTAGATCGTTAGGCAAGTTGTTCCATATAATTGCAGTTGCATGCTCCCCTTTACGTCACGGAAAATTTGCCATCTTCGTTCTTCTAAATTCAAGGTGTATCTTTGATTTTGATCGTGTGTTGTAAGAATTATATTTTCTTTGGTGATAAAGAAGTTGTTGAATAACATTGGAAGCTTATTATGTTGGTAAGAATACATGAAGAGTGCAGTCAGATATGTATTTAGTTTGTAGATATCTATTATTTCTAATAATTCAAACAGTGGTCTTGAGTCGTCCCTAAAATTTGAAAAGGTAATAATTCTAGCAATTTTCTTCTGTATTCTTAAAATAGACTCACTGAAGTCTAGTGGGATACGTACTCGCCCAAATAGTATTGCATTAATTTAAAAATGGGTAAATCATGGTCTTGTATAATATAAATAGTGTTTTGCACAAGTAATGCTTTACTTTGACCATTGCGCCTGTCATTTTAGATATTTTAACATGGTACTTCCAAGAAAGCTGTTCATCAATGATTACTCCTAAGAAATTGGTAGAATTCACTTGTTCTATAGTTTGTTCATTCATATGCAATGTGGTTATATGTTAGTTTCTTCTTTCTTGTTTTAAAAATCATTATTTGGGTGAGGGCGTTTGTAGCTCCATATTCGTAAATACGGAAAATGAAGTAGTTGAGGAAATCAACAATCTGAAAGTTAATAAGTCAGGAGGGTATGATGAAATGTCCCCAAAAATTGTAAGAGCAATATCTAGAAACATAGTTAAACTTTTGGTATAATCAGTCATTTCGAACTGGAATTATCCCTGATAAACTTAAAATAGCGGTTGTGACACCAATATTTAAATCGGGTGGTAAAGGACTGCTTTCAAACTATAGACCCATCTCGGTTCTCCCGTGCTTTTCAAAGATATTAAAAAAAATTAATATATAAAAGAACTATCAGGGTCTTAGACGAATATAATAATTTTCGTAAAAAGCGTTCAACAAATCTTGAGTGAGTGTGTTTTTAGATCTCTTAAAAGCTTTCGACACAGTAAATCACAATATTTTATTGCATTTCCGAGTTAAAATTTTCATGTTCTTCTGTTATTTCTTGAAGCTAAATTTGGACCTATATTAATGAAATATTCATTGAAGTGATTCAGCTATCTCGTTAGGGTTGGAACTGAATCAGTTGCCATCCTTCATGAGTTACCCGGTAATTCTGATTTAGATTTGATTTTGTTATTTATTTCATTTATCAGTATCCAAGTGAGTCTCAAATTTCTTCTAGTTTCATTAAATGTTGCAGATAAAATCCAAAAAATATTCACCTTAGCGAAAGCTATTGAGCAGTACTTTCCTGTGGTGCACTTTATTATGTTCTACAAAGTCTCTTTTGGTGAAATCCAGGGCGTGACCATTTCAAGCAGTATTTTCCATGGTTCTATTTGTTTTTTCACGTTCAAACCATTTACTATGAGGATATTTCATCCAGGTATCGCTTATTTTGCTGCAGGAGGAATCATAGTTGGTAAGTATGGACCCAAACCATATTGCCCAGATGACCCAGATGGCAAACCATATTGCCCAGATGACCCAGATGGCAATGCAGGATGGGAATTATCCACAAGCCCTGCATATTTTGAACATGGGCCTCGCACAGCTGCCGCCTTCCTTCCCACAGTATGCTGCTCGGTTTCTTTCTGACCGAGCGGAATGCTTTTGGCAGTTGGGTAACTGGCAGGCATCGGTGCAGGACATGTGGGAAGCCATACGTGTTGGACTACCAGGATATGGATTACACTCCGAGGTAATTGTCTAAAACAAATATTAATTTTCTTAATCTTTATATTCTTCCTGAATTTAAAAATTAAAAAAAATACTTAAAATATTTTTAATCAATCTGTGAAATAGCATATATATTCATGAGAAAAATGTCGAAGTGCTCTTAGCAACTAAAGCAGTAGCCAATGTAGAGCCTGAAAAATTCGCACCTGAACGGGATTCAAACAGATGACCCTGTGATCGATTAAGATACCAAGAAAACTGAATGCTATTGAAGTGAGCTATCGAGCCAACTGGGATTTACATGTTTTTGTCAAATTTTAATTCCTTTTTAACATCATTATATCAGCTGATGATGATCATGACCAGAGACTAAAATTTTTAAGAGATGGACGAAGATCAGTTCCTCTTTGTCTTTATTCATGGACTTTTTTTAAGCGTTAATTTATTAAAATTAAACGTTATTGTACTTGAAAGCCGTTCTGACTCCTTACGCCTCCTGTTTAAAAAAGTTGATTATCAGTTCTTACCTTTACTTACATTTTCAGAAGGAAACATGGAATTGGACAAATCGTGGTTATCATCTGTACCGAAACCAAGACTACCTTCTCGCTGAGCAGTGTGCAACTATCGCCCTTCATTTCCTACCCTTCGCGCCCGATGTCAGAGCTCAACCTTTCCTGTGCAGAGCTTTATCACGGTATGAGCTGGGCAACATTCTTGGAACACAAGGAGATATCAATGAAATAAAGAAACGGGATATCGAATTAGCAAGGGTAAAGAAAGTTCATTTTGCTATTAAAATGTCTCATTTCAGCTTTGTTTTAGACATCATTATTTTGAAAGCATTTTCAGTACCTTGCATGGCATAGATTGCGGTTAAGCCCAATTTTTTTCTTTCAGTCCCGCCATCTCATGGCTTTTAGCACCGAATACAGTAGTCCTTTTCAAAGGCATCTGGTTACCTTTTAGCTTCCCATGTGCACGATCTTAAAGTGTTTGGTCGCTGAATTATTTCGATTTACCAATGGAATAACATTTGAAGATCAAATCCTAGTTGTCAAAGGCGGCGTTTCCTGAATCCCGACCCTGATCCCGACCTTGCAATAAGACGAAACTCAACTGTCCCGTCCGCTGTGACAATCCCGTTTCTATCTCCCTTTGTCTGTTGACTCCCGATTCCACCATTGAAAACTTTTAATCCCACACCATAAAAACTTTTTTTGCCGTTCAATATCGTTGCAGGGTTCTGCTCTTTCACAAAAAGACGCCGCCATTAAAGAATTTCAACAGCAACATTACGAGAAATCGATAAAGATATTTCGCCTTGCACTGATGCTACATCCGGAGGATGGTTCAGCGTGGATGAAGTTCAAACGATCGGTTGAGAGCCATCAAGCAACTGCTTACTTCAAATTGAAACGATACGAGAAGGCGCTCGAAGTTGGCAAGGCATCTTACGAGTCAAATCCATCGTATAAATTCACGGTGAGAGAAAATGTTCTTACGAGCCCAGTTTAAGTTCAGGCAGGCCATTAATTGCCTCCGAGCATAAAGCAATTAGCAGTAATACCTACCGACTCCCCAATACATCTCGCCCACCACTGGCTCCTGATAGTGGCCTCGCAAGTTTACCTCCCAAATTTTTTTGAAGCTACAGGTTTCTCCATCGTATTTTTTGGTATCCGTCAGTAACACGTGAGTAGAGGAAGTTAGTGTGGAGCCAATTCAATTCTCTGAGGACACAATACCAAGTCTGCGACGAGGCCTCCATCGAGACGTCGACGTTCAGATTGACAAAGCTTTTCCCAGTTTTAACCCGATCATTACAAGACCACCATAATAACACCGTATGACAGAACGTTTAGTCTTTAACGTAAGAACGAGTTCATAAGTGTTCACTTTCTTTTATTCAGGAATAACTTGGTTTTATATTTGACGTTGGCTGTGAGCTACCCTTCTTTTGCTCATTGCTGCTCTTGTCCAGTACTAGACAGCCAAGACAAGGCATGGAAATTTGGTTTTTTACAATTGCATAACCTAACCACACGTTTAAATACCTCATCTTGTGTTTCCACTACAGGAAGAAGCAAAAAGATGGAAAGAAAGAGGAAATCACATTTCCAGGGAGCCCAATTCAGTGGATCTAGCAATCGCTTACTATTCACTTGCACTTAACTATACACCTTTAAATGAAAAGGACCTTAAAGCCACCATTCTTTCAAACCGATCATTGATGTACAAAAAGAAAGGGAGAGACAAAGAGGCGCTTCGGGATGCACAGCAGTGTGTAGAAAACAAGCCAAACTGGGCAAAGGTATGATTATTCCGAAAGCGGATAATTACAAGTCTCTTGGTAGTTTTAGTCAGTGAAGGTCTTGCTATTCTTCTCTTATCACGCATTCACAAACACCTAAACGCGTAAATAGGGTCATCTCCAGGCTGGAGACCAGCCAATTTTCGCGTAAAATCTCTCTATAAAATTTAATGACCATTTTGATGATTATCTTCACTTTACTTTAGTTAGGGTGCGTTTCTTTGGGAAAATCCAAATCCGGATTCTTGTATCCAAAAACGGATTTTGCGTTTCTTTACCTATATCCGAAAATGGATTAATCACGGATTAGTGATCTGAAGAATCCACACTCCGAGTGGATACATCAGATCAAATCTAAATCCGGATTTTTAGGATTCATGATCCGTGCGTTTCTTTGGGGGACGGATCCGAAAATAGTACATCTGTCAAACGGTCTTCCATGCAAATTTACTGGTCTCGCCATATTTTCTCTCGATCTTGCGTGACAAAACATTTGATCGTGAAAAAGAAAATTCAGGTGATTATTCCGTTCCGTATATTTGAAAAGTTTTCTCCAAAAATACAGAGAGAAGCATTGACACGTCAGGATAACCTCATTTGTGTACCATTTCTGTAATTCAGGGACCAGATTTTGCTAACTGTGAACGCAAATAGCGAGTTCACTTGAACTACTGCAGATACTGTCCTTGTTTATAAATTATTTGTATTCCATTCTAGTTGAATTCTAGGGCAGTACGAGAGAAATATCGTTCTGACATATATATTGCGTGCCTCCAACCTGTCTTGTCATGACAAAATAATCCTTTTTCGGATTTTGCGTTTCTTTGGTGTCGAAGAATCCATATGATCTGGGATCACAAATCCGTTTTCGGATTTTCCCAAAGAAACGCACCCTAAGCTTTGTTATTTTATACTTCAGGCGCAGTACCGTCTAGGCTCAAGTTTCTTTGCATGTGAAAAACACAAAGAAGCCATGGAATACTTCTCAAGATCTCTCCAGCTGTTACTTAACGACTCGTCAAGTTCAGAACACGATAAAGTGGATACTTTAAATCAACTTTTGTCGGTGGCACTCACACAACCAGGTAACACTAATACTACATTCTTTCAGCCGTCACTGTTCTTAGCTTGCGGGATGGATTGAGAGCGGTATTTTTCCTTCAGGAGTTTAGCTATAGATCTAACAGAGCTAACAGAGCATCGCTATGTCAGTTGGAGAGAGCCATGGGGAAAACCGACCCTTTAGCACGGACTTTTGATTTGCACGACATATCATATGACTATTCAAATGACTTTGAGTGGCCCAGCTATAAAATAGTACAGTCGAACGCCTCGATATAAATTAGGCGACCATCTGCCCACGATCGCGAATTCCTTTCCTATTTTCAATATATTTTAGACTTCTCGTGACTTACCGCATCTTTTGTAGGCGACCAATTAAGTGGTCTTACGAGAGGATCGAATGTATGTATAATGTCATAAACGGATCGAGTATGAGGAGGGGGATAGCTGCAAGACACCCTGTGTTCTTGGAGAGAAGAGTGGTTGCCGTGGGTAGGGGGCAAGGGCATGTTTGACGAGGAAAAGTTTCAAATGTATTCTCATCTGTAAACTAAAGCATTCTATGTTTTTAACTTTTTCTTAGCTGGCACATCAAGTATTCTGTACAGCGTTCCTCACGACGTGACACAAAAAGTAATCAATAAGGCTGTAGCTGAAAAAGACTGGAACCGACTTCATGTCCTCTTCATGGGTGGCGGGGGCGGAAGACGCTTTCAGAAAGGTTCAGGAGGTCTGGGAATGGGATGCGACGCGAGTATTGTCCCCTTAGAGGACGTTATTCGCTGTGATTTCCCAGATCTGACGAAGTTCATAAGCATCTTAATGGAACACAAAGCGAGCGTGGATCCTCAAAAAGGACCCAAAGGTCCTCTTGACGTCGCCATTGAGCTGGAGAAATTTGAAGTGGTAAATATACTGATGGATAGGAGCAACAACAAAGGGGCTAGTGCAAAGACCAGTTCAAGTCTACCCCACAAGGTAAGGGAACTACGCAGGAAGCTACAACCACTTAAATTAAGAAAATGACGATGGAAACTAAAGAACGCAAGCTGTACATTTGGAGCTACGATTCAACTTGATGCCCTTGTTGCAATAGAAAGTAAATATAGGGCTAAACTGAGTTGTACAACATTTACGTTTTTGGAAGCTTTGGGTGAAAAATTTAACTTCATAGAATGAATCACAAGGCACTAGGCTACGGCTACGCGTAGGCTAAACATTTAAACATGTCACGAGCTGACACCATGTACGCGATACAATGTGGATTTCAGTCTACTCGTAGGTCACAATCCCTTCACCTATTGTTTAATATACGCTTTGTTTTCTTTCCCTCAAAACGGTTGTCCAGTAGGGTCACTCACCTCAAATGCTGTCCCGACAACAACCACATTCTAGGATAGCCACTTGCTGACGGCCTGGATGCAAGATTAAAGGCAATTCGCCAAAACTTACACCACAACTTTTACACCGTGTCGATTACCGTCTTGACACGATTGCAACCGGTTCCATTGATAGAGGATTCAGAGTAAGTTAGGTGGGAGTGGAACGCAGCATGGAGATATCAGTTTGAGGGTGGGAAGTAAGATTATGAAATCCTTTTTTTGGAGAGCCAGTAAACACCGGTCAAGCAGTCTTAAATACCTCCGATCAGGCGACCACCCGGACAGCCTACCAATTAGCTGTTTATTCTTCTTTTTACTTTTACTTTCTTCAGAGAACGTTTAAAGCGGATGGACTAGAAGCGATGCGTCGAGGAGAGAACAGAAAAGCAATCGATCTCTTACAACTCTCTGTGAAGCATGATGAAACATCAGTTGACGAACGACGCAAAACGCTTCAGCTTCTATGTGAATTGTACTTTAAAGAAAACTCCTTCGATGAATGTTTGGAGACAGGTCGGAAGTTGAAAGAACAACAGCAGAAGAAAGAGGTGAATAAGTTTTTTGTTGCACATACTTTGAACTAAGAGGTGATTTGTTGCTTCTGGCGACGTAAATTAGCTGAAGTGCAGCACCGTGAATTTAAAAATTACAAGACCTGCATAAGCAAAATAATAAAATAACAAGAAATCAAGGAAAGACACAGCAATTTTCGTGGTAATCAACCCAGTAGTGAAGTGCTATGACCTCCCTCTGCTAGCCTGTGAACAGGCTCTCTGGTAGGGGAAAGAGCGAAGAAAACAAAGGGCAAGAACGAGTGAAGAGACGGGGAGGGGGTGGGGAAGGAAGGAGGGGGAGAGGGAGGAGTCCTCTTCCCCAGTCTACGCTCGGCTCGCTCGGCTCGCTGATTTATTTTCGCGCTTTTTCCCCAATGGGGAGCCTGTTCACAGCTACCCTCTGCAGTCTCCCCAGGTTATAAAAATGCTTCAAGTCCTGTGTTTCAATTCTGTAACTAAGCTTTGTTGATTACCAACACCCCTCAGTGTCCTTGCCACTCCGATTTGTGCATGCATCATTGATTGTTAGTGGTTCATTTCCGTCTTCTGCTAGATCGAACGAGCTAACCAGTGGAAGGAATGGGGTAACGAGCTCCACAAGGACCGTGAATACGAATTAATGGCTAAGTATTATACCCTAGCCATGGACTTTACACCAGAATCAAACTCTGAAGTGATGACAGCTCTTCTAAGTAACCGATGTTTGGCGTTCATCAACTTGGAAAAGTTCCACGAGGCGCTTGCAGACGCAAAAAAATGCACCAAAATTAAGCCGCAATGGTTCAGGGTAAGACACCATCTTAGCATTGTAGTCTTTTCCTATGGTTAATTTGTCTCCTTAATTCCGACGCCGTAGAAATGAAAAGCTTATTTGTATCTCACTCCTTCAAAGAAAATTTGAACAACAAACTACGAATTTTGATTGCTTGATCACCGAGTGGCGCTGTCCGAATTTGGGAAGTATTTCTGATTGGTTAAACTTTTGCAATACCTCTGCAAGTAGTTGGCACTGTCAGGATCTGAATGGGCAGATCCGGGACGAGTAGGATCTCCTTTCCAAGAATATAGTCGTCGGGTTGAGATATTTGAGCTATAATGATTGACAGGACGTCTTCCTATGCCTTCTTATTATCCACTGAACTCTTATTGCAGGATAATGAGTTGTGTAGTTGAGTATATTCAGAAGCTCAAGTCTTTATGAGTTTCTGGGATATTGCTATCAGAAGTCCTTTTTTTACTACTTGCTTATGTTGACTCCCAGCTTCGAATAATCCCAGACTCGGCGTCATACTACGTGGATCGGAGACTGTAGTTGGTCATTACCTTATTGCCTTGCTTCAAAGTTTTTTCGGGTCCCTGGGTTTCTTCCCTCGTCAAAAAAACCATCATTTCAAATTTGATCACTATCTACATCACCTGTGAGTGAAATTAAGGTTCCTTTTCTAAACTTCATTATTTATTCTTTATGTTCCTACCAGGGACATTCACGGCAAGGAACCTGTTTGCGTCATCTGAAAAGTTACAAGGAAGCTCTTAAAGCGTTCTGTAAAGCACATACCTGCGCTTTGACTGACAAAGAAAAGCATGCAACAGCCAGTGAAGTGATTTCAACTGCTATGAAAGTAGAAGGTTGGTAACGTTTTCGGATTATCCCAAATACAGTGGAACCTCGATTTAACGAAGTGCGAAGGGACTGGGGAAATTGGTTCGTTATATCGAGGGTTCGTTATATCGAGGTAGTTTTCCATACATTACACTATTACTGAGCTGAAAAATATCGTTCGTTATACCGAGGACTTCGTTAAATAGAGGTTCGTTAAATCGAGGTTCCACTGTAAAACATCAGCTTAGAAATTACATGAGGTTAATCCGAGAGATATTCTATCACTTATCGATCTGTAGACCTTACCTGGCTGATAATACTGAGAAACCATAGACTTCATTTCAATTTGGGACATGTTGCCAAAAGTAGTGGAGTACCCTTCTGGGTTATTGGTTCTACGGACTTAAGGATTCCTGCTCATGTTGTCGGGTGTTGGGTATTCTATTTTCAGTTATCTTTTCTATAACGGTTAGCCAGAGAATACCCTTTCACGAGTTGATATCGCTTCCAGGACATACGACGAATGGGGTTTCTTTGAGCTCTTGGAGCTTTGAGCGTTTATAGTATAGCCTGTTATGCTAACTAGCGGAAGAAATCAATTCGGATTGCTTACCACATTCATATACATACGTGTTCGGTATCTAAGCGTGATTGAGACTTGAGAGGTATCGGAGTGTTGGTGTTGAGATAAATGTGCATGCCAGTGGTGAATTTACATTACAATAATCCATTATAAATACATCATAAATTCCTACATTCATGTCGGTATTCTTTAGATGAAGAGGCACAGATCACTTGCACCTTCGAGCCCCAGGTACTGCAGCGTCTGGTGAAAGAGGCATCAGAAAAGAATGAATGGAAGAAACTCAGATTTCTGTATCTTGGTGCGACTGGAAATAAGACATCTAGAGGAATAGCTTTCGAGTGTGAAGCCTCATGTGTGCCTCTGGACCTCCTCATTGAGTCTGATGTTGAGGATCTGCACAAGCTTGTTACACTTCTCCTTCAGCGAGGTGCCGTGCCGGATGGACCACGAAGATGTAGAAGACCTCCCCTACAGACTGCAATGGAAAACATGAAGTTTCCTTTAGCTGTGACTTTGTTAAGAAACAATGCAGACCCATCTTGCATCGTTGGGCATGGAATATTCATTAATAAAGAGGTATGATAGAGTTATAAACATTGCTCTAGATCATCCGTTGTACTGGTTCTCGTCTCTCCAATACACAACCGAGGCGTAAGGGGCACACCTGATTTACTAAAGTGGGAAACTGTTTTTGGTTAGATATAGGGAACCTTTCTGAAAAAAGAAAAAAACAGCAAGAGGGAATTGTCCACAATTATGGGCTATTCTTCGCCTATAAGTCATTCTTTCGATAAACATCCATTTGATCCATTCTCTAAAGAATGTAAAATGTATTAATGTTTTTAATTATGCATACGAAATCCTTAGAGTCTCGCATGTTACAAGAATGGAGCTACAATGCCCTGTTTCGACATGTGATGATGAGAAAGAATATCATAGTCTTATGGTTTCAGGGCCGAATGTCCACATCAAAGCTCAGTATACTCATACACCCTTGCACTCATATTCTATTTATATAGTCGTACACTTGTACACTCGAGCGCTACTTATAAAGTCATATTGTAGATGTGCGTCGGAAGTTTGGAAAACGCGCTAGAGTGAAGTTTCTTGTGGTGCAGACAAGCTCTCTCCCTGAGCTTCTTAAGTATCGAATAAATTTTTACCTACATGTCCGCTGAAAATTTTGGCTTAACGCAAGATGACCTTTAAATTTTCTCAATTGCCATGATTTTTTGCTTTTGTTTTACAAAGAAAACGAAAGGTTGGTGGTAATCACATCTCAGTAGAAATTTACGGATTAATTCTGTATCCATATACTTTCCCAGGGTCAACCGAAACAGTGGTTTCACCTTGGACGCAAGGCACTTGAAAGTAAAGACCATAAAAAGGCCGTTATGCTCCTGAACATGTGCCTTTACCTGTCCGATTCCAGCAAAGATCTGTCAATCTTGCCACAAACTTACCATGCTCTGGCGGAAGCCCACTTCATGCTAAACGAGCATGAAAGAGCCATTGACGCCGGAAAGGAATGTTTTAAACGGAAACCAGTCAAATCAGAGGTATTTATTTAATAACGTCTGTCACTCTTATTTGGCTCAGTTTGGAGTAAAAGTAGTTTTGTCGGGGTACTCTTGAAAAGGTAAAGCTGCAAACGCAGAGGCATGGGAAAATTACATCGCTGAATGGTCTTCTAGCACAGCATGAAAACATAAAGCTGATGCTAAGTGCAAGGAACAGGTGTAAGCCAGTTCAGGATTAAACTGTCTCTGACCTTGACCTGACTGATTGTAGTTGATGTTTGGTTACACGTTTGCAATTGAGTTTAGAGCAATCGAGTTTAGAACTAAGCACATGTGACATCAGACCGTCACTTGACCAAAGATGATGGTTGTAACGACAACATTTATGCTGAAGACGCAAGAGCATGCAGAAGACAGCAACGGTGATCAGAAGGCGATGTGTAGACAATAATACGTCATGACTAGTAATTCACAATAGTGTATTAAAAATTAATTATTAACGGACTCCTCAATTACCCCTAAAGGAAGAAGCCAAGGGATGGCAGACTCGTGCATCAAACGTCTTCAAGCTGCGCCACTACAGTTTCTGTATCGAGTACGTCAACCTGGCTTTGAAATACGCACCTGCTGACTGCAAGCAAACCTTCTCGCTTCTGTTATGCCAGCGTTCTCAGGCCGAACAACAGTTAGGTGACTATACTAGTGGCTTGGAAGATGCAAAAAAGGCCTCGATGATGACTCCAGAGATGCTTGAGGTAATCACTGCTAGCTTATATTACACTTACAAAAATTTTAGCTTTATTTGTAGTTTTGTAGTTTTAGCCTTTTTACAGATGAAGAAGCATTTCTATTTTAAATGGATATGCTGTGAATAAACCGTTATTGTTATTATTATTATTATTATTATTATTATTATATTATTACTTATACACAAAACGGTCTTGAAGATTTAGTAAGAGTTTTGAACGATTTGGACGGCAGTTTGTCAAAAGCTATGTTTTTTGTACATGGATAACTTTATCATTCTAACAAGGGAACATTTTGAAATACAATCAATGATAAAAATCTGCGAAAAAATACAACGACGTTTCGAAGTCATTCTGACTTCATTGTCAAGTTTAAAAATAACAGTTGTTGTGGGTTAATTTAAATGAAGTCAAGATGACTTCGGAACGTCGTTGTATTTTTCGCTGATTTTTATCATTAATTGTATATCGTTATTTGATTTACTACTTGACTTGGCCACTGAATTATAAGGGTTTTCAAGACCTGGTTAGTTCAATATATCTGCCAATCAATACTTTAAAAACATTTCTCCCTAGGGATTTATGAACCAGTTTACATGTTTCCGAGCACTAAAAAGAGAAAGAGAAGCAATGCAAGCTATAAATGAGTGCCTGAAGCGAACAATCGATGAAAATCTCATGGGCGACCTTTTGAGTGACGCACTTGTCATTGCTGGCAATCTGGAAGGTAAGTCGTCGTCGTCGTCGTCGTCGTCGTCGTCGTCATCATCATCATCATCATCATCATCATCATCATCTCCATCATCGTCATCATCATCATCACCATCACCATTGTCGTAGTCGTCTTTATTGAATCATTTTGTTTGAAGTCATTTTGCTTGAAGGTGACACCAAGACACAACTGGATTTTGATTTCCCTCCGGCCCTGAAATGTGAAAAATTAAGAAAAACGGATCTCTTTTTGATTCCATTTCTTCGGATTTTTAGTCTGTTTGATTGTAGTCTGAGTCAAATTACCATATCAAAAGTACCCACTGAAGATCTTTGTTTCCTCACTCAAATTTCATATGCTTGTACCCCAACTTATCATGGAATACCACAGCGAAGTTTGTAGGATAGATTGCTTCATACACCATTGTATGCATAGTGTTAGTCCAGTCCATGTTTGCAAACTAAAAATTAATAATACAGGGTATTGTTCTTTCAGTAGCTTACAAACTGACTCAACTAATCCTGTTTTATTCTCAGAGGGGACAACAGCCCTCACAGCCCCTGTTCCTAGCCATCTGCTCGTCAAACTGACAAGCCACGTGATAAGGATGAAAGACTGGGACAAACTGAAAATCCTATATCTTGGAGGAGGAGGAGGAGGAGGAGGAGGAGGAACTGCATCATGCCCAATCGGAGAAGGAGGGCTGGCAACTAACATCGAGGCCTCCAGTGTCCCGCTTGGCGAAGTTCTACGTCATTTTGGCTCCAGACAACCCCTGCTGACGTCAACTCTCCTTGAGAATGGAGCTTCAGTGAACGCCATTGAAGGATCGGATGTCATACCTCTAAATGAGGCCATTACACTGGAGCACTTACCTCTCGTGGAAATACTTGTTCAGAAGGGAGCAAACTGTTGCGTTGCTAGCAGCGATGGAGAACCGATAATTCACAAAGCTTTGAGGATAGGCCTTAAGACTGGTAATGCAACTTAAATATTCTTTTACACGGACGCAGTAAACTAACATTACCTTAATGGATTAAATGAAACCAACTGAACCTGTCTACTATCTTGACGCGCTAGCTGAAGATACAGTGAAAGTTGACTTCATCATTCAGATCCTCGTCTAGTCACAGTAGTCGTCAAGGAATGTCAACCTCTTTCTTTTTTTAATTTTATATTCATAAAAAAAGTTAACATAAGAAGGTGTAACGGAATTTTTTCCAAACTCCTTTTGTGTTAACCCAGAAATGCTAAAAGTTTGGAAGATAGTTAACAGCCAGGTTAACGTATCTACCATCATATGCCTCGGTGTCTACATTCTGAGCGCATCTTTGCTATCCACATTAATTTTTATTCAAATTTATTTCTTATCAGGGAACTTCAGATTCCTAGAAGCCATGACGAAATCTAAACTTCCTGAGATTGATTTTGTCCAAGACAGCAATGGTGATACGCTTTATCATCTGGTATGTGCTGGTAAAAAGGACTCAGATTTCAAGTGTAACGCGATCAAAATACTTCGGAATGCCAATGTAAACCCAACTCTTACCAACAAGAAGAATAAAAAACCGACTGACTCGCTTTCCAAAAGTGATTCTCGTTGGAAGATGATAAACGCTGCTATGAAGTATTACAAACCTAGCACTTCTGTTCCTCCTTCTTCTGAGACAAACCCAGAAAAGGCATCCAACGAAGAACAGGAACAAGATATTCCTTCAGAGGATGAAGATTGCACCGCTCCTGGTGAACTGGCTCCCACAGCTACAGAGGAGAGTTCAACCACACCTACTAAAGATATCAAAGTCAGCAAGATTGATGACAAACAACAACAGAAAATACAAACGCGAGAAAACATTGCCCATCTGATAGATGCCGTGATTCCATATGCTACATCTGCACTAGTAGACGCTGATGAAGAATTGGAAGCCCATGAACACTTCGATGAGCCTTCTTCAGCTCTCCACATCGCAGAGCACGACGACGATCCACAGAAAGACGAGTTTGCACTGAAACCTGCAGAAGAAGAGGGTGCAAAAACTGAACTTGAGATCGTCGATGACGAAATGGAGGTTGAAACTGACTCCCAATCCCCTTTTGAGGACCTTCCTTGGGAAGTGGACTGTACTGATCGTGTCTGGAAAGTTATGAGGAGCAAAGGGGTTGACAATAAAATGCGGAAACGCATTATTGACAAAATACGAATGTTAGCCAATGGAAGATGGAGCAAAACACTTTGCAAGAGACTCGAAGGCACTGCAAAAAGAGAAGGAATCCTTCTTTATGAGTCCAAGTTGACCAAAGGGCAGAGAATTATTTGGGAGAAAACTATCGCCTTTTCTGGTAGATTGAGTGACAAACCCGAGCTCCGGCTAAACGAGGCAAATTCCAAGGGTCGAATTTACTCAGATATCATTCGAGTTTGGGATATTGTACTAGACCACGACAAGCTTGAACGCTCAATCGAACATATTGTCAAGTCACATGACCGTGGAATGGATTGTCTCATTAAAAAGCAGCTGAAAGGTGTTACTGATGAATCTCGCAATGACAACACATCATCAAGCGAGTGCCTACCAAACAAGTACGTCGAAATAGCAGATTTGATCCAGACAACTGAACCAGCAGTTAAGAAAGATGTTCCAAAGAAGCTACCTGTCAGCGAAGATTTGTCACAGATTTTCTTCCCGCCCGCGAGTGCAAATGAGCAAGAATATCATATTCTCAAGTTCTACTCATTTAACACGCCTTTAGTGAGGACAGTTCTAGAAAGTGAAACGTCTGCGAAAGTTGACTTTCCTTTCAAAATCACGGAGCTTGAACATGCCATTGTTAATCTCCGTCCAAATCCACCAACACCCATCATTCTTTTGGGCCGAAGTGGTACAGGTAAGACCACGTGTTGCTTGTACCGTCTATGGGATAGGTTCCAAAGCTACTGGGAAAGTGCAGTCACTGCTGGTCCCCACATTCCAAAATATGTTGCACCTATGGAAGCATCTAATGGCGATGATGAAGAAGACCTACAGACAACAGGAGAACAAGGAGCTAGTGGCCAAGACAGAACATCAACATTAATGGCCTTCAAATTTAAAGAAGATGAGTCTTCTGCTGATTCTTGTGTTGATTCAACTGAACTAGAAGACGCTGAGGCTCATTCATCCCGAAATTCACACCTTCACCTTTCTAAAGAAGAAATGTGTTGTGAGGAGAATAATCCTGATGATCTAAACGCTCCCCAGTTCGAGCACTTACACCAAATTTTCATAACAAAGAATACTGTTCTGTGCAGCGAAGTTGAGAAGAATTTCAAAGAACTTTGCCGTGCATGCCCATCAGCTGAACAGCGACTACAATTTGAGGACCGGCCCATCCCCACAAGGATACAAGACGTTGCTGAAGAGGAATGGCCACTTTTTGTGAATTCAAGGGACTGGCTTTTGATGCTGGACGCCTCTCTTCTAGGCGAAACGTTTTTTAAACGTGCTCCGGATGGCAGCTTGCTAAGAAAGATTGAGGGATGGGGAGAAGAAGATAATCATCTGCAGTTCATTCCAGCTACAGATTCAGACGAAGAAAGTGATGAAGATGAAGGCGAAGAATTAACAGGAATTGAAAAAGAGAACGGTGTACCAAAAGGGAAAAGAACAGAGCCTAAAGGAGAAAGAGACCCAAGAAGAGAAATCACTTACCAGATTTTTCAAAGTGAGATTTGGCCAAAGATGAAAAAGACCTTAAAGGAGAAAATTGACTACCATCCAACTTTAGTTTGGACGGAAATAAGGTCTTTCATTAAAGGTTCTGCAGAAGCCCTGTTGAGGGAGAATGGAGTGCTTTCACTCGAAGACTACGAGTCTCTGGGTAGGAAAAAGGCACCTAACTTTTTGGCTGACAGAAAGGTGGTCTATGACCTTTTTCTTGTGTACCAACGTGTGCGTTCCTCAAATCGGATGTTTGATGAGGCAGACTTGGTGTTCAATATTCACCGACGTCTGCAAACTATTGCTGCACCTGAATGGTCGATTCATCAGTTTTATGTGGATGAAACGCAAGATTTCACACAAGCAGAGTTGTCTCTATTAATTCGTTGTTGTCGGGTTCCAAACGACTTGTTCTTTACTGGGGACACGGCGCAGAGCATCATGAGAGGCATTGCATTCCGCTTTAATGATCTAAAGAGCTTATTTCATCATGCTAAGCAAGCAGCTGGCATCAAGGAGGAAAATCACGATTTCATCAGAGTCCCGAAGAAGCTGTACCAATTAACACACAACTATCGATCGCACGCGGGGATCCTTCGCCTGGCCTCAAGTGTCGTTGATTTGTTGCTGAATTACTTTCCCGAATCATTTGACAGACTGCAAAAAGACGAAGGGCTTTTCGAGGGCCCGAAGCCAGTGCTGCTAGAGTCCTGTAGCCCAACAGATCTCGCCTTGATTCTTCAAGGAAATCAGCGACAGTCTTCGAGAATTGAATTTGGTGCCCACCAGGTAGTTCTCGTGGTATCCAATGAGGCCAGAGAAACAATGCCAGATGAGCTGAAGCAAGGACTTGTGATGACCATCTATGAAGCAAAGGGGTTGGAATTTGACGATGTCCTGATTTACAACTTCTTCAAAGATTCCCAGGTGAATTATCGAACACCTTAATTTGAATTTTGAGTGTTACGTACAAATACTTTTGCTGGCCGAGATTTGTAGCACCCGTCTTGGTTCTCATGCCTATAATCAATCAGCCAAGTATCCTCTACGTATACGAAAACGGAATATTAGGATTATACGCAGAGTGTAAAAAGGCAAAAATCCATAAATGGCAGCTCTTTGATTAAATGTAATTAAATTTTTGTTTTACTTAAATGAGATTACACTCCCAGTTTTAATTACCAAAATGATATAGTAGCAGTGGAGTCAAAACTAATGAAAACTTTACCCAATTTACCACTTTTATTACTGTTCTTACAAAATCACTAAGTTCAAGCCTTCTTTACCGGTTTACCTTACTGTGTTTGTTTTTGCTACTAGGCTGAAAAAGAATGGAGGGTGGTCACGAGTTTCGTGGAAAATCAAAACAGTGGGAACGTTTCGAGTTCAACCGGGCTGACGGAGATAACCGAGGAAAGCGTCACCGCTCAAACTTCTCGCCCCCTTGAATTTGACCCCGACAAGCACAAGGTTCTGAACTCTGAGTTCAAGTATTTGTACACTGCAATAACTCGAGCAAGAGTTAATGTCTGGTTCTTTGACGAAGACAAGGAAGCCAGAGCACCAGTGTTTGAATATTTTCGTAGATTGGGCTTGGTTCAAGTCGTGGCGTTGTCAAACAATGAGCAAGGAGCCGGCGAACTAACGAGCATGTTTGCTGTCAAGTCATCACCAGAAGAATGGCGAAAAGGAGGTTTGCGCTTCTACAAGAAACGATTATGGGTAGCAGCGATACAGTGTTTCACGTTTGCTGGTGACAGATTAATGCTCCAGAGAAGTCAAGCACAGCAGCAGGCCGCGGATGCCATGAAGCTCCGTTACACAAACCGACAGCAGATGCGAGATGAGTTTCTAAGGGCTGCGGAAAGCTTCTTGAAATGTGACATGCACAAAGAAGCTGAGGCTTGTCTTAATAACTCCGGAGAATTGATACTGTTGGCCAAGCTCTACGAGAAAATAGGGAAGGTAAATCAGATGGAGTTTTTATGTCCTTCGACTGGTCCCACATGACCTAAAACATGTCCTCTCCTACGAAAACTGACCAAACCAGTCAGATTTGGCCAATTGGATCCATAATTTGAGAGCCATAGGTTTGTTAGTGTATCCCTGTTAAAGAGTCGATAAAAAAGAATTGTATTAGGTTTTAATTCTATTTATATCGTATTTAAATATGAAAGGTCTATTCGATATCGGCCTTTTTCATAGCACTTCAACTCAACTTTTCTGATTTCTTTCTAGTATCAAAAAGCTGCTCGACTTTTCAAGAAGAAAGGATTGCCTAAAGAAGCAAGCAGCTGCTACGAGTCGCAGAACAATTACCGTGATGCAATCGAGACTTTGTGCCTGGCAGGCTTCTTTGAGGAAGCTTTAAACGTTCTTGAGCGCTTCAACATACTTTCGTCAACTGCTGATTCAGAGGAGCGACATGGAATCATTCCACCCAGGTCCACTCGTACTGTTGAGAGGCTGCGTCACCAACTGGCAGACCAGCATTTTAAGCGAGGGAATATAGAAAAAATGGAAGGAATCCTTCAGTATCTCCCATCCGCATCTGATCGCATTACGTTCTTAAAGAAACGTGGATGCATTATCGAGGCAACTAAAGCTATGGAAAAAGAAGGAAGAAGGGATGAAGCTGCTCGCCTGCTGAGGGACACAGGAAGGTTCCAGGAAGCGGCAAAGTATTCTAATGATCCCAGGTTTGCTGCAGACTGTTTTTTATCACTGGTGCGTAAAACTGGGGTTTCTGAAGACACCCTGTGGTTTGTTCAACTTGCTCTGGAGAAGTACAAGCAATGTGATGACATCAATGGTCAAGCAGAAGCATTTCTTTTGCTTGGAAAACTCTCAGGGAAGGTGCAGGACATACAAGAAGCGGGCAGATTGTTCGACAAATCAGAAAACTGCTGTGGAGAGGCCGAGAGTGTAGCAGAGCTGCTGGAGACAACAGCTTACTCACCTCCCGAGAAGTTCAGTCAATGGATGGCTGTACGAGCCCTAGAGAGGTTACTACGACTCGTCATTCTCTTGTTCAAGCCTACTTCTCAGCTTTCTTATGCGGACCACACGGAGTTAAGAAAGTGTGAAGAGCACTTTGGACTTTTCACAACTGATGTTGCAAACAAAAGAGTCTATTTTTGCAAAAGTGGTGGAAGATTCGCCAAGGTAGATCCTGAATTCATCAAAAGCAGTACGTCTAAAACTGAGGCGACGATCGACACAAATGAAGCCCGACAGAAAATTGCACAGTTTCTCATTAATTTCTCAGTGACTCTTATAACAATGATTCGTAAGATGTTGGAAAACACATTGTTGAGAAATTCTGTGTGTAGAAAGCTAACGAACGGAGCACAATGCGATAATTCAAGTTGTCAACACCAGCACGAAGATTATGAAGGGCTCTTCAACAACCGTTTCCATTCCTTGTTCAATCTTGTCTATTTGGAATCAGTTGTCGAACAAAGTATTTTAGAATTGACGTCGTACAAAGATAGAAAAGACGTTGCTCCTTTAATTTCCAAGGACTTCAAAGAATTTCACGCATGCCAGCGTTTTTACGACTTCTTGTTTCCCACATCTGGTTGCAGAAGACATCATCTCACGTGGCGAAACGTTCGTAGCATCAGGATGACGAAAGCGGTGAACAGGCGAATTTTCCAATTTGCTTATTTTTTATGGAATGAAACCTCTGTAGAGAAACGCCGCTCAGACACAGACAACTTTCTGAAAGTGTCATCTTCTCTACAATTGATTGATTCTACTCCACTCATGGTGATATGGATTTGTGAAGAAGAAGACGATTTTCAGGAGAAGAAGGCAACAACGTCTAAGCCGACGAATAATCAGTTAGCCAAGAACGGAATGGTACGTCCCTTACCTCAAGACGACAGTGGTCATTACGAAAGCTATCTTCAATGGTGGGAAGCTGGCAAGAGAAGGTTGTACGTGCTTGGAAATGTAGAAAAAGCAGCCCACCTCATCATAAGACGTTTCCTCACCCTGACAGCGAGACGAAGTCGTATGATTTATCCATCAATTGCCAACACCGTCATGATCTTGGAACACCAGATGACTGCCTGCCTGGCATTGTACACACGGCTATGTTTGGAACACCGTTACCCGATTTGTTTACCAGAGAGCTACCTAACCATGGTAAGGTTCTGGGATGACTTCCGGCCAAACGACGACGAGGGCAACTTCACGTTGTACGAAGCAGTCGACAGAAATGCAAGCCAAGAATTGAATAAACCAATGCTGCTCAAAGCCGTCTGTTCGATTTTGAGCTACATGGTGAGGTTAACGTGTGGTGACGTAGACCCATCGTTTGACGTTTTGGGAGACGCCTTGTGCTCAGATGGCACCCTAATGTACATCTCCTCGGGGGAAGCTGAAAGAACCCTAGTACTCTTCCTTACTATGGTCTGCAATTGTGGAAAAGGAATCCCTACTTCTGTGGAAGACGTAATGCTCAGAAAAATGTGCAATCTCAAGCCAAGCTCTCACTTCTCAAGCCCCATCAAGGATGCGTTAGAAGGAATTCAAGTAGCAAAGGGGTGCTCTGACATCGTGGAAATATTGAAGAAGTTTTTACGAAGTCGAGGCGAAGAATTGTACGACCTCCGCTGGCATAACAACAAGCTTTGGTACGATGGAGCATCTAACCCACGCAGTTATCGTCAGAGATTCCAAAGTGACATATCCATCATACGTGACGAATTGAAGCAGGATGAGCAACAGATGCCAGGAGGGGCCCTTCATAATACTGCAGGTTCAGGTTCAGAGGACATCGATTTAGACAGGCCTGATTTTGATTCCACAACTGAAAGCATGGAAGTAACCTACACCGACGAAGAATTGAAAGATAAAGAGAAGGCTCGACTAGAATTGATGGCCTTGAAATCCAGAAAGCTAAGCAGGTTGAAATCTATAGAAGAGCACGCAAAGCCGTCAGCAGATGTATCGGAGGAGCACTTTTCTCGCTTTAGAGTCGACAAGACTGCTTGTGGAATCTGTGGAATGACCTTTAAAGCATGGGCAGATGAACGTGTGCTTATAAGCCATATGGAAAGTGAAGGTGACCTTCGTTTTATTGTTTTTTTTTTCTGTCCTTACAGGAACACGGAATTCTTTTTAAGTGCGATCTACTTGCTACGCACCTACATCACAGGGCCACTCACAACCAAATCAGTCGTCATAAAGCGATCATATACATCCCTAAGCAAGGAAACATTTACAGTTTCCTGGGTTATGAGTCAATGAACAAAACTATTTTTTGCCTCTTCGAAAGTCGACGTAAACAGCAAATGACAAATTCAAGTATAAATCATCCTAAAAAACACTCTTTCTTTTTTTCTTTGTTTCCTTTTAGACGAACCTGATGAAGGTAACCAACAAACGGAAGAAGCGACGCCAGACGAAGAGATCGAAACTGCAGAAGCCCACCAAAAATCGCTCACCCATTTACAAAAAGAACAAGAATTCCAGAAGTACAAAGATCTCTACGTGGAAGAAATTCTTCCCTGTGTGATGAAAGGAGACGAGGTACGAAAAATAGTAGAGGATATTTCCTCGTCTGGTGAGAGAAGACAAATGGATGGTGTTGCCTTCGATTTAGAGCGCCTGGAGGGATGTCGTTCTACTTTAAATAGTGAAGTGCAAGCCATAGAGTCTTCCCTGGACTGGACAAATACAACGTTGCTTAGGAGCGCAGTGAAGGAGTTTAAAGTTGAATTACAGAACATGGACAAACTTCTGGAACAAGGTATTCTTGGAATAATATAAGGAAATCTTGATCTCTTGAAAAAGAATTAAGAGGAGTTACGCATCAGAGCTTTTATTAGCACTCTCTTCTTATCAGACATGATGTTGTTTTTATGCTGTATCTATAGCTAGTTGGAGCGTGGTGTAACAATGTCTTCATCGCTAGTATTTTTTGGTTCTTGAACAGCAGCACACTTTTCTTGGATTAACAAACGAAGTAGGTTATGCTTGCCTTCGATGCCTAAAACAGCTAGGAACGTGAAGTATTATACTACTATTCCGTAACTACTTTCCAAATGGAATGAAGGGATTAAGGTCTATTTAATTGTCACAAATTACCTTATTGTGTATTTCAGGCCCGTAGCAAGGCTAAAATGACTGGGGGGGCGAGCAAATTGGCTTAGTCAAACTTCCCACCCCCTCCCCGCTCCGTCAAAACACAGACGTTAACAAATAGGTCATAAGACGTACAAAAATTCATGACAGATAGATACTAACGTTGTTCACAATGACACAGTTTGTGTCGATTTCACCAAAAAGGATACCTTTATGAAAACATCGTTCGTTGAAAATGTGCCAAAAAGCTGCTTCCTGTTTGCTCTTTCGCCGACAAAGCTGTTGGCACCATCCACCAGATTTATAGCATCAGTTTTAAAAAAGTACCCTTAAAGCTACAAGGCTTGTTGAATGAAACGTTTCAACAGTTAAGCTACGAATTTCGGACCTGTTGTATCTCTCATAAACGTTTACGTAACGTTTTTCACTCGATTGGTGAGATAAATATAATTTTGTTCCTTAGATTGTTTTACAACAATGGGTGTAAAGTTTGTAGCAAATACACAGCAGCCGCTTAGCTATTAAAGGTGTTAACTGCCAGGGTCAAGGTGATATGGGTGAAGGAGGACATTGGTAAGCAACCTAGGCGACTAAAATGTGTGGTGGGCTTGTAGATTGTTGAAGCCCACTTGCCCGGTG
The DNA here is from genome assembly GCA_964030785.1 of Siderastrea siderea. Taxonomy (NCBI): domain Eukaryota; kingdom Metazoa; phylum Cnidaria; class Anthozoa; order Scleractinia; family Rhizangiidae; genus Siderastrea; species Siderastrea siderea. The sequence continues at coordinate 47,463,231 of OZ034972.1, forward strand.
GCTAGTGACTCAACAGCTGTCGAAACCTGTTATAGGTTGTGAAATTATAAAAAGCACTTAAGCATCAGCATTCAAGACTGATTGTTGCACATTAATTTGTTTTAAATAAATGATATATTTTTTGGCACAATGTTTTTGCAATGTTTTTTAACTTCCAAAAATTCTGGGGGGGTTCGAGTCCCCCCCTGCCCCTCACCCTGCTACGGGCCTGGTATTTGCAAAGTCGTGGTTGTCGAAAGATTGGAAAACATAATCAAGTGGACAACTCCTTGTTTAGGAGATGAAGTGCGGATAATTTTCATCCACTGAATAAAGTTGTCCACCTTTTTACTAACCAAGGCACATGCCCATTTTATAATACTTTTATCCCATAAGCGAGTGCCTTACAATTCTAGGTAGTTGGCACTGCACATAATCGTTCTAGAAGTTTTCAGCCGTCTTACTATCCGATCGAGATAGCGAGAGCTTCGTTTTTTTTAAAGTTATTTCTTGGATATTTTCTAAAGATTGTAAAGCGGTTTTGATCTGCTGGAAGAAGCGCTATAGAAATGTGTTACTATTATTATTATTATTATTATTATTATTATTATTATTATTATTATTATTATTATTATTATTATTAAAACAATTATTTTTCCTCTTGCGAAAGGGGACTTATTAACAGCCGAACACGAGGAGGAAGAAGAAACAGAAGAGCACATTAATGAAGAAGAAGGAGAAGAAAAAATTGTGGACATGCACCAGGATGAAGGAAAGAAGCGGAAGAAACCCAAGAAGCGTCGGAGACGGTGAATTAGATAATGGGCTGATTGACTGTTGTCTGGAAGAGATTCCCATAAAAATTGACGCGGTGTCACCAAAATTCTTAGTTTCGGAATTACTAGCTTTGAACGGGGTGCATTATTTATTTGAAGCGGCACTAGACGACACCTTTTCCAATTAAACTGTTAACGTGAGACGATCACCCCGTCACAGACTGTTTTATGTGAGTCATCCTCGGGATTTGTGCCGACAATAAACCACTGTCCTGATGAGGAAAATTACCTCGCTTCATTGGAGAAAAACGACAGACTGAGATGGTGTTTGTAACAGAGCCGAGAGTCCGTAACAGCGGGAGTGTTTTCAGTAATTCTCATTATCCGGGACTTCAGCTCCTGTCCGTTATAGCAAGGTGTCCATGACATTGAGGTGTCCGCAAAGCAAGAGTTGACTGAGAATTTTTTAGATACATTTCTTGTATAGTTTCATATGTGGCCCATTATAGGTGGATGTATTTGCAGCATACGCGTATACTTGTCTCATTGTTGACGCGTATTCTGTTACAAATAAACGTGTCGGTAAGCCCCAGAAAACTACCCGTGCGAAACGCCTTTTGTCTTTTAGCGTGATCAAAATGTTTAAAAAGCTAGCGGAAAGTAAGGAAAGCGTCAGAATGTATTTTCGTGGGTGGTTAATTTGCCTCTAAACGCTGTCGGGAACGTAATCTCTAATTACTGACAGTTTAAGGACTAGTGTTGGAAATAGCTTCTGAGAATATCGCAAGCGCAGGCAGAGGGGAAGATGAGAAAATGGAATAAAGTGAAGATGATTAAGTGCTTTTTCTATTTTTCTTAGGGGGAATAGTACAACTGATAGGGTAATTCCAATTTATCAGTGGTACCAGCAAACGCATTTACGATATCAGCAAATCCGTGATGAATAAAATCCAATACGGTGGGAAATTCGACAGCCTGTGTATTTGGGTCGCATTCGGGGTACGCGGATATGCGATTAACCAGTGGTGTATCGACTTATCGCATTCACTGAAGATAAATTTGTATTACAGCAGCACGGGAAAATCAAACCTTCTGCAAGTGTTTGAATAGACAATTCCCTCCCTTGAGAGAAGTAATCAGAGGTGACAACGTACGAGTGCACGCTGGAACTTGCCGTTGATTTATCGGATACCCCTTACGCGTAACCTAAACACGATGTGTACAAACAGGTTATATATATATATATATATATATATATATATATATATATATATATATATATATATATATATATATTTTGCTATACGCGTATGCTGCCGCAAATAAATACAATACAATATACAATACAATAATATATCTATAGCGCTTATCTGTTTAAGTGCTAAATCCACTCTTAAGGTGACTCGATCGAAATAAATGACGCGCTCTATGCCTCTCTAAAAACTCTAATAACATTGGCATTTCTAACTCGATTGCCTTGAAACTTTCGCATTTTACACACAATTTATCGAGGAATCATACGTATGTCAACACGTATATGTACTGTTCGTTATTTTTGCGTGATTTTGCTTTTATTGAACAATACTTTTTTGATAAAATTGCTATTCTAACAAACCTGAGCGCTACGATTTGGTTTAAACTTCTAGAATCAGCTTATAATAACATCTTACCTTGACTCTTCGGACCGGTTATTTAAACAAAGATTAGACGAGGTTTAACAAAACTACGGTCTAAATCGATTTCACTCTGGCATACCCAAATATGTCAGCCTTCTTTACCATAGCAAATGTCAAGCAGGCATGTAGCACAGACTACTACAACATTTATTTCCCACTGTGTGTAAACAGATGTGGAGGTTTATTTGTACCCTTAAACCACGGTCTAAGTTAGACTTCGTTTAAATAATCGGCCCTTCAAGTTTCCGCAAAATCGTAGGAACATAAATCCCGGTACAATGTGAACGTCAAAATAACAACCCCAGACGGACTTCAAAGTTTGCACAGCTCCAGCGCTTTCCAAATTTGACTGAAAAGCGTAATAACTCCAGATAAAGTAAGTTCAATGTATCGTTATAGTTAGTTCGAAACCGCATTTGGCAATTCGCAACGATGAAAACGTTTGGGCGGCTATTATAAACTCACTTTCTGCACCAAAATATAACGAAGTCGCCAAATTCATGTTTTTCTGAATTATATAAAACTAACCGGACGAATTGAATAAAACTACCGGAACATGAAACTGAATCTTTTACACATACTTTGCGCTATTTTACTCTGCTGGGGCGGTCTTGGTTTGGACAATATATTTTTTGAAAGTGATGCACTATCGAACCTCTGTTCTGTAGACGGCTTTGTTGTTATCTGAATTCCACAGTTGCGCTATGCAAATTTCCTTTCATTTGATGAGAATTTGAGGAATTTACACATTGGCTGGGGGTGGGGGGGGGGGGGGGGTTTATTGACGATGTTTGGTCGCTACACGCTTTAGTGGTTTTACCTGTCTATAATGTCATGCCAGTGAAGGTTAAAATCGTCCTTTTGAGATATACAAAAAAGTGTGTCGCCTGATATCAACATAGGATTTCATAGGATAATAATTGTTCCTTCACTTCCAGTTAGCATGATCATGAAATCATAGAACAAATACGTAAAACCACTAAAGCGTGTAGCGACCAAACATCGTCAATACACCCCCCCCCCCAGCCAATGTGTAAATTCCTCAAATTCTCATCAAATCGTAGCGCTCAGTTTTGTTAGAATAGCAATTTTATCAAAAAAGTAGTGTTCAATAAAAGCAAAATCACGCAAAATTAACGAACAGTACATCTTCGTGTTGACATACGTATTATTCTTTGATAAATTGTGTGTAAAATGCGAAAGTTTCAAGGCAATCGAGTAAGAAATGACGATGTTATTAGAGTTTTTAGAGAGGCACAGAGCGCGTCATTTATTTCGATTGAGTCACTTCTACAACACAGATTTTTTTCATAATTTGGCTACAGTCAGATAATGAGTTACTATGTCAGAAATGCAAAAAAAATGGGGAGTCACCACAGGTAACCAAAGCGTAAGATAAGAGTTTGTATGGAGCTGAAATTCGATCGAAAATAATCGGCGGTTTTCCGCCGAAAATACATTAAAATCGAAATAAAGTTTAAAAAACCCTACCTGTTGTGTGTTTGCTGTGTTTTTATCGCTTTTCCGAGCTTCCGGAGGCCGTTTTGGGCGATTTTCTGCTTAAGGGTCGATACGACGGCATGTCACGTACTAAAGAGAGCTAAAGGTAGGAAAACGAGAATTCAAAATTGCCAACCGACACTCGAGGTCCCGATCAAAATACCAGCTAAAAATCGATTCAATCTAAAGTCAGCGCTTTAAAACCACAACACATTTCAAAAAGGATAAATCTCCTACCTTTCTATGTGATTCAATCGTCAATTAGTTTATCTCTCGAAGTACAGCCCTGCATTAAAAACGAACTAACTTTTCGAAATCGCCGCCATCACAGGCTTGTAAGGAAAAGAGGGTCAAAACTAACGGTCAAGCCTGGGACAAAGAGCCAAATTTCGCTCCACCGGGGGACGACATGAGTGACTTCTGTGTCGCCAAATGCCAAACTCACCCTCTCTCCGGTAAGTCAAGTTTTATACCTGAATGGGACCCGCGCGCGATTTCCCGCCGAAATTTGAGCGGTACAACACTTGATTTACCGGAGAGGGGGTGAGTTTGGCATTTGGCGACACAGAAGTCACTCATGTCGTCCCCCGGTGGAGCGAAATTTGGTGCTTTGTCCCAGGCTTGACCGTTAGCTTTGACCCTCTTTTCCTTACAAGCCTGTGATGGCGGCGATTTCGAAAAGTTAGTTCGTTTTTAATGCAGGGCTGTACTTCGAGAGATAAACTAATTGACGATTGAATCACATAGAAGGGTAGGAGATTTATCCTTTTTGAAATGTGTTGTGGTTTTAAAGCGCTGACTTTAGATTGAATCGATTTTTAGCTGGTATTTTGATCGGGACCTCGAGTGTCCGTTGGCAATTTTGAATTCCCGTTTTCCTACCTTTAGGTCTCTTTAGTACGTGACATGCCGTCGCATCGACCGTTAAGCAGAAAATCGCCCAAAACGGCCACCGGAAGCTCGGAAAAGCGATAAAAACACAGCAAACACACAACAGGTAAGGTTTTTTAAACTTTATTTCGATTTTAATGTATTTTCGGCGGAAAACCGCCGATTATTTTCGATCGAATTTCAGCTCCATGCAAACTCTCATATTACGCTTTGGTTACCTGTGGAGTCACCGACTTCGTTTTCGAAATAAAGCGCGTGGAAAACTGCCCCAATTTTGACAAATCGGTCCTCGTAACTCGACATGGCCTCAGTGCTTGTTAGTTGAAAAATATTAAAAATGATTCGCTGTAGACCTACTTTCTTAGTCAAATGTTATCTAAGTGGGTCTGTCAAGTAAATAATTGAACCGGTGCCATCCTTTTAGTTAAACTCAACCTCTAAGATGGACTTTTGCGAACACCGTGCAGCTACAGTAATAGCAGAACTCGATTATGCGAGGGCAGAAAAGCCGAGTTGAAAAAAAATTAAACTTCCACAACACAGATTTTCTTTAATTTTTCACACAACAGATAATCGACAAAGAAAGAAAATAAGAAAATATGGGGTCACCGAACATTTAAGAGAGTTAAACCCGTGCATAGATATTACATGTAAGACGGAATCCATCAGGAAATTGAAAATTAAGAGGTATTGCCGTAATTAGTTATCTGTAATAACACCAAAGGCATTTTCTTATGGGAGCCAGTGAAATTAAATTTCAAATTTCACAGGAATTGTGTAAACACGGGTAAAATAGGTAAACTTTTATGCATAAGATTTCATTTTGTGAAATTTGAAATTTATTTTCTCGGGCTCCCATAAGAAATTGTCTTTGGGGTTATTACAGATAACAAATTACATCCATGGCTCTCAAAAAATGTAAAAAAGAATGCGATATGCTTTAAGTTATTCCGGTACAAGGTTTTTGTCCACTGAAAATTAAAATTACTCAATTTCCTAATGGATTCCGTCTGAAAGTGCCCACTACGGACACAGCGGCAAAATGAGTGCGCGTGCGCTAACTCGTTCCCGCCATTTTCGCGGGTGGGCGCAAGCAGAGAGACTGGATTCAAGAGAAACCATTCGGGAGAAAATGGTGGCAATTAAAAAATTCCCGTCATATGTTTTCTTTTCGCGGAGATAAGGCCGTCGCGAAACAGATAAGGTTTTCACCATGAAGACACTTCCTAGAGAGACTCTTCTTCCACATATCTTTTTTAGCAAACTAATTGTCTTCGCCACCATAGTAAATTTTTCGCTCGAAGTCAATGGCTCGTAAGTGAAACATGAATTGTGTCAGATAACTTTATACTTTTGCCGTAGCAGTGCTAGCTTTCGCCTTTTCTAAAGGTAAATTACTTAGCTGTTGTTTGAGGGCTAAAACGCGGGATAAGTCCCTTTGCAAGAAAAAGATGATTGAAAAAGCTGGTAGTCAAAATTAAATCCACAGAAAAACTCGCCTGAAATTCAGGCTATAAAACGAAAACAACATGCGGACCGCTGAGGAAACGACACTTTTGCTTGCTTTATTCATCACGAAGTATAAAATTGATTCTGACTTATACGTCTTTCTAAGGTGCCTAATTAACTTGAATTGGCATGATAGCTGCAGGAATAAAATTCTGAAACCTTTAGGCAATTATTGGGAAGTCTTATTTTTTCCTAGGCTCAGTTTCCATGCTAAACAAGGTGTCATTAGTCACAACTCAAACTTGCAATCAATCGACTTTTTACAGACAGAGAGCAAAGAGAGGAAAGTTTGTTATTTTAAGAAGCTTTTTTATAAAGCAATAAAAGCGAGAACTACTCTAGAATCACCGAACAGAAAAGGTTTATATAATTGGCGAAGTTGAAATTATTAAATAAATGTGCAAAATATAATCTTCGATCACGGCGTTCTGGCATCACACCGCACCACTGGAAGAGTTTATCCCCGGCTACAAATCTATAAATTTAAATTTCAATGATTTTGGAAATAAATTCCTTGCAAAAAGAAAGAAACTATAATCGCTCATGATTCTAAGAGCTAAAGCATGCTGAAGGTTTATTTCATACAAGCCGAAAATAAGGCGATTAAAAAAATTGTGATCCATGCAGCTGTTTATGACTGATGCGTGACAATCTTTCTTTCTTGGCAAGCGCTCGTAACACAATCTACCTTGTATCAGTGCTAAAGTAACCTCAACTTGAATTTGCCAGATCATCCCAAAACGGCGAAAGGTCTTGATGGAACTGGCTGTTTTCGCAGCGCTCGTGATCGTAAACAAGTTTTAAGAAGACGAGCAACTGTTGTTGTTTTTCCGAATTTGATTTTAGTGCGGTTCATTGGAAGTTGAGCAGCCCAAGTGAACTCTTCTGATACATTAAAGGAATAATCTGTGGAGACACAATAGAGATTTAGTCTCGGTCTTCTCTCTCTTCATGCATTTTTATCAACGCGCTGCATCCAACACAAGCCACACAATAAGCTTAATCAAACACTCGCGGCTCCGAACTAATCATGAACTAAACTTTTGTTGCAAGCACCAAACCCTTAATGCAAAGTACAACAAGTTTCAAACCCTTTCAGCAAAACCAACCTCACCTCGCTGACTCTTGCTTTCTGGTTACGAACTACACAAAACTGGAGCCTTCTCTGTTATAACAGCTTTCTGATCATAACCGGAAACAAGAAAATGACCGGAAGCCCGCCAAAAAGCTGAGCATGCGCACTCATTTTGCCGCTGTGTCCCCACTACGCTATATTCTCCACATTTCTTCAACAGCACGCGCGCTCAATGCATGACGTGGCATGATATCGCGAAATGAATTGTGTGCGCAGTAAGGATGCGCAGAAACAATTAGCGAGAACGTCCTTAAGCAGCTTTCTGTAATATATTAAACAAACTGACAATGGTTACCGTATTAACAGTTAAAATTTGATTGCTTATAGTTTGCTTTCATTGCATTTTCATTTTTGGGTCAAAATTGCTGAAAATGCGCTAGATTTGCACCTAATCAGGAGCCAATGGGCTCCTGACTTAACGGCAGTACCTTAGTGCCTTGCTTGCCCACGTAAATTGGTTCTGGACCAGCAAGGGGAGAATATTAAGTAGATAATTTAGAACGAACGAACCACAGTCAGATTTTAGCGATTCCCCCCGCCGATTTTATAGGCAACAAGAGAAGAATTTGAAATCGTCTACCTGACTTCCAGATGGAATCCATTTCGACCCTCCGCGAGTAAAAATTATAATCTTGAATATCTCACCCGAATCAAAACGTCGCGAGCTGAAATTTTCCCTAACGATAGCTTTCTGTTTCTCGCGGTAATTTTAAAGTGGCAAGCTCCAAACCGCAATATTTTTCTTGTAATTCGAAAAAAAGGTGACCGTGCTCGCAGGCCCTTGGTCCGCGAATCACGTAAACAGAACGAAAAGTACCTGAATCGAAAAGTACCTGTGAATCCCAAGGAGGAAGTATTAAATCATCTTCCTAAAAATCGCGGACCAAGAACCCATGCTGTACTTATTAATAGGTCGATTATCGGTGCACAAGAATTATGATTTTTAGCAGAATTGGACCATTTCTGGCCTCCATTGACGCAAATGTGTTTTTTGGCTTTTCAAAGTGATATTATAAATGGATGGTAGAGTCCCTTTCACATTCTTAAGAAATAATTCATCTGATTCATGATCCACAGCGAGTAACAAACCGTGCGGCTTGGCTTTCTGGAACTGAGGGAGGCCGCAAGATTAATTCGCTACTTGAAAAGGGCGTTAAAAAAATATTCTTTTTTTTGATCTAAATTTGGCATTCCGGCAAACTAGCCGGAGCGTTCTAGCAGATAGCAGCCGACACATCGATATTCAAGAGCCATAAAGGCCATAAATGACCGTATAAAGTGATCACCAGGGCTCAGTATGTTGGGTGGTCACCAAAGGGAGTCCAAAGTCCGATGGCTCTCAGTTGGAGTGCCCTGACAGTGACTAAAATAATTGGTGGAAGGGTCTGAAAGATCGATATGCTGTTCCCTGACCAGTGAAACTGCCAAAACTAAATGTAGGTACAACGAGACCTCGTGGAACCTCTCACTTCCTTGACTACAGATACTTTATGTTCATGTTTAGTCAGTGTTGGAACTGTGGTCCACACTTTATAGCTCAGTGACCACTTTTACCCATCCGGGCCACAGTTCCACTAGTACTAGTAGTATGAAAGTATCTGTGATCAGGCGAGTGAAAGGTTCTGCTTCAAAAAGGCAGAGGAAGCCAAGAGGGAGAAAATTAATGAGGATGATTTTTCATTTTCGAATTCTCCGCATGATGCCCCCTCATTCCTTCTCTGCCGTTGTCAATTCAGTGCTTGTAGACGACTCCTGATGTTGGGGTAAGCATCTACCTGCGTAGCAGGCGTAAACGGGGAAGGGGAAGGGGAGCAAGAATGCGGGAGAAGATTGGACTGGGGGCTAGGAACGAGGGAACGCCTGCTACAAAGATCCCCATTTTTTCATTTCTGCGGCCGCCAGCGGCCGCAAAATTCTGATTGGCTAATTTTTGACAGTAAGTTCCACGGAATGACATAATTTGACGAGGACGTGCAGTTAGAAGATTTGAACTTGGTTGCAGCAGCCAGCAGGCCGGGCTAGGTAGCGAAAGCGAGAAACGGTAGTTTGAGCTCTTTTAAAGGGAAGAGATGTTTTAGCGGTTTTGCCAAAGGGATACGGTCCTAGAAAGAAGAGATTTTGTCATTGTCAGAGAGGATTTCAAGAAAGCATTGCACCGTTTCACGCGTGAATTTCCGAGGCAGTGTAAATATCCCGTTTAACATCGGAATGAAGACTCGCCCTTTGAGAACTATAAATTAGAAGAAGAAGCCCAAAGAAACGCTCAACACATTAAACAGTGGAACTCAGAGAACTAAAAGCGAAGAAATTATTCTTTGAGAACAGACGGTTGTTTTAAAGTGAAATCTGCGGTTGCAATAAGACATCACTCAAGCTGTTGCCTTTGTAGGGAATCCATGGTAAAGCAACCTACATTTTTATTGCCGGTAAATATGTATTGAAATATATGTTTTCCCGTGCACTTCGGTCAATATAAATGCCATTCAAAATGTATCGCGGTTCTTCGCTTGCCGTGTTTTAAAATAAGCTTACCTTTTCTAGAAGCGAAAATTGAACGTGTTTGATTTTCAGAAGCAAAGAGGGGTTTACCTTAATAAATCTTTTTATTTAGAAAAGCTTCGTGTCTCTTATTTCGAAAAAAAGCAGAAGTATAAGTTCTTTGATTGGAAAAAAATCTTCATCCTAACTTTATTTTTAGATGCTTCATTAAATTCCTGCGTGCAGTCAGTCATGCAGGAAAGCGGCGCCTGTTTCTGATTGGTGGTTTGCATTGACAGTTAACTTAATTAGATTACCTAAAAATCGGTGGGCGGAGATGGAAAAATGGAGGTCTTTTTAGCAGGCGTTCCCTCGTCCCTAGCTCCCAGAACCCAAGTCTCCCGCGTTCTCGCTCCCCTTCGCCTTCCCCGTTTATACGCCTGCTACGCAGGCTAGGTAAGCATCGAAACTCCTGCTGTTTGACAGCCTTCATAAGCACGTAGTAAACATGTATTTATCAGTTACGCTAAACTATATGAGAACTACGAAGCATAACCATCTTTCTCTTCGCATTTACAACAGGGCAATGGAACCCTGTACAGCACAAATTTAAGCTTCAATTTAGAATGGAAATTTTATGAGAAAGCGCTAGCTGTAAGTCTGCATTGGATTCAGTTTTTGCGCTTTTACGCCATGTTTGTGCGCAAGTCCCTTCTTCCAAATTTGGTTCAGGGAACTGTTGCAAACAACCCTCTACTCACCCTCCCTACCCTCTCCATACCTCAACGTGAGCCACACTCTACGCCACGTAGCACGTATTGCGGGGCAGGCTCCGAAAACGGGAAGGAAAGAGGGCAATTATTCGTGAGCGCGGATCCGAGCTCGTGTCTTCCCCCACGCCCTCCCCGTTTAGCGCCCGCCACGCGGGTTACCACGCGGGCTTGTACGCCGCGTGATCTGACGTACGTGACACTAGGTGACAGTGACAGATTTTTCAAACGCCTTCTCCCGCCATGTGCTTGAAATTAAGTGGCCTTTGACTTCAGGTTCCTTCGTGTTCCATTTGCTTTCAAAATAGCAGCAATTGCAGTTTTTCTCGATAGATTTCGAGCTGTCACAGGAAATTCAGCCGTCGTGATTTGCAACTGTGCAGTGAAGCGTAGTGTGGGCATCTGGGACTTCTAATATCTTACGACAATGCTAACGTATGGAGAAATGTAAAAAGTACAGAGAATTGTCGACAGCCGAGAAGATAAGACCTTACAACACTGATGTACAATCATACTATCGCACGGAAAATGTCGAGAAGACTTATACCTAGGAATGTACTAGCGTACGGAGAAATGTTAAAAAGATACGACTAACATCATACTAAGGTAGAAACGTGTGGAGAAACGTGAAGAAAATGAGACCATTATCTAACGAACTTAGAAATATCGAGACAATAACGCTTCGTCTAATGTTGTGCAAACGCATGGGCAATTAGAAAAGTGACGTAGTACGTTGTACGACTGACATAAATCTATTCATAATTCAATCCGCTAACAAATCTTTCGCGATCCCAAACTGTTGGATGTTTCTAATTGTTGTTCCGGCTAACCGGTAACAAGCGGTGCCACAAGTGGTAAATTTTACCGGTTACCACCTGATAAGGAGAACACTGTCTTACTAGTCAATATATGACTAGCAAGCGCAAATTTACGGCCGGGATAATTTGGCGCCATCCTTATTCCTTCGAGCTCAATTCAATTGCGGTAACATCACACACTTCCCACATAAGGTATGATTGACGGAAGCGTATTGCAGAGTGTTCAGAGATGTTTTGCAAAGAAAAGTCGCGTAGTAGTGAAAATGGTGGTAAGAGGATCGCAAGATGCGGGTCTACACTTTGTTCTCTGTTTATATAAAGCGAAGGAAAACGTAGATCTAAGCCTTTGAAAAACCAGGTAAGGCATAATTATGTCATTATACAACATTTCTTTTAGAATTAAACCCTACAGACAGCTAGACGAAAGAGACGCCGCTTGAGCTTTAGATAAGTGTACATACAGTGGGTTTCAATATTCCTTCCCCGTTTGCTGTTATAGTGGCAAATTACCGTAAAACTTCTTGTCTTCTAAGGTTCAACTGACATGAAGTCGATAAGAAGGAAAGGCCGATTGACTCAACAGACTCAATAAGTAGAAGTTAGACTAGTGCCAACGATGAGAGCTGAGTTATGCCAATTGTATGCGGGCCGGCAACACTAAGCTTCGCAATTACTTAATTCATCAATAACCGAACGGCTTGTTTTCCGATGGAAACAGGGAGAAAAGTAATTTCAGTATACGACTCTGCATGGTGAGATCCAACTGGTGAACCACTGGTGAAAAAACGATCCAGACACGTACCAAAAGGATAAAATTTTCAAAATGCTTGAGATAAAAATAATACAAAGGATACGTTATTTGCCGGGGTATGAGATTAACTACGATGAGTTGACTGAGTTCTTTCAATGGTTCAAATTCAATTTCAAAGTTCTCTTTTAGCGAATCGTAAGATGAATTTTTGTCCGCTGTATCCTTGAACTATGCGAACAATTGCTTTCCCTACAAGATGAGATCTCTTTAGGCTTGGCGATGAAATTGAACGAATAATTATTCGCAATAGTATATTTATTGATATTCAGGTGCTTAGTGCTATCTTTTATCCCTAATCTTGAACACAGAAAGGAGTCAGAGACGAAGTTAACTTTCCTTGAAACGCAAAGATAGAAAATGAAAATGAGCATTCGTATAAAACGGAAATGGAACATTCGTAAAACGTAAATTCATTTGGCTTTTTTCCAATATAATGGCAAAATTCAAAGACAGATTTTCAGCCAAACAACCGAATGCGGCTCTTTCGTTTGAACATTAACAGACTTAGGCATGACCCTAAACGTAGCTTTTGTAGCACTCAGTGCATATTAGGACATGCATGTAATACTGATCGACGTCTCGGACCATGGCAAAAAATTGAAACGTCACTTGTTGGGTTCTCAGAGTCAACCAATATCATCAAATAAATTGAGGGGGAAAATTTCGAGGGAGGAGAGGAAATTTTCTTATTTCGTTTCACTAGGTACTTAACCGTGAAATGAACAAAGTATTGTCCAGGGTAATACTGTATTGCATTAAGTGTCATCATGATGGCCCTATCAGGAGCGAAGAAGGTTAATTAACTAAACTACTTAAGAGCGAATGTTACCAACGGTCAAACATTTGGTGGCAACAGGTCAAAAATCAATTCCGCTCATATTCTTATGTTAGGTAGACCTTAATGTGAAACAAGTCACTGCATAGTTCGTTTGGCTGAATATCGATTTATTTTCAAGAAAATCGATGTTAACGGAATTCTCTCAAAATGCCGCTTTTGAAGCTCAAAATTGAAGGCAAATCTCGAAGCTTCGCGTGACAAAATGAAGCACTCCAGAGCAATAAAAATTAAACAAACTTGTAGAACGATGTTTAAATATATGTCAAAAGCAATTTCAGCTATTTCTGCTCATTTATTTACGAGCTCTAATTAAATTTATCCGACATACTTTTGACTAGATAAAAAGTATATCAAGTTTAACCCCTAAAAAAAGTATGTGGTACCCAATATTATTCGTCAAGAATCTGGATTTCAAGAGGAGAAGGGATGTTCTTTTGCCTCCTAAAAGGATTTTTTGGGGAAATTTATTGACGCGATGTTATAGAATTTTAAAGTTGGACAAAATGCGTCGATTCAAGCGATCAGAAAAGTCAGCCTAATTAACTCAGTGTACACATACACAAACAACTTCATGTTTACTGCAGGTTTTGATCAGCAAACAACCGACTTTAACACAAAATCCTCTAACCTTCATGTTGCTGTATCACAGATGAGAGCTGTGGTCCTTGTTTATGATAAAATTCAAGCAAACTGCAAGGAAACTTGACAGGATATCACAACTTGCCATGCCGTTTCACCAAACATCCGCCGTTTTTGATGTGAGGATTCTCTTTTCCTATTTTCGTTCGAAAGCAGGCTCAAGGTGTAGTACATAAGATGTTTTTCCTTTGAAACTAGCTCTGAACTGAACAGCGAAACAAGAAGTCGTTAATACAAAAACATCTGTTGCGTGCTTTGGGTGATGCTGCTAATTAAGTTAGAACGAGTGTTAGTGAAATCGACTACTGCATGCATGTACCGCGGTAACGAAATTTTGGGTGCATCGAATGACTTTGGGGAATAAGGTTTAATTTTTTTCAAATAAGCTAATTCTGTCTTCCTACGTTTACTACTTTAATGACTGAGCGAAGATTCGCAGTAGATTGGGTTCGATGAGTACTTTGAAATCTGTGCAACTGAAAAAAGCGCACCTTGGTTGCGTGACATACCCTAGACTGAGCTTTTACCTGATGGGCAGTGCAAAGGGGGTTTTAAAAATATATTCTCTGTTGGTTTTCTAAGAAGTCGCACAGTTAATGAACGCTATATTATATACTATGGCTAGACTAAAATACAAAGTCAGGCATAAAAATTTCCTGTTCGGTCTTAAAATTCTTTTCTCGTTTTGTTGGGGTGAGGGTGGGGTGGGGCTTGGGCTATAGGTTTCGGGGAAAGAAGTTTTAGAGAACACTGAATCGACTGATTGTATCGATTCCTGGCGTTCAAAGACTTTCAAATAAGGCAGTGGTGATACGTTAAACCTCCTTTTTATTTTTACCTGGTTCTTGTTCGTATTTACGTGCTAGTGTACATTAAACGCACAAACACTTATTTACGGAGAATAGACATTAATAAAAAAATCAAAACTCGTACTGGTTCTCAGGGAATAAATTTAATGATCTGCAAGATTTTTAAGAGCTTTGTCCTGTGGCAGAAAATACAACCCACTACGAGCTTTACTTGGATGACTTTTTATGAGTCTTGGGTTTTCCGCTTTCGATGCTCAACAGGCACCAACGAAAAACGACTCTACTCGACTGACACTGTAGTGCGTGCAGTCTTTTTTTAAAGCTTCCAATAGTGAAGAAAACTACAAAACGGTAAACTGGGGGGTTCAACGTTCTATTCAACACCGATCAACGCTGTTGAATTTTAAAAGCAAGTTTGGCCTTCCAGCTTAATGATGTTTCACAATTTTGCCGACTTTTCTTTTGTTTTCAGGTGTGCCACCCTGTGCAATGATGTTCTGTAATATTGATTCAACTTTTTCTATGTTCTCAGGTGTGATCAAAAGTATTGAATTCGTTTGCCCACCTTGTTCAACATCGCACAACAAAGTTGTGTTCAAGATTGTTGAATAATGTTGAAGGAGTTTGGCCGAGTCATAAAGTTTGCAAACGCCAAAAACGCAGAGAGCGTGAGCTAACAAAATGAGGGCGCAGCTGGGGTTGAAGGCTAAGAGAAGGGGGAAGTTTGAACCCTTAATCCCTCAACATGAAAAGGTTTCCCCTTAAGTAGGTTTCCAACCCCCCCCCCCCCCCGCCACCCATCGCCTCCATCCTCGCGAAAGTGGGTCGGTCGGTCGGTTGATCGGTTAAGCAAAAGGGAAAGATAATTCCAAGATGATAATTCCAAGCGAGCCGCAGCGACCCGCTATCACTCTTAAAGGTGTTCGAAGACTATCGACCTTGATATGAGGGTGACTTAGATATCAGTCACCTCAAGATGCCTTTAAAGAATACTAAAACGCACGAGGAAAGGGTGCAGGCACGGACTAAGTATTTCTACTCGGGGCCTTTTGGGTCTGTGAAATCAAGTTTTCGGAAAATCGAGAACCTGCAAAATTCCTTTCCGATCCGCTTTTATAATTACTGAACAAAGCTTTATCACATGCAGGTGGCTGGCTTGAATGTTGTGTGATGTTGTAAAGAGAAAGGTTTCACTTCTGCATAATTGATACATTAAAGGTGGGTTAGGTGAGTTCTGAAACAACAGATGGAAAAGCTCCGCTTTATTTGAAAATCCTTTAATGCCAAGAATCGTTTACTTATACTATTACTTTTACCCGGGCACTTACAATCAGTCGATTTAGTATTCTCTTGAACGTCTTTTCAAACACCTTTAGCCCAAACAAAAAGTCCCACCCTAAACAAAAAGAAAGAAAACATTCTCAGACTGAAAACAAGGAGATTTTCATGTCCAACTTTGTATTTTAATCCAGCCATAGTTCATTACTTGTGCTACCTCTTGGAAAACCAACAGAATATATTTTTAAATCCCTTCGCCCTGCCCACCAGGAAAAAGCTCTAGGGTTAATGTCACGCAACCAACGGGCGTTTTTTTTTTCAGTTTCACGCAATTTTAAGTGCTCATCTGAAACCAGTCTACTGAGAATCTTCGCTCAGTCCTTAAATTAATAAACGTAGGATGACAAGAATAGCTTATTTGAAAAGACAATTTAACCTTATTCCCCAAAGTCACTCGATGCACTCAAAATTTCGTTACCGCGGTACATGCATGCAGTTGTCGATTTCACTAAAACTCGTTCTGACTAAATTAATTAGCGGCATCACCCAAAGCACGCAACAGATGTTTTTGTATTAACGACTTCTTGTTTCGCTGTTCGGTTCAGAGCTAGTTTCAAAGGAAAGGCATCTTTGTACAACACCTTAAGCCTGTTTTCTAACGAAAATAGGAAAAGAGAATCCTCACATCAAAAACGGCGGATGTTTGGTGAAACGGCATGGCAAGTTGTGATATCCTGTCAAGTTTCCTTGCAGTTTGCTTGAATTTTAACATGAACAAGGACCACAGCTCTCATCTGTGATACAGCAACATGAAGGTTAGAGGATTTTGTGTTAAAATCGGTTGTTTGCTGATCAAGACCTGCAGTAAACGTGAAGTTGTTTGTGTATGTGTACACTCTGAGTTAATTAGGCTGACTTTTCTGATCGCTTGAATCGACGCATTTTGTCCAACTTTAAAATTCTATAACATCGCGTCAATAAATTTCCCCAAAAAATCCTTTTAGGAGGCAAAAGAACATCCCTTCTCCTCTTGAAATCCAGATTCTTGACGAATAATATTCGGTACCACATACTTTTTTTAGAGGTTAAACTTGATATACTTTTTATCTAGTCAAAAGTATGTCGGATAAATTTAATTAGAGCTCGTAAATAAATGAGCAGAAATAGCTGAAATTGCTTTTGACATATATTTAAACATCGCTCTACAAGTTTGGTTAATGTTTATTGCTCTGGAGTGCTTCCTTTTGTCACGCGAAGCCTCGAGATTTGCCTTCAATTTTGAGCTTCAAAAGCGGTCTTTTGAGAGAATTCTGTTAATATCGATTTTCTTGAAAACAAATCGATATTCAGCCAAACGAACTATGCAGCGATTTGTTTCACATTAAGGGCTACCTAACATAAGAATATGAGCGGAATTGATTTTTGAGCTGTTGCCACAATATTTTGAAAATGTTTGATTTTTGGCAACATTTGCTCTTAAAATCGTTTATCATGGCAAGTCTTACTCGTTTGGGACTGATTTTGGTTGATTAATCAGATTTTATGACAAAAAACACATTTGAAACAATATATCCTTTTATTTAAACGCAAGGAGGTTAGCTAACGGACCATTTTTCACAGAGCCAAGTTCGTACAATGAATGGAAAAACACGGCAATCTACCGATGAATGATAACACGGAACTTAAAGACTAGTAAACATCATCGACTGGCGATGAACCTCAGTTGCATGACTAGACCCTGAACGTACCCACTCAAATTGTCGAAACGTCATTAACAGCTTAAGTCACCAACATTCATCGTCGGGGAAACCCTTGAACTATGTAATGCAGGCCTGAAAGTTCTGGGTTTTTTTCATCTGCCCTGATCAATTATTCCCGGCATACAATTCTGTTGCTTCTTAACTTAAGGAGGCTCGAAACAGTTTTGTCGGGCGCGCGCAGACTGGGTTCCAATTTACCCGTGAGACTCAAAAATTAAAACGAACAAACAAAAATGGCGTCGCGCTCTCGTCTGGATTTAATATTTTGCGCCGGTCTTTTAAAAGCTGCGTGTAGGCAAGGTTGAAAACGACTGGAACTTAGGTGACAATCCACTTGAATCATGTCCTTTTCAATGTTATCAACGCGATCGTCAACTCAGCCGCATATGAAGCGCAGTAAGCTTATATTCAGAGGCTGTGCAACTGAACTGTGCTAGAGAGGACGGTGGCTTCAAAACTCTCTCATCTGCAGTGAAATCGTATAAAGGCACTAGAATACTCGCCTTTTTCCCATTAGTTTCTTTCACTGGCTGTTTTGACCTCGGAAGCCTTTTCTACGTCCAGGTCGCAGGAAAAAAGTCTGGCACCGTTTCCGTGCCAGGGCAAATTTTTCGCGAACTCCGATTCGTGTTTCTGAGAAACCATTCCCATTTAAAAAAAGACCAAAAAAAAAAAAAGACCGGCACGCACACAAGTTTACGGTGTTGTTAGCAAAAACGATGTAGACTACAGTAAAAGGTTTTTATTGTCTTCACATCATGAAATAACAGGGCAAGAATTTAAAAGAAAAAAGTAGTGTAACAAAATTAAACTTGCAGTAAGCGAAAGAAATACCCTGTGAAACAGACAGATTTTGACTCAATAAAGTTACTTATTCATGCCGAAATGTTGACAAACCAGCCGCCACAAAGAAAATATTACAAACAATCAGGTGAAAGATTCGCTTTCTATTTTGCTGAAGTGGTAGTTTCAATCTCAGTTTCACCGTAAATCTGTTTACTTGCGAAACAAAACAATTCATCGCGCGCTATATTTTTATCAGCAGTCGGCTCGCTAAAAACAAGTTAGTTTTTTCAAGTTAGTTTTCTGGGAAATACTCCACATTTCCGGATAAAAGAAGTGCTCTCTTATTTGCTTAATTAAGCGATAGTGCGATAGTTTGGTGGTAATACGTTTTTTTTCCGTAATGCAATAAGAAAAACCGACCTGTAGAATAATTTCAAAACATTACCGCGCGCTATCTTTGTAAATTCGTTTGGTACGAAATACTCCAAATGTTTGGATAAAAGAAATGGTTTCTATCTTGCCGAAGTGGTAATATTGATAATTTGACTGTTATTGGTTTTTCCTGGGGCGAAAACAATTCTTCAAACCTTCAAAGCGGTTCTTTAAATTGAGTTTTGATCAATCAATCGAACAAGTTTCATCAAAAGAAAATTCTTGACAACATTGACACGTATCAAAGATCATCAAAGGTAGTTTTGTCCCCGTTTGAATACATACCTCTACGTAAGGGACTTCTTCAATGTATTGTTTTTATAGCCTGAAATGTCTTTTAGTTAATTCTGTCCTTGTGCTCCTGTAAGACATATAATCCCTAAGTGGTGTCCATGTACGCGTTGCTCAATCCTGAACTCCGTTTGAAGGACAACCTTGCCTGATTGCAGTATTTTCGAAGCTCCGTTGTTTTTAAGATTTTCTAGCACTTCCACTTTGGTAGAAGTATTTGCTCTCCATCGCATACGTTTCCAATCTGAATCCTCGTTTAGGTTAAGAATCGTTGACATGTAAATAATTGTACAGTGGTAGAAACAGTAAGCTAAAGTCCACCACCGCTTTCGAAAACATGATATTTGTGAACGAACGCTGCGAACGTTTGCAAACATTTGGAGATAAGTTCAGTTTTCACGGAGTTCAAATAGGCTCTTCAGGCAGAAGATAAATCAAAACAAGTACAGAAAGCAGCCTGTCTTGCGAGGATTAAGACAATCTTTGTTCCCAAGGTGTAAAAGAAGCATTAGTCGCCATTCTGAGCGAGGTGCCGATGAATTCACTTGAGATAGAATCAATCTGCATGAGCAGGAAAACATTCCGCTATATTTGGTGCCAAGGATCCAATGATTTGAAAACAAATGATGTTATGTTCTTCGACAAGCACCGATCCACCCAAAACGTCACCTTTTCAAACGTAAAGAAAGTCATCAGGGCGAAAGAAACGCCCAACGAAATAAATCTGGAATAAACAGACTTGAAACCGTGCGCCGAGAGTGGCGTGACAATTTCTGCGCATGCGCAAATGCCTATCTTGTCGTGTCGAAATTTTCAAAATTTTGTAACTTAGAAACAACATAATTTCGCTTCCGCTCGGTAAATTTCTTTGATTTTTTGCATTTTAACTCTTATATGCCCAAATAGTTTTTCAAGCGAGATTAAAAAAATTCTGTCGTACAGGAGAAAAGTTAAAGGTAAATTCGTAAAAAAGTGTTTTTTGCTGAAAGTTTTCGACAGAATTTTCCTTAACTTAATCCTTAGGTAGCTTACTAGAATCAAAGGCCGTATGCAAAATTTAAAGAAATCTCACCGTCAAATTTTCAAGCAAACTTAGGATTTCTCTATTTTATGGTCATACTTCGAAACCCAACTGCGTTGCCATGGCAACAAATTTCTTAAGGAATCTACCAAAAATTGTCACTTTGATATTATCATTATTTTGTAGCAAAATTTGATCATGATTGGCCAACTCTAACCTAACTATTTTAACTCCCAAATATAATGCATCGAAAAAAACAAGAACCCTTTCGAGCCACCTTAAACTTACATGGCAGGAGATCCAGCAAGCTCTTTCTGAGCTTTTTAAAAGATCCCCCTGAATATTGTATTAGATAAATATATAAATAATTACATAAGGCAGGATAATTAACAAGTCATACGTAAAACAGAAATATGACAACTAGTAAATTTAAATTCCCCTAATTCTTGCTTATGTGAATACTTTCTTTTAAATTAATTTTGAACGTATAGTTTCAGTGACTTTTTGAAGTGATTGTGTGAATTTATGATCTTTTAGTTCGTTAGGCAAGTTGTTCCATATAATTGCTCCTCTGTACGTATACCTCACAGAAAAGTGGCCATCATGAATTCGTTCTTCTAAATTCGAGGTGTATCTTTGATTTTGATCGTGTGTTGTAAGAATTTATATTTTCGTTGGTGATAAAGACGTTGTTCAAAAACGTTGGAAGCTTATTATGGTGGTAACAATACACAAAGAATGCAGTCAGATATGTATTTAGTTTATTGATATCTGACATTTTTAATGATTCAAACAGTGAGCTTGAGTCGTCCCTAAAATTTGAAAAGGTGATAATTGTAGCAATTTTCTTCTGAATGCTGAAAATAGACTGAAGTCTAGTGCGGTAAGTACTCGCCCAAATACTATTGTCAGTAGTAAGTTAAACTGAATTGGGTAAATCATGGTGTTGTGCAATATAAGTAGTATTTTGCAGGGTAGAAGTAATTGTCTTACTTTGGCCATTACGCATGTCATTTTAGATCTTTTCATTGCGACACGGTTAACATGGTACTTCCAAGAAAGCTGTTCATCAATGATTACTCCTAAGAATATGGTAGAATTCACTTGTTCTATAGTTTGTTCATTCATACGTAAAGATGCTTTATACGTTAGTTTCTTTTCCCCTGTTTTAAAATCATGAAATGTGTTTTGTTGACATTTAAAGATAATTTGTTTGCTGATAACCACGTAGTTATCTTATTTAGTTCTCTTGATTCATTATTTTATATAGAGTTTGTATATCACGATGGTTCAAAACAAATTTGTATCGCCCGTAAACTCAAAACAAAAGATAATGTTTGAGAGCATTTGGTTATATCGTTTGCATAAATAAGAAACAATAGAGGCCCTAGCACAGAACCTTGCGGCACTCCACATTTGATTTTCATGCTGTTAGATTTGGTTGACTTATATTTCACAATTTGAAATCTATTAAGCAGATAATTCTTGATCCATTCTAATGTAATTCATCTTATTCCATAGTGCCCGCGTTAGGTTTATGCAATAAAATATTATGATTTACTGTGTCCAAAGCCTTTGAGAGATCTAAAAACACACCCATTGTATATTCATTATTGTCGATTGCCTGTGATATTCTCGTCACAAGTTCCATAACTTATAGGAAGATTTGTTGAATGCTTTTTACGAAAACCATACCGACTTTCACTAAGAATAGTATGTTTGTCTAAGACCTTGAAAATTCTTTTATATAATAATTTTTCTAATATCTTTGAAAAGCACGGGAGAACCGAGATGGGTCTACAGTTTGAAAGTAATTCTTTATCACCCGATTTAAATATTGGTGTTACAACTGCTATTTTAAGTTCATCAGGGATAATTCCAGTTAGAAATGACCGATTACATATGTTTCTAGATAGTTTCTAGTTTCTCGTTCTAGTTTCTAGAAGAATATGGAGCTACAAACGCCCTCAACCAAACACGAGTTAAAATATTAATGTTCTTCTGTTATTTTTTAAAGCTAAATTTGGACCTATATTAATGAAATATTCATTGAAGTGATTCAGCTATCTCGTTAGGGTTGGAACTGAATCAGTTGCCATCCTTCATGAAGTTACTCGGTAATTCTGATTTACATTTGATCTTGTTATTTATTTCATTTATCAGTATCCAAGTGAGTCTCAAATTTCTTTTAGTTTCATTTGATTTTGCGGATAAAATCCCAAAACATATTACACCTGATTGAAAGCTATTGAGCAGTACTTTCCTGTGGTGCACTTTATTATGTTCTACAAGGTGTCTTTTGGTGAAAGACAACTTAGGACAGCGCTTTATTTTATGTGCCCTGGCTAACAAACTAGCAGCTGTTTCAGTTGACAGTGAAAGGACCCCTTTGAAAACTACACTTTGTGAAACAGCTTCCTTGTTAAATAGTTCTTTAAATAAACATTGTCGGATGGATTGCATCCTCAATCTATCTTACGTGACCCGACTGAAAGGCGTATTCTGGCCTATGAACAGTTAAAGATCTTTCTAAACTACATGTTTGTCAGCGCATTTGGATGGGGGGAAACACCATAAATGTCTCCCTTCGACTGAGTTTTCTTTTCTGTTAGGTGAGACATCATTGGTTTTAAAAGCAAATGGAACAGTAAATTTTTCGGATTTTTTTTTTGTAACGTGTGGAATGCGTTCTGAGGTAGTCCGGCTTTCCCTGCCATTGGAACGAAACTGCCTAAAGAAAGTTTCGCACCATTGTTCATTTCTTCTATTTCCGGTCTCTTGAGAAGAAGAGCTTTGCGGAATTGCAGAGAGGCTAAGAGCCAGAACTTTCTTTCAGATACTGATTTAAAAAAACTTGTGCTATATATATTGGTAAACAGCCATCCGCCCATTCGTTTTTTTTTTCCTGCAAATGGTTAACAACTCAGATTTCATTTTCGCCGGAATCCATAACTAACATTTAACTGATCTCGGGTAATAAAGGATTTTGCTGTAATGCTCTAAGGCATACCTTAAGAATAAATTTAAAATAGAGTGCGTAAAATAGCTGTTACTTTAACAGACTTTTCATGTTTTTTATAACAACGCTGATGATGGAGTAATCCCGAATCATCGATCTTAACAGGCGGAGTTTATTGTATTGACAAATGTTCTGGTTACCTACCCAACACTTTGCACATATTTATAACGTAATGATTGCAGAATAAAGGAACGGAAACAAATGGAATCGTTCCTGTTAGCTTAAGAAAGTAAAGGGGTATATGTGACAAGGCTTGCATGACCGGGTCTGACAAGGAATGTCGGGAAGATAAAAAGAAGAAAGGAAGAACTAGCTTGTTGCTGTGGCATGTACATCAAGTTAACACAATTAAAGGATGCCCGGGTGTTTAATTTGGTATTTAAAGTTGACCAACGTTTCTTTTTCTGCCGACAATTTTAAGTTACGTTTTGAAAGAGTTCAAAACAAATAAAAGATCCATCAGAAGCTAACAGACTGAATTAAAAAACCTCGCTAGAAGCCTTGAATTTCTTTATAGCCTTCAGTCTACGACGATCAACGAACAACATGATTCTCGGGCCAAAGTAGTGTATATTCGCCTCGTAGGCGAGAAAGCTTCAGAGAAGATTGATTGAGGAAACTGAGGCCCGATGAGCATTGTGCGAAGAGACGCATTTACTTGTATCCGAGGTGCTCTCACCCCAAAATAGGAACAACTTCGACGGGCAGTGGCATGGGTAGCCGGGATCTAGAATTAGGCGTGGTGCAGTGGCTCTTAGCTGTGGTGTTATTGTGCAACCAGGTCTAAATCCTGGTAAACCTGGCCACCTTAGTTGTTAAAACGGTAAACTTTTGAGGTGACCAGGTGATAAGAAGAGATTTAAAGCTAGTGACCACTAAAGCGAATAGAGGAGCTGAGCGGGAAAAAATTATTGAATTAAATTGAGTAGTGCTCAATTGAAGACGACCGGATCTCAAAGTAAATATGAGAAGTGTATTATGGCGAATATTAGGATTACGAAAATAAATCCCGAAACCCATTCTTAGCGATTTCACAGATTCAATGTGGCTTTTTTCAGAATTTTGTCAATTGCAAGCCAAAACGCTCTGTCCGATTGAGCCAATTTCAGGCAGTTTCTTTGTGATGCAGATCACCAAATGACGTCATCAAATTTATCGCCAACCTCACCAAATCGCCACATTATGAATGTTATACACCCCTGTCCTTCGCTTGCTTACCATGAAGACAGACCGACAAAACCGACAGATTTTGACTTAGTGATTAATCTAGTCCTCGGATACTTGACCGACAAACCGACAAATTCTGTCAGTTTGTCAGCACCGACAAAACCGACAGTTTTTGACTTAGTAATTAGTCTAGTACTCGGATACTCGACCGACAAACCGACAGACCGACAAATTCTGTCGGTTTGTCGGCACCGACAAAACCGACAGTTTTTGACTTAGTGATTGGTCTAGGCCTTGGATGCTTGACCGACAAACCGAAAGACGGACAAGTTCTGTCGGTTTGTCGGCACCGACAAAACCGACAGTTTTTGACTTAGTAATTAGTCTAGGCCTCGGGTGCTTGACCGACGAACCGACAGAACACCGACAAATTCTGTAGGTTTTGTCGG
Organism: Siderastrea siderea; assembly: GCA_964030785.1. NCBI lineage: Eukaryota > Metazoa > Cnidaria > Anthozoa > Scleractinia > Rhizangiidae > Siderastrea > Siderastrea siderea. The sequence goes on from OZ034972.1 coordinate 47,488,063, forward strand.
TACAGTTATACAGACATCATATGGAGTGTGGAATTGGAATAAACACGCGAACTTTGTAAAAATTCTAACAGTCGGTGCTTTGATCGGCTTCTCCGAGCCTTACCTGACAAATACTGTACGTAGGACAATTTTCACGCGCGAAACGAGAACACTAATACTACGATCGTGACTACACAAAACTGTACTACGTTCACACATTTACGCCTGGAAAACGATTTTATCATAAAATTAAACGCTAAAAAAGTTTTAAAATTCATTTTAAAAAACTCTTAAAAAAGCAGACGACGTTTCGGCGCTACTCTACGCAATTATCAAGTCAAAAAGGTGATAGTTAAAACAAGAATATATATAACGTGAAAACAATAAAAATAGTTGTGTGTCCAGTGGGCATAATACCCAAAGTAAAACAATAGAAAACTAAAAGTTCTAATTAAAATAGGAAAATGTCAAGTAAATAGTTTGGCGCGGATGGAGTCACTTTGCGTATTGAGAGAAGGATTAATGTCCCTTATAAACAGCATCTCGTATACTAGACAGTGAAACTTACTTCTGCATTTGTTTAAAACTCTGAAGAGGTGATCAATCTTTGCTCCTTTGCTGCCATGTTGTGCCTCAAGGTGTCTACCGATCGCAGAATAACGGTGCTCACTAATGCGTTGGGGTTTACCTCGGTGTAAGAACCTGACAAGATTTTCTTTGTTTGCTAGCTTTTGTTTTGCTGTACAGTATTGTTTTAAATGTTTTTGTTTCCTTTGTTTTACGTCATCCGTGAGTTTCACAGGTTCTTACACCGAGGTAAAGCCATGCGTTGATGTAGGTGTCGGGCAGTAAACCCGACATAATTTGCATCGCACAAATCACATTGAAATAAATATACAACGCATTGTGTGTTTACGATCGGGGGCTTGTTTTCCTTTACGGACAAAATCTGCGACAGTTTTCTGCTGGTAAAGACGGGTTTTGCGTCGATGTTGATCTTGGATGCCAGAGAATGAATTTCTTTGCGGACGCGATTGGCTGATCGTTGACCTTTGAAGGGCAATGAAATGTAGACAGATGGCTCTGATAGGGTTGCAGCGTGCGGTTCTGTATCAGTTTTTTGCTTGAACTTGTTTATTGTGGAATCGACTAATGCGTTCGGGTAGCGTAGTTTTGAAAACATGGTGTGTAACTTGTCGCATTCTTTCGTAAAGGCTTCTTCGGTGGAGGATAGACGGTGCACCCGATCAACCATTGTGTTTACCAGGCCTTTTTTGTATCTGTTGTCAACGTGGCTTTGAAAATGGAGCAGAAGTCCCGTGTCAGTTGGTTTTCTGTAGACTTCTGTTTTCAGTGTGTTGCCACATCTTGTGATTAGTGTGCCGAGGAATGGAATAGAGCCCTCATGTTCAAATTCCATTGTAAAAGACAAACTAGGGTGGTCGCCGTTAAGGACTTGAGGGAAGTCTGTAACCGATTCTGTGTTGGGCATTTTGACCAGAGTGTCGTCAACGTATCTTCGATAGAATGACGGGATCATGTTATTTTGTTCCAGTTGGTTCTCTATATGGCACATGAAAACATTGGCTAGTAGTGGGGCAAGTGGTGAGCCCATAGCTACACCGTCTGTTTGCTCATACAGTTCACCGTTGAATTGAAACAGCTGATTCAAAGTAGCGATTTCTAATAGCTCAGTCATTTGATGCTTTTGGAGTTGCATACCATGCGTCTTATTAAACCATTCATCTTCAAAAGCTTTGTCAACAAGAATGTCAATTGTTTCCTTCAGAGGAACATTTGTAAATAATGCAGACACATCGTAGGAGACAAGGATGTGGTCAGATTCGATGCGAGTGTTCTTTATCTCATCAGTGAAGCTGAAAATATCATTAATACAATATTTGTTGGTGGATAGTGGCTTCAATTTCTCCTCTAACCATTTTGCCAATGGGAAGTTGTATGTGCCAGACGCGGATAAGATTGGTCGCATGCATAGCCTGTCTTTGTGCGTTCTGGGGAGGCCATACAGATGTGCTAATCTGGAGCTTTTGGGGCAAAGTTGGTCGGCTGTAGCTTTCGGTAGGATCTGGTGGACCTTTTCGTGGAGTTGTTTTTTTTTCTCTAAGAGTGGGTGGAAGTGTTTAGGAGGTCTCCCTTTAGACTTCGGGCGATCGACGCCTCACGTAACAGACGAAGATATTCGTCTTTGTCCATTATTACAACACCCGAGCCTTTGTCCGGTTTGGAAATGATAATATCATCTCTTCTTTTAAGGTTGTTAAGAGCTCTCAGTAGTGCTTTAGGTGGAGATGGACCTTTCTTTGCGATGTAATGGAGGGCGATCAAGCGCAAGGTGGCGGATGCCAGACCTTTTTTGTTCGGATCTAGGATGAGGGGATCCAATTTCAAAAACGCTTTTTCGAAGCTAGCTTGGATATCTTTGCTGGAGCAGTGCTGAGGAAGGGAGAATTTAAGACCTCTGCATAAGATAAGCTTCTCGAAGAAGGATAAACGACATGAAGAAATGTTGTTGATGTATTCGTCAATGTCGGTGTCCTTGGAAATCAATCGAGAAAGTTTCTTGGTGTGACACTTCATCAACTCTTGAAACTGAGTTCTTTGCAGTGACCGAAGTATTTTAATGATGACAACAACTTTGAAAGTCGAGCAAGTTTCACGTACGTCATGAAGGCTGTTTGTGAAATCTTCTTTCAGTTGTTTGAGTTGGGACAATTTTTCTTTCAACTAATCCGCAACGATTTCTCTTTCGAACTTAGAAGAAGATTTCTTCCACTTGTTGGATCTTGTAGTATCGACTTTCGCGAAGGTTGGAGTTATGTCAAAATTCTGACAAAGTCGTAAGAAATCGATGGCGCCTTAACATTTGGTGAGTCGAATACTGCACTTTTCCAAGCGTCTGAAGAGGTGCAGTTGATTGTCGCGTTTTAACGTACGTAACAGCAGAGATTGGAAAACGATTTTATCATAAAATTAAACGCTAAAAAAGTTTGAAAACTCATTTTAAAAAACTCTTAAAAAAGCAGACGACGTTTCGGCGCTACCCTACGTCATTATCAAGTCAAAAAGGTGATAGTTAAAACAAGAATATATATAACTTGAAAACAATAAAAATAGTTGTGTGTCCAGTGGGCATAATACCCAAAGTAAAACAATAGAAAACTAAAAATTCTAATTAAAATAGGAAAATGTCAAGTAAATAGTTTGGCGCGGATGGAGTCACTTTGCGTATTGAGAGAAGGATTAATGTCCCTTATAAACAGCATCTCGTATACTAGACAGTCAAACTTGCTTCTGCATTTGTTTAAAACTCTGAAGAGGTGATCAATCTTTGCTCCTTTGCTGCCATGTTGTGCCTCAAGGTGTCTACCGATCGCAGAATAACGGTGCTCACTAATGCGTTGATGTAGGTGTCGGGCAGTAAACACGACATAATTTGCATCGCACAAATCACATTGAAATAGATATACAACGCATTGTGTGTTTACGATCGGGGGCTTGTTTTCCTTTACGGACAAAATCTGCGACAGTTTTCTGCTGGTAAAGACGGGTTTTACGTCGATGTTGATCTTGGATGCCGGAGAATGAATCTCTTTGCGGACGCGATTGGCTGATCGTTGATCTTTGAAGGGCAATGAAAATGTAGACAGATGGCTCTGATAGAGTTTGAACCAAACTCGGTAAAGTCTTTCTGTTGGCAGAGTTTCATGCAAACTTATTTTGACGCAAAATTGAGTGGGTGGTTTTTACAGAGACAGCCTCTTAATCTCTTTGAGCGATAAACATTGCAAAACTGAAAATAGATGTTTAGAACGACAAAACAGGCGTAAATGTGTGGACGTAGTACAGTTTTGTGTAGTTGCAATCGTAGTATTACATAAGTTTTCTCGTTTTGCGCGTGAAAATTGTCCTACGTACGGTATTTGTCAGGCAAGGCTCGGAGAAGCCGATCAAAGCACCGACTGTTAGAATTTTTACAAAGTTCGCGTGTTTATACCAATTCCACACTCCATATGATGTCTGTAAAACTGTCGGTTTTGTCGGTGCCGACAAACCGACAGAATCTGTCGGTCTGTCGGTTTGTCGGTCAAGCATCCAAGGCCTAGACTAATTACTAAGTCAAAAACTGTCGGTTTTGTCGGTGCCGACAAACCGACAGAATTTGTCGGTTTGTCGGTTTGTCGGTCAAGTATCCGAGGACTAGATTAATCACTAAGTCAAAATCTGTCAGTTTTGTCGGTCTGTCTTCATGCTAAGCAAGCGAAGGACAGGGGTGTATAACATTCATAATGTGGCGATTTGGTGAGGTTGGCGATAAATATGATGACGTCATTTGGTGATCCGCAACACCAAAAAACTGCCCATAAAATGGAAAACAAACAAACCGAATAAACGAATGAATGAATGACTACAGAGGTATATATGTGCTGTTTATGATTTTGCGGTAAAAGCACATCCTAGCAAGACTTCTGGAATCCAAAAACAAAATTGGAGATAATGGCACACATTTTTCAGAGATATGTTAACAATAGTAATTCTTAAAAGTTTTAAAACGCTTTAACAATGATATCTGCCACTGAGATCTGCTTTTTCTATTTCGCTTAGTAATAAACTGCGAAAAATACCTTTGTATTAAAAGGCAACCTCATTATATAATTATTTCCTTCATCTGAAAAATTTACCGTTTCTTTCACTCTAATTTCCTTTATTCCTAGTTATTTTTCCCTTTAATTCGCATTACTTCCTATGTAAGGTATGCAGTTTCTTCTCGCCGTGAAACGTGAAATGTTCTAAACTATTTTGAAATGTTTCTTTAATATCCGTGAGGATGGATTTTTAATTGAAATTTTGTTTTTGTTTTTTCCACCAAACTGATCAACTGATGAAATGGACTTTTTTTGTGAAATGATTATTTCAAGAGAAGATTCTTGCTGTTTTATTATTTTCCGTTTTCATGTAACATATTTAAAAGGGTGCGTTTCTTTGCGAAAATCCGAAAACGGATTTGTGATCCCAGATCATATGGATTCTTCGACACCAAAGAAACGCAAAATCCGAAAAAGGATTATTTTGTCATGACAAGACAGGCTGGAAGCACGCAATATATATGTCAGAACGATATTTCTCTCGTACTGCCCAAGAATTCAACTAGAATGGAATACAAATAATTTATAAACAAGGACAGTATCTGCAGTAGTTCAAGTGAACTCGCTATTTGCGTTCACAGTTCGCAAAATCTGGTCCCTGAATTACAGAAATGGTACGCAAATGAAGTTATCCTGAAGTGTCAATGCTTCTGTCTGTTTTTTTTTTTTTTTTTTAAGAAAACTTTTCAAATATACGGAACGGAATAATCACCTGAATTTTCTTTTTCACGATCGAATGTTTTGTCAAGCAAGATCGAGAGAAAATATGGCGAGACCAGTAAATTTGCATGGAAGACCGCTTGACAGATGTACTAGTTTCGGATCCGTCCCCCAAAGAAACGCACGGATGATGAATCCTAAAAATCCGGATTTAGATTTGATCTGATGTATCCACTCGGAGTGTGGATTCTTCAGATCACTAATCCCTGATTAATCCATTTTCGGATTTAGGTAAAGAAACGCAAAATCCGTTTTTGGATACAAGAATCCGGATTTGGATTTTCCCAAAGAAACGCACCCATAAGTATGATTTGTATCCCTCTTTTCACCACTCTTTTGACAAGCGAGTGACAAACTTCCCAACTATATGATTAAAGTTTTTCGACCAAAGAATAGTTGATAAATGCAAATTCGAGAGAGTATTAAGGATATATTTATAAAATATTTCTTTATGTCTTTTCTCTTTCTATTTATAACAAGCAATTTTTTTCTCTCTCGTTGCTCGGTTTCCGAGAAAAACCTGCCGTGACTTGAATTGAATACGATAATGCGGTAACAATGGATATTTTGGTTTGGCAAAGCTATTGGCTGATAATTGTAGACGTCACGGCTGGTTGAAGGAAATATTAAAAACGACTGTCTGATCGAATAATATTTACAAATTGAAAGTTTGTCTTCTGGTGAAGCAGATCGCAAGATGCGGGTTTATACGTGGTTCTCTGTTTATATAAAGCGAAGGAAAACGTAGATATAAGCCTTTGAAAATCCAGGTAAGACACAATTGTACTGTATCGTTATACAGCATTTCTTTTAGAATTAAAACCCCCCAAACTCAAAAGACAGCCAGACAAAAGCGACACTTGAGCTGTGCGTGTAAAAATACTGGAAGCGAGTTTAAATATTCCTCATCCGTATAGCAGTCTAGCGATAAATTATCGAAGAGTTTTATTATCTTTTGAAGTTTAACTGACATGAGGTTCATTAGAAGGACCAGCCGATTGAGTTTAATAGACTAAGTAGGAATTAGATTATTAGATTGCCAACGATGAGAGGTGAGTTATGCCAACTGAATGCAGGCCGGCAACGCTTCCTTATAATTGAACGGTCTGTTTTTCGATGGAAACGGGAAGAGAAATAATTTCAATGTACAACGCTGTTGAGACCCGAATGGTGAGGAAACGATCGAGATACCTAAAGGGCAACAATTTTTTAAACATTTGAGATATAAATAGTACAAATGATAAGTGGTATGTCGGCCGCGTGATTCACCGCGATGACTTGAATGAGTTCTTTCAAATTCATTTCCTGTATCGGAAGAAAGCCTCTTAGATTTCGAAGCTGAAAATTAGAACTAAAACTTGCCACTCCGACTCTTTAATAACTATAATTCGTAATTCAGGATGCCATTTAGGCTCGATCAGGCAAATAAAAAAAATCTGTCATATACACTTCAAGATATCAATTATACTATTACGACTAATTATTCGTTGAATTTCGTTGGCACCCGAAAAGTGTCTCCATTTTGCGCTCGGCCAAAACGATCGCATTACAAGGCTGTGACGTCACAAATCGCGCAGAAGACAAGAGTGTTATGGCTGACAAGAGGGTTTCCAGAAGAGAAATTACTTTGGAGTGACTCGTGGGCCCTGGATTGTAAGCTACAAGGGCAGGATTCGCACAATGAGAGCATGTGTGTGTCGTTTCTCAAAAGGAAACGAATTAAGGAGAGAAGCGGACTCATTTGAACCGTGTTCGACTCGGTAAGAATTCGATTCGACCCGCATTACAGAGCTGCTTCTCGAAAAAGCCGCAGCATTTGATTGTCGCGTTAATACATGTAACTTCTGTCACTGTTAAATTAGTTCTACTAGTAGCAATTATCGCAATTCAAGATTAAAGATCGAGAAAAAGAAGGTTTTCAATATTTGGTCCACAAAACTATTGCTATATGCATTTGTCCACTATTACCTAAAAGCATCCAAGATCAACAACGCATAACTGTGCTACAAAGTTTTGTTTACATTTCCGTTTTTTTGGAAACCACGTGCAATACGTTTCTCAAACTGGATGTTCACCATAGAGTTTGAAGGAATAACAATGAACGGAACTGTCTTGACCGACGACGAGACAAGACGTTTTAGTAATCAGAGATAGCTATAGGAATATTTAGAAGTCCCTCGTGTACAACATGTCTCTTCAAATAAAAGGAAGCAGCATTGATAATTTTTATTGCAAGTCACTTTGCTTCCACTGCATTTGATTTATGTGGTCCACACATTTCAAGCAGATTTGTGCCTTTCTTCTTGTTGACCCTCCTCCTGTTATCTCAAGAGGACCATATAATATGAAATTTCACATACCACACGTAACACCGTCTCATTGACCCTTCTGCAGCACAGTCTTGGTGATGTAGGTTTAATTTGAATTTATGGCATAAGTTATTTAATCCTTTTTAATTTTATTACTGAAAGGCAATGAAAATATGTGACCTTAGTTCCCATTCTTTAATTTTGTGGCAGGCTTTGTGTTGGAAATTCCTCACACACTGAATTGTCTCAGTCTCTTCTTGACTCATTCCCTGCACCCAAGAAAGCTACCACACAAGCCACCTAATTAGCTAACAGAAAATCAATAACGAGGTTTCAAAATGGGCCTTTTCGATCTCGTTCTCTACCTTTAATTTGTTGCCCCAATAATAATAATAATAATAATAATAATAATAATAATAATAATAATAATAATAATAATAATAATAATAATTTTTTCCGAAAATTAGCTGCATAAGCTATGTTCCCGCCCTATGCATGCTATTCAGGGACATAGCATATAAACGTCTTGTACTGCTTTAATAATAATAATGATATATACACAGGATAGCCCCATCAGTGTAAAAACACTGGTAACAAAGGGGGGTTCTGTTACTAAATAAGTGCCCAAGATAATAAAATACACATCTTCAAACATTAATAGTGGCATGCATGGTTACGTAGCGGAAGCCTGATGCAAACACGAGAGTGTTGGGACAATTCAAAGGTTTATGCGAGCTTGATCGAACACAGACTCTTAGACATTTGTTACTGAAGAGCATATCTCTTCACAACAGAAAAGGCTAATACATGCGTAATGTGTACAGTGTACTGGGAGGGTACTGTAATTTAAAGGGTTTATGGATCCAAGGGAGCTGCCTTAACCTCTCTCCATCCTCCCCCACCCCCTTAAATAAAAATAACAAAAAAGGTAATGAAACTACACGCACAGAGAAGGCAATTTCTACTTGACATTTCTGCTATACTTCATGGAATTGGAATGGGTGTATGTTTCAATAAAAATGGCACTTCAAAATGTACTCCTGGAGCAAAATTACATATGCATCTCAGTGTTGAGAGTGAACCAAGGGAGTTATTGTCATATGAGACCACTATACAAAGGGAGCTCAGATCAGGCCCCAGTTGTTCAAAAGTTGGATAGCGCTATCCACCAGATAATTCACTATCCAGTGGATAAGTGTTAGGGAAACCAATTGCGTTATCCACTGGATAGAGATTTATTCGGTGGATAGCGCTATCCAACTTTTGAACAACTGGGGCCAGTATAACTGGACAGGTATGGTTAAGTTTATTTACATGAGACCAGCATCATGAAAGTATAAGTGATCACATAAAGCCAGTTAGAACTCAGCACACTAGCTCTCACCTGCCATAGCATGTTTCCACAAAATTGGTATGAACCAAAATCCTCAAGCAAATTGCTGAACAGAAGGACAAAAATCTCAGCTGGTCTTATATTGTGTAGGCAATTACTCAAACCAGTTCATGTAGTCAGAAGCGATGGATTGTTACAAAAACAAAGCTGAAGTCGCACTAGTCCGAGTTTGCACGCGTATCATACAATGTCCACCTTTATTTATCACACTCATCATCCTCATAGCACCTCCAGGTGGAGTAAAAGACCACAAATGAGCACCATACTCAAAAATTCTTATTTATTTGCTTTGAGACGCCCCCTCATAAATGGCTTGAAATTTACAACAATAAAAGCACTGCACTCCATTTGAAAATCATTTGCAGCTGCTGATTATGATAAATAAAACACGCACTTTAGAAATTACTATTGATGTCTCAGCCATTAGGGATGTTTGTTTTCACAATAGAAGTAAAGTCAAGGCTGCGTCAATCTCTCTTTATTAACACATAAAGGTACTGACCATTCAATTCTGGAGGCTTCTCCTTCAAGCCAGTCAAGCCAGTAGAGCTGAACGTTAGTCAATCCCAACAACCCAACAATTCAATTCGCCATCTTGCTTCGTGCAAGATTGTTGTTGTCGTTGTTTAGGCTTTATCCACGGACGACAAACCCGAAAACTGCACATCTTCGAAATCGCTTCGAGCTGAATCTTAGCGTTTTCCTCAGTCGTCGGTAGCTTTCATTGTATATCAATATTAGCAAGGAAAATGTAAGTTTCATCGCTCAAACACCTGACAAAGACCAAAGAGACAAACATTCTGCGCGATTTGTGACGTCATACTGCTCGCTTCCTCGGCCAACTCGTTCCCAGTCTTCAGAGACACGATTTTGGTCATTTTGGGTACTTTTAACGGCAAAAAAAAAAAACGGATTTTTGTTTCTTGCCATCCAATTTCTCTTGCCATTTCGGAATTAACACATAATGAACTACCAAAATGTGAAAAAAAAAATTTAGTTCATAGGCACTTTAACTTTCCTATGAAATCGAACTTTGGTATAACTTGAATTTATTTCCCCTTTTTCCAAGACAATGCTTCAGAGATATAGGTTTTTCATTCCCTTTCCGTTTGCACTCTAATAGATTGAAATTGACCAGTGTACGATATACCATTTGAAAGGCTGATCTGTGATTTTTATTAAAAAAGAAAGAAAGAAAAGAAAACACACACACTGAAGAAGGTTGAAGCTTTTATATAAATTGTTTTCAAATGTCTATAGGAGTGAGAAGGATTAATTAAACACAAAGGAAGTGCAAGGATAACTGACCCAGCATTTTTCGCTGAGTCAAGTTCTTAAAGACAAAACATGAAATTTTTTAAACGACCGATGTCAGGAACTGACGCCTGCGCAACAGCGCTCCAAGTCAATTTTTTTCAAGTTCGTCGAGAACGCAGAGTGAAGGTAAACTTACAACTTGGTTTATCCCCAAACATCCCTTTTCGGTTGGTTACTCTGGAAACATCCTGCATGTGTTATATTTATGTTGACTTATTTGTAACGCCTGCACCGTGTTTCGGCAATTTATAGTAGTAGTCTTCAATGCTGTTATTAAGGTCAGGCCATGGCGACCATCGCGACGTGGAGTCGGAGGCAAGCGACGTGGATTGCTGGTCATTTGGGCCCTTTCACGGAACACTGGAAAAGTTGAAAATTTACATACTATGTAAATAACATGTAAATAACATGTAAAAGGGTAAAAAGATACTGTAAAAAGTAAATTTACATGATTTTTGGACTTTTACATTTTCTCAAAAGATACTGTAAATATCATGTAAATTTTGGCGTTGAAACATGTAAATCGAAAGAAAGATACTGTAAATATTGTAAGGCAAAAGAACACATATCATGTAAATAACATGTAAATTTATAAGAGCGAGCCTGCCGAGATCCTGTAAATACCATGTAAATTGAAAAAGGGTGGCTGCCAAGATCCTGTAAATAACATTGTAAATACCATGTAAATTGAAAAGGGGGGGCTGTCGAGACCCTGTAAATACCATGTAAATTAAAAAAGGGGGGCTGTCGAGATCCTGTAAATAACATTGTAAATACCACGTAAATTGAAAAAGGGGGCTGTCAAGACCCTGTAAATACCATGTAAATTGAAAAAGGGGGGCTGTTGATATCCTGTAAATATCATGTAAATCGAAAAAGGGGGGCTGTCGAGATCCTGTAAATACCGCGTAAACTAATAAAGGGAGGCTGCCCAGATCCTGTAAATACCACGTAAATTGAAAAGGGGGGGCTGTTGATATCCTGTAAATATCATGTAAATCGAAAAAGGGGGGCTGTCGAGATCCTGTAAATACCGCGTAAACTAATAAAGGGAGGCTGCCCAGATCCTGTAAATACCACGTAAATTGAAAAGGTGGGGTTGTCATTATCCTGTAAATATCATGTAAATCGAAAAAGGGGGGCTGTCGATATCCTGTAAATGTCATGTAAATTGAAAAAGAGGGGCTGTTATTATCCTGTAAATATCATGTAAATCGAAAAAGGGGGGCTGTCGATATCCTGTAAATGTCATGTAAATTGAAAAAGAGGGGCTCTCGAGATCCTGTAAATATCATGTAAATCGAAAAAGGGGGGCTGTCAAGACCCTGTAAATATCATGTAAATTGAAAAAGGGGGGGCTGTCAATATCCTGTAAATACCACGTAAATTAAAAAGGGGGGCTGTCAAGATCCTACAAATACCACGTAAATTGAAAAGGGAGGGCTGTCAAGATCCTGTAAATAACTTATACAGACGTCAGTAAATAAAAATGTGTAATAAAAATACATACAAACTTTATTGTTTCATTCTGCCCAATTCAATAAAAATTATAATTCGAAGTATGTGCTTTCAAAATATTTTCACATCAATATAATAGGTTTGTTAAATGTATAAATATCCTTGTATTTCGATTCAAATGGTAATAATTGTTGTTTTCGACTAATTAAGTTATTTTAAAAGATACTATACATTTGTAGTAATCATTCTTACAATTTGTTATATACACCCAATTGAAAAAACGTTGTCAGGTGAAAAGCATAAATCAGTGATGATGCAACCCAATGGTGCTCCAAGAATTATGCATGGTTTGAGAAGCCATATCAAAAACTCGAAAGAGTGTTTCATCAGGTATCCAAACACCTCAAAGTCGGTCAAAAAAACTTGGCTGTGCCTCGTTTTTTCAACCCACTTCTCGGGGTTTGGATATCCTGATGAAACACTCTTTCTCCTGTTTGATATATTACTTCAAAATGTTACCTTGCTATGAGTATTAGTAAATAATTTTTGCACTTATTGCTCGAATGTTGAGCGGAATCCGTCTTAAAGTGTCAAGATACATGTATTTGACTATGGTATATTTCTAAGATTTGTTATGTAGATGCCGACATCATATTTTACAGCATCAACTTTCACAAAAGAAAAGAAAAGTTCATTGAACTAGATTTGATCGAATTGTTGTTCTGTACCATATTTTCCTGGTTAAGTGGACAAGTGCTTACAACTTGGGGCTCACAGACACAGCATTCATTTTAGTATTTGTAAGTTTAGAATTTGGTACTCAGGACATTGTGGAGTGGTATTCGGTGATGGTTTACGCACCCAAAGTAGTACACCCATCGGAGAAGAATCAGTCTCATCAACAGAAATGTATGTGTACATTGTGTAAGGTCGACTTATGAATGCTGTTAAATTTGTACCTTATTTGAACCCTGGTTTTTATAACCAAGAAAATATGTTACGTGTAAGCAAAGTTCAATTGCACATGACAAATTAGTACCGGTAGGTAAATCGATAGTTACGAGGTTATCATAGGTGATAAGTTCTCCATTGTTTTTACATTTTACTACATTTCTCAAACAGAACCTGTCCTAGGGAACTCAGTAGGTCTTGTTTAGGTGTCCGTGGCATGCAAGGAATGCAGTGATCCTTGCACAATGGTTTCAGTCTTTTTAATGTGACAGAGGAAACCTGTCTCTCTTTTGAAAAGTGAAGGGCAATCATAATTTCTTGGTCTCTTTGAACCTGGAAGAGAAATGTGATTAACAGTAATTATAAGCACAGACACTTGACTAATTAATAGTTATAGTACCCAATTACAGTCAAACCGGATGTTCTTTTCCGGGCAACTTTGCAAACTTCCGCCGCAACATTGGTATTTTGATTGACAACTTGCTTGGAGCAATTTGCAACCGCTGCAAACAACTTGCTTGCTTCAGTTGCGAAGTTGTGTCATTTGAAAGCTGTGTCGCTAGTTTTCTCGGCAAACTCCTTTTTAAATTGAAACTTTGATTTGGAATATTACCCAGCTGGTGAAATTAGAGTTCTGTCATGCGAACGACAACGTGAGGCAAATTTATTTAAAGCAACAACAACAAATTTTACATCTGATATAAAACAAAGCAGGAAATTTAAACCACAACATATTGTCTACAAAAGTAACTTTATCTCAACAGCAGATCTTATAGCTTTTCACTAAATAAAATAGTTTTTAGTCGTCAGTTTTTCTAACACGAAAAATTATTTTTATGATATTCTGAGCAACATTTATAATATTGCAAACTTCAATAGGAATTTGAAGAGAAATCTACACAAATAAACTTGCAACTGTACTGGCCGACGTGGGCAACTTCAAAGCTTCATTCCTGTCATTTAGTTCACAAAATTACTCTTGCATCTGCATTATTGCAGCAACTAACCTCGCTTGTTCCTAGCGGTGCAGCTTTCTTTTTTTTTTGGGTAGTACAAGCTCAGTTTTCTGATTTCAAAAGCAATCTGCCGAGGAATCTACACAAACTAATTCGCAAGCTGAAGCGAGCAAGTTGCTCGTGGCGGTTGCAAATTGTTCCGAGCAAGTTGTCAATCAAAATACCAATGTTGCGGTGGAAGTTTGCAAAGTTGCCCAGAAAAGAACATCCGGTTTGACTGTAATACAGACACCCGGTCAAAACCTGCATTTTCTTGCACACTGAATTCACTACATGGTTATTAATAAGTACACACCAAACTGAATTACATTCAAGATATTCAGCACATTCAAAAATGTTGTCGGGAGAAGACCACAAACCATTAAAAAAAAATAAATAAATAAAAAAAAAAAATAAACGATACGACCGAGTGGTTTGCTGGGAAACATCTGAACTATTTACTGATTTGCATTTTGAAAGCCGTTCACTTGCATTGTTTGTCTGTTTTGATATCGCACTATTGCACTTTGTGCGTCCGTCACTCATGTACCCGACAGTGAACGAATGGTTGGTGGCAGGACTTTGTTCTACCGAATAGATTTCCAGCAAAAATTGCTTTAACTCAGGTACAGATGCAAACTTTGGCAAATTTCGCACCGTATAGCACTTAAATTGGCCCTTGTTGGCCAATTTGGCCACTTTCATGTAGGCTTGCACAGTTTCCATTGCCATGTGCAACTCGCTGGGATCAACATCAGTCACAAGAGAACAGGCTTGTATTTTGAATATGCAAATGATAGTATACATCTACCCAAAAATCCGTCGGGTCTCATCGTCAATGGTTTATGCTTTTCACCCGACAGCACTTTTTCAATTAGGTGTATTTATTTAGGAATGACTTTCACTAATAACAGATAGATTTCATTAATGGGATCAAAATTTCAATTTCACATAGCATATTTTAATATTCCAATGATATCCAGTACCATAATTTCAAATAACTGTTGATTGGTTTGTTACTAGTGTCAGGCAAATGGTCACATGCTGAGTATTTTGACTGTGATGAATTGTCTGCAGAGAAATGGTGTTGTGACATTTATCCAACACACTAAAAGGCTGGCATTGAGCTTTTAAGGCAATGGTTAAAACTTTTTTTCAAGTAATCTTAAAACTAATTTTCAGAAAACTTACTTTTACATAATTATATTAAAGAGTAATAAATTAATACATGAATACTTACAAGCCCTGTCTGCAACAACTTCAGGGAATCAGTTTTTATGGCATCCTGCCTTTCCTTTTCATAATCAGAAATCACCTAAAAGGTAATTTGAAGGATTCCCCTTGAATGAAATGTTCACATGCATGTACATAAAAAGAGCTGAAAGACTAAGTCAAAAAGGCAAATGGTACTAAACTATGAAATGATAATGACCACCACAGTTAATGATATCAACTTATGCAGCTGATAAAAGAACAACCTGAAAAAACTTCAGGCTTGAATTTTCTTCAGGTTGTTTTTTTATCAGCTGCTTAAGTAGATATTTTTTGTGGAATAAGGGTCCTCTGTGCATTTTTATGCAATCGGCCTTATATTCATCATTTTTCAAACACAGCATCCATGTTACAGGCTAACATGTTATATGTCAGCAACCAAATTTTAAGCCATCAACAAAAGCCTGGTGTACACTATTTGCCTTGATTTCATTGTGCAATAAAAAACAGTGATTTGATGGTTAGTCACTGCTAAGGCATAAATGTATCTTGCACAGAGGCCTTATTTTGTTCTCAAACTAACCCAGTCATGTGTTCCTGTCAGTTACAAACAAATGAATTCATTAATGGATATTTTTTTGCAATAAGTGGCTCTTGAAATGAACAATTCAAAGTGAAACTTGATCTGATATTCCATAATAGTTAATGCATGACTTCCAGCCTCAGGTCAGGGTGAGAGTTTGACTGACTTCGATTTGCATAATTACACAACCTATCAAGGATGGTGCCTCCTTATACAGATGTACTTTTGCAAAGGTTACGACTATGAGGAAAAAGTAGATCTTAGCAAGGGCTATTGAGATCCAGAGAGAAAAATGTAGGTAACCGCGCATTTTTCAGAGATAATTAAGGAACCATAATTCTAAAAACGCATTAAAATACAAAGAATGTAGGGCAATTTCTTTCCAAACTTGAGCTCTATTATCTCTGAAAAATTCATGGGCCCCCCAATTTTCTTTTTGGATTCTGATAGCCCTTGCTAAGATCTGCTCTTTCCACATAGACATAAACTGTGCAAAAATATTGTTTTATTAGTGGGCAATTTCCTTAAGAAATCTGAATAATCATGTACCAAGATGCACAGAACGTATGGGCAGTAACAAAAGGAGGCACCACCCTTAAGAATATGTAAATACCAGGCCTGGTGTTTGAGTTCTCTCAACATTTATGCATTGAAAAAAGTGGGCAGCGAAGAGAAAAGAGAATAAAAATAAAGAGATGTAAAAATAAAGAGATGTAAAAATAAAGAAATGTAACTGACTGTTACAGCCAGATTATGCAAATTGTAAACCTGTCAAATTCTTACTCTGGCCGGGTGCCAGAAGCCATTCATTAGTTTGTTATTGACAGGAATGCATGACCAGGTTTGAGTAACCAATGATTCGGTAAACAGGGCTGTCATTAAGCTTTGAGTCACCTGTTATCTTGAACTTCACACCCATAACAAACTTGTAAGTAAACTGTAAGGACAAGAAACTGAGTTTACCCATAACATTGAGGTCCCATCATGAATACTCAGCCATAACAGGTGTTACGGTTTACGGCCCTTAATGACAGCCCTGGGTATATGTTGTGGTTCAATTTTATCCTTGGTTCAATTTTTATTTTCTTTTGTTTTATATTCGTTATCATATATTTACATAAAAAAGAACAAAGGAAGATAAAAATTGAACCAAGGATAAAATTGAACTACAACATATACACTGATCACACTAATAGATGTTACCTGTCTGTCTGACAGAAACAGATGGGATATAAGGTGATGTGGTCACTCACAATGGTACAGCAGCTTGACAATCTGACAAAAAAACTGTCACTAGCAAACCATACCAAGCATAAAGATCTCACATTATGAAATTAAATGTATAAACATGATAAAATCCATATTCAGAGTCAATGTGGTCACTCGTAAATAGTACAGCAGCTTGAAGATCTAACAACAAAGCCATCACTAGCAAACTGTACCAAGTACCTGATGTGACCAATCGAACTTTTCAGTAATCAAACTCAATCAAACCCAATCAAACTAAATTGAATGACTAGGTTTGATTGGTTTGGAAATCGAACACAATCGAACTAAAGAAATTGTGTGAAAGTTTGATTGTGTTCAATTTTCAAACCCAATCGTGCCATTCGAACAAAAAAAAAACTCATTCAAAATATATGTTATTTGAACAGTATGGTTCGCAATGTGAGAACAACTTACGAATTAAGTTCATCAGGCAGCAGAAGATTATATAAATTTCAATTCACCCCAGCTATTTTAAATTTTCATATATGATTCATTTATTTCTTATCAGCATATGTAATCTTTACAATAACCCACGCGAAATTCAATGAACCAAGCCGATGATGTGGAAAGAGTTGGCATTGTAAGCTGCCGAGAAAAACTTGCATCTCCCCAGATTTGGCTCTGCCACCTCTATTTTCAATGGAATGTTATCCCACACCGATCATGTTTTGTGATTGCCTTGCAGTCGAACTGAATCGAACCTTATCGAACACAATCGAACCTGATCAATGTTCGATTGCTCCATTTTTTTATGAGAGCTCGACTGAGTTCGATTACCGAACCCAAGCGAACCCAATCATATGATTGAGTTCGACTGGGTTTGATTGAATTTGATTAATCAAATGTTCAATTTGGTTTGATTGGTCACGTTGGGCAAGCATAAAGATCTCAAACTATGAAATAAAATGTGTAAACATGATAATTTAAAACAAAGAAAATATAAGCTTATTCCAGTCTTGATTTTAAAAGGTGTGGGAACTCAGAAATGAGCCACAATTAATGTTGAGCTTACATAATGTACTTTTGAAGTCCCAAAGAAAATGTCATCAAGAACACTTAAAGTACGGGACAATTCGCTTAAACGTGGTAAATATCAAACAAGGCAACAATATTTGGATATACAAGAGCCTTAGCTCACGTTTTACAGTCTAAAATTTAGCTTACCTTGGCAATTACAACAAGAACCATGCATGATCATGAGCCATCAAATATGGCGGCCAAAGTTGACTCGATGCAGTTTTTTAAGTGGCAGAAAAACATTCCCACCGATCGTTAATCCGCTGTAAGAAGATTGTTTGCAGCTATTCAGAGACCGTGAAGCAAGGAGAAGGAATAGTTCACAAGCCATCTCTCCAAAGCGACAGAAATTTTAGACCTCAAACGATGAATTCAACCGAAGATCGTTGAAACAGGCGCCACAAATACGAACAGCACGTCGGAAAGGGAACTACTTTGCGCATGATCAATTCGTACCCAAGGTCACTCGGCCAAACCCACCATGGTACGAGATTGGGCCAGAACCGGCAAATAAATGAACTTCAGTAGCTCTAATAATATCAGTACTCTAAATCTACAACGAAATTTCTTTCAAATTGCAACTGCGTTTTTTCTTTTTTTCTTATCCGCTAAGTTGAGAAAACTAAATCAGGTAACTCGATGCAAGGACCACTTGGACAAACAGTAGCGAGGTGAAGCCGGATCTTGGTGTAGATCAGGATCAGCAATGTTGAATAAAACAAAAAACCAATTGCAAGGCTGATCGGACAGCTAAGAAGGGTAATAATTTTATTATATAAAAAAAAATAAAATTATTACCCTTCTTAGCTGTCCGATCAGCCTTGCAATTGGTTTTAAGTTGAGAAAATACCGCTGACAAGGAGCAACGAGCCAGGCTGGTACATCAAATATGGGGCACCTTGCGCGAATCGTTCACCAATGAAATTGAACGGGGGTATTTTCAGATGAATAAAATTAACGCCAGTGCTCTGTTTAAAACGTTTCTAAATTGATGAACTAAAGCAAATTTGTAACACCTATAAATTATGATGCCCTGTTTGCGACTTCATGATTTACAGCAGGAGCCTGAGATTTTATGATGCCCAATTTGCGTCAATTTACAGAGTTTTTGTGGTGCCCCGTTTACGTCAATTTACAGAGATTTTATGATGCCTCGTTTCCTTCATTTTACAGACATTTTAAAGAGCCCCGTATATGCCGTTTTACAGACACTGGTAGAGTCTAGATTCACATAGGTCCAAAGGAGGTCATTTTCTTGCCTTAACTTACATCGAGAAAAATTCAAGAAGGAAGAAAAAAAGAAAAGAAGAAAGAAAAAACCGGAACAGAATGGCACACCAACGATCGTTAGTTGCCAGGAATTAAAATTTTAAGAATATAAATACAGTGTTACCATAACAATTAATGAAAGCTAACCACCCTAAGCCTCCAGAACACTGTTCTTTGATAAACCGGAACTCTATTCTCTCTGTTCAACCCGAAGCTCGATTCTTGCGTACGTCAGTACTCGAACGATAACTGATTTACTAGATTGAATATACCTTACATACCCTGGGAACGACCTTCCTTTGAGCTATGGAAGACTACAGCCATTTAACAGAGCCTCGTACATGCCATTTTACAGACATTTTACTTGGCCCCGTATATGCCGTTTTACGTCAGAGCCCCGTATATGCCATTTTGCTTTCACAAAGAAATCACCTAAATTTCTTTTCAGATACAGGAGCCCATTACTCTGTCAGATAACAATTCTGTTAAAAAATTACATGTTGAAAATCACTATTTACAGCTCATTTACATGACACATGGAAATGATATGCGGTTCAATCGCCCCCTTTACTAGTAACCATAAATTTACATGTTATTTACATTATCTTCAAATCTGCATTAGAAGATGCCATGTAAAGTACCATTTACAGGACATTTACATTGTCCATGGAAAGATATCAGTTCCTCGTAAATTCAATTTACAGAGTTCTAACACCACAGTTTTCTGTTAAGACCATT
Organism: Siderastrea siderea; assembly: GCA_964030785.1. Lineage (NCBI taxonomy): Eukaryota > Metazoa > Cnidaria > Anthozoa > Scleractinia > Rhizangiidae > Siderastrea > Siderastrea siderea. The sequence continues at coordinate 47,507,937 of OZ034972.1, forward strand.
TACATGTTATTTACATGATGTGTTAAAAACATTTACATGTTTTTTACACTACAGATACTGTAAATTTGTCAAAAGGAATTTACACGTTTTTTACATGTTTTTCGAATTATAAAACCAGAACGTGACCCTGTAAATTTTCATTTACACCACGTTTACATAATCTATTGAAACGTGTAAATTTCATGTAAATTTTATTTTACAAAACCTTAAAATGTAAATTGCAATTTACAAATCCTGTAAATCCAAATTTACATGAAAATTACATGTTTCGTAAATTTTCAACTTTTCCAGTGGAAATCCTACACAGTTTTAAAATGACTAATTGTGGTTGAAACTCAGTTCAGGGAGAAATCAAAGGAAAAAGTTATTTACCTTGAAGGGAATAAGCTTGAAGATTACCGAATTTGAGTCGTGTTGATCGACAGCCGAGTTTCAGCCTGACGGTAAAATGTAAGCGAAGGAAGCACGGCATATTTTCGGGCAATTTGTCTTTAATTGACCTCCAAGTCGGTGCTCATAGTGAATTGTACATTCCCTTACCTTCCATCACACTGTCCCTTTAACACCAAATTAAACGAGACTTCAACTAACATCATCAACTGGCGATAAAACCTCAGTCAGTTAACTGACTGAACTCTGAACATTGTCGAAACTTCATTAACAGCTTGTCTCCAATAACTAGCAACCCAGCTTTTCATTCGGGGAAAACCTTGGCCTTGAATCAAGGCCTTGAATGCAGCTCTAACCTATGAGTTTGTAGATAAAATCTGAAAATATTAATTGCACCTAAGTGAAAGCTGTGTACTTTAGTTGTGTACTGTTGCGCTGTTGCGCTTTTTAATATGTTGTACAAGGTAGTTTAGTCTGAGTCGGTAAACGGAGTCCTGTACGGTGTGACCATGAAAGCTGTTGGGCAGTACGTTCTGTTGTACCTTTTATCATGCCGTACATGGTGGTTCTAAAGTTTGAGTCTGAGGATTAAATCCTGCAGTGTGACCATTCGAATGAAAGCTACTGAGCAGTCCTTTTCTTTGACGCTCAGGATGTTGTACAAGATTATTTTAAGGTTGAAGTCTATGGATAAATCCAGCGGTGTGACCATTTAATGAACGCTCTCTAGCAGCATTTTTCATGGTGCTGTTTTGTTTTTCAGGATCATCCCTTTTACTCGGCTTTAACTGTGAAGATACTTTATCCATGTATCGTTTGATTGGTTGCAGGAGTCCACATCATAGCCAGTATGGACATGGACCCAACCAATCTTGCCCAGATGGCCCAGATGGCAATGCAGCATGGGGATTTTGCACAAGCCCTCCAATATCTGTCCATGGGCCTCGCACAGCTGCCGCCTTCCGTCCCACAGTACGCTGCACCTTTCCTTGCTGAAAGAGCGGAATGCCTTTGGCATTTGGGAGAACCCCAAACGTCGGTCCAGGAAATGCAAGACGCCATAAGAGCTGGACTACTGGAAGACGGCATAAATTCTGAGGTGATTGGACGTACAACATTAATCTTACCTTTTCACGTCGTCCAGGAGCCTACAGTGATTCTACGGTCAATAGATAAATCGCGCGATGATCGAATTATTCAGAAAAAAATCCCTTGGCCATATCTGTGCAAATTTGCTTGTAAGGCCTGTCTCATTTTAAACAGTTATTGGATGAGGTGAGGTTTTTGTGATATCCGGAATAATCCGGCAGGTCGAGGTAAAGGGCCAACCATTTAACTTTTGAAGGGGGGGGGGGGTGGGGTTGGGTGATTTTGAAAAAAAATACCCTGCAAGTGCATATGCGTAAGAAAAAATTCCTGCACAAGACTATTGTCCAAAAAAAATTCATGCACGTACAGTGGGCTGGAAAAAAATTCTGGTAAGATGTTCCCTGGGTTGACGCATTGATCTTTATCAGCAGACTGTTAAAAGACTTAAGTATCTGCACTTGGGTAAGAGGGATTCTTTGCACAATGATGTGTCCCTCTCAGATGGCTTTTTCTTTACATTTGTAGCACCTGTGGTTACCATTCTTGATACATGTTTCCTGAACTTCAAGATCACGGCTAGTGTTGTGATTTGAAGAACAATGTTTTAAGTGCACTCTTAATCAAGAATGCCGGAATAGCTGTTGGAATATTAGTATACAAGCTTGTTACGTCCATTGATACAAGGATTGCGGTCGCTGGAACTTTTTTAGTCCTCTCAATTAATGGAGCACAGAGTCAGTTGACTTTATCAGTCTTTGAGATATGACTTCTGTTGTTGTGCTAACGGCTGGAGTAGTACGTCAACAACTGCCGCTAACTTCTCTGTTGGACCTGAAACTCCCGAAATTATAGGTCTCCGGCCCAAGTCGGTTTGTACATTTTCCTAAGGGTGTAAAATACTGGAATTCGAGGCGGATTTGGTGTTTGGCAAAGCCATTTTTCAATCATTTTGTTCATGTGGTGTTCCTTGTGAAGTATTGTAATCAATTGTTCTACTTTGAGGGATATCTCTTCAACCATAGGTACTGCAAGAAACCTCAGTAGTTTTTCATGTTCGTGTATGTTATCTAATTGAATTTGCCTCTCGTTTTTCTTGTCAGCTAGGCTTATGAACACAGATGTAGCCCCTTTGTCAGCTTTCCTGGTTTTAATTTCTATGTTATTTTCAAGTCTCTAAGTGCTTCGTGTTCTGCTGGATGCAGATTATTTTTTTGGCTTTGTAATGTGTGCTTCAGCTGCGAGTTGGATTCACCCTTTCTAGATAGCTCTTTAAGGCAACCCTTTTTTACTGGTGGTTCCCAGATTGATTTAACAAGGAAAGGATGTGGTTTATTGTCTTACCTGGTTCATTATCATCCGCACTATGCACTGTACTGTTCTGTAGCGCTATGCACGCACTATGTACTGTACTGTAGGCACGGGAAATTTCCCTTTCGCATACGGTCGTTGCGGTCGTTACCACTTAGAAAATTTTTGAACTGTTATTGAAAATTTTTCTATTAAAAAGAAAGACGTTCACAACCCAGAATCGAACCCGGTCCTTTCATATACTAATCTCTCACCCTTACCACTACACTAGTACCACGCCAGTCTGCCAGAAGTCCGAAAAGTTAAAGTACATATTATAAGTAACCTTACTGTCTTTCATCACTGATACATCTATAACAGGTGACCCTAGGCCTTTCCGAACTTTTAACGTAAATTTAACTTGGGCTTAAACTTCGTTCTTTCTAAGGCTATTAGAAAATGTATTTGTTGCCTCATTGCAACTTAATCCAGAGCATATATCAGGGCATTTACCATGGCTAAAGCCTTAGTTAGTTACCAATGGTGTTATCTACCGTCAAAACTGGCAACGACCGTTTAGGCATAGGCGTGTTCGCCTTGCAAATGATTAAAGTCCAGGAACAGGTCTGACTCATTTCATCAGTGGCAAGGGGTCACCTTCTCAATGTTTTACATTCGGTGCTGACATTAATGTACTGTATTATAAAGTTCAGTCAAAACTCTTAGATAAAAATTAATATATTCGTTCAAAGTTTCTTTCACAGATCCTTTATAATTTGATTTATAATGAAGGCCTACTAACCCATCCACACACACAAAAAAAAAATTCACGCAGAACGTTGGAGGGAGAAAAATATCTTGCAAGCACATACCCCAAGAAAAGAAATTCATGGGGAATTAAGGGGTCGAAAAAAAATTCATGCCTATACCAAATGACCCAAGCCCCCCTTCATAAGTTAAATTGTTGGCCCCTAAGTGTTATCAGCCGAAGCCGACGCCAAGCTGAAGGCCGTGATGACAGTTACGGAGACCTTTATTATTCTGGATATCACAAAAACCGAATCTACTAATTGTTTTATTATTCATTGTTTTAAAGAGAATACAACAAACACACCTTTTGTAAGACAAGCCATCTTTTTTTTCGTGCTTCCACAAAGAAAGATTTCAAAATTTGTGCTCTTTCTTGTCTTCTGATTCCTGAATATTTCTCCCTGCCTAAGGTACTCGTGAAAGAGTTCCTTTGCTAATTTGGTGGTCTTTATCTATCAGTAATCTATCACTAATCTTTCTATTTCTTCCTCACTTTAAGTAGCAAATCAACTTGCGATGTTCAGTTTCCTTGGCTTTGTGCAAAGCTGCTACTCGCAACCCGTGAACTTCACATTGCTCTTGGAAATCATGCATTGCATTGCGCGCGCAACCTTGTAGCAGATAAGGGAATAATCTGTAGTTTGCGCCGATTTCCTGAATTAGGCTCTTAGCCTGTGAGAAGGCAGATAGTGTCCACAATGTATAACAATCCTGGTTATCCGTGCGTTACGGTACGAAGGGAAGCGTACACGTATAGAATTCACTGCATAATCGAAGAGAGGGAAAATGCCGTACAGTAAAAAAACGAGTTTTGAAGAGTTCTTTTTAAAGTGCTAATCACCTAGTTATAAGTAGGATCTTTTGAGCTTAGTACACCTCCTATAATCGTTTTACTTCAATCAGCTCATCCATGTTTTGCGTGTCGACGCTGGACTTTTTCTTAGCGTTTGGACAGGGAAAATTGAGTCATCAGGGATATAGACTAGTTCTGAAATTATATGGCAGATTCGTTTTGGTCTGTAAACTTTGTCTGAACATTTTTCTACGAGCACTGATCGATGGATCTTGCAGCAAAACTTTGAAGAACCTCAAAGATTATTTCCACAGAACAGACCTATATCATTCTCAAATACTGATTCTGCCTTATGTTCTTATATATTTACCACTCATACAAATGTTAACATTCTTCACCGTTTCAGTTTATGAAGGAAACGTGGACAAATCGTGCCTGGTTTCTGCATCAAGAACATCACTACAACCTGGCAGAACAGTGCGCAAATATCGCCCTTCATTTTCGAACTTACGCCCGCACAGGTAAAGCCCAACCTTTTCTGTGCAGAGCTTTATCACGCTACGAACTGGACAACATGGCTGGAGCTCAGAGAGACATCAATGAAATAAAAAATCTAGATAAAGATTTCGCAAGGGTAAGGAAGAATCGTGCTCAGCCAAACACGCATTATTCATGCAAATATTTGAATGAATGATTACTTTTTACCTGTAGGAATTTGAGCAGAAATTTGTGACTTGCAGTTATTTTAAACAGCTTTACTTTTAATTAATTTCAGTGATATTAACCTAACTTTGTGAAACACCTTTGCAGGCCACTGCTCGAATACAAAAAAACACGGCTGTTCAAGAGTTCCAAGAGCAAAACTACGAGAAGGCGTTAAAGATATTCCATTTCGCACTTCTGCTTCACCCGGAGGATAGCTCAAAGGCGTCATTCAAACGTTCTGTTGACAGCCATCAGGCCTCCGCGTATTTCAAATTGAAAAAATATGAGAAGGCGCTAGAAGTTGGAGAAAGCTCCCATGAGTCAAATCCATCATATAAATCCACGGTATGTACATAGTTGATTGAACGTTTGTTTACGTTTGTGCAGGTCGGCTTTCCAGTCAGGATTCCAAGCGGGAGAGCTTCTAATATATCAATCCAAACTCAATTTTAGCGTTCAAATGGCTGGCTAGATCTTATATACTGTCATATTTTTTTCGAACAAGACTTTTGTTGAACAAACATTTTACACTGCTCCAAAATACAAGTTAATAATTGGCTTACTATACGCTGCTTAAAATACTTATAGTAATTTACAATGCTTGACCTTACAGCTACATTAACTTCATACCTTACAGTTACAAAACAATATCGCAAATTACTTATTAACAACTAACGCTAGTCACAACAGAAAACTACCAAACCCTTTGACATTACCTAGGCAAAAGCGACCTATACAGAGTAAATATGAACTAGGTGAAAGAAAGAGTACATATCTCATATATGAGATATTTAGTAAATAAACCCGTTCTGGATCCTGGGATAACGGAGAATAATGCCCGGCCGAGGCTAAAAGATTGTCCGAAAAATGATCATGAACGGTTGGTCGGGAAGCGACGCTTCGAGGGCAACTGTGAAATTCTGAGGACAATCTTTCAGCCAAAGGCATTATCCTCCGATCTAGAGCAAGCCATTTCTTTTTTGCAATGATCAGCTGAATGATACCAGGAGGTAAACTTGATCCAGAAAGAAGCAGAAACTGGACATTTAAAATAAGTGAGAAATTGTATGCTCAACATCGATGCAGAAAGGGCAGTAAGGATAGGCTTTTTTCTTCATTTTTGAGCTATTTTGTCTACAAAATAGCCTCATAGTCGGCATGCAGCCTCAAGTTTCTGAGAAGGTTGGTTCTTTGGTTGGTTTTTGGGTGGACCATGTTCGGCATTCCCGATGACTGTCGAATTTTACCGAAGGGCTATTTGTCGGGGCCGGAACAAAAATGCAGATGAGAACGCACGGAGAATTCCGCTACTAGAGCGACACGACGAAAGTGTCCGGATTTCAATTGCTTGACGCTGGATATTTATATATCAAATAGGAGTGGCTGACTTCCTTGTGGTAGACTTCCTTAGAAAACGAATGGTCAGCACAAACCTGGTTTACACGTGAGCGGAAGCGAGTTCTAGTAAATAATGCGTGGGTTATCTGATATTTATGATGTTCGGTCTAGGAAATATTTGTCAGCTTCGTTTGTTTTGGTAGATGAGAATTGGAACAAATCCTTTGTATGCATGCGCATAACTTACGTTTGGAGTTATATGGTGTGAGAAATAACGTGACTTCTGTGCAGGGATGTCCCATAGTAAATGATGGTAAAAAGATGGCAAATAGTTTGAAGGTATAAAAAGGGCAGAATTGTGAATTTCGAACTAAAACGAATTATTGTTCGCACCTTTTGGTAGGTTTTAAAATTAATGCCCATGCCACTCGATCACTAGGTCCGTCAAAGGCACAAGGTCGACAAGGAAAAAGATTGTATGGGTGGCATAAACGTTGCTCGTACCTGCAACTAGCTAAGCGCAAAGTTAGAGGCGACTTACCAGAGAAATGGGTTGCTGGTTAGGCTGCGTGGCAGTAGCGGGATTGTTTGTACAAAGTTTGAGCGGAAAGATCAGCACGACAAACAAATCAAATCAAAACAATTATCACCTCCAATACGAAGACAAAAACGCAATAGCTCCACGCAAGATTCGTTTCACAGTTTTATAGACACAAAAATCGGTTATCATTTTTCAGATTACAAAAAACGCATAAATTTACTCATTCCCCACTTCCTTTTAAGTTTCTCCCTTTGTTACACAACTCTAGCTGCCACGAAAGCCAATAAAAAGCGCCGAAAACGAACTTATGACAGTCTCATGAAAGTCTCGTGACTCGCCATTGAACTTTGTCTCATCACCTGTTTGTACGTGACAAAACACCATTCGTTTACACAAAACAGTAACCTGATTTCACGCTCAATCAACGTAACACGTTCTTTACACGGGAAACGACCCACACTAAACATTATCACATGACTGCCTGGCCGTGCGATAACCCCCCCCCCCCCCCCGGAGCTATTAAAGCAAAATTTGGCCTTGACTTGATCACATGTACTCCATGTGATAAAATTCACGTTGTTTACCACACAGGCGAATATCCCCATTATTCTCGAATTCGCTCATTTAAAATTCCAACGATTCTTTCGCCCATTACCACCTCTCTACATAACAAAACATCCCTTAATATTATTTTCACCCAATTTTGCAACCACTGATTTTTGTGTGGCTTCAGCGAAGCTGAGACCACTACCGTGTGGCACCAATATTTTTTCGGGAGTTCAATTTTGCGAATGGCGATTTTTTTTGTGTGTTTTGCGTGACTAATTTTTGCGATTGGGGAAACTGTTTATTCTTCCTTGGAATTAAGTTTTGCGATTTTCCGGAAGCCGCCTTCTATTTGGAATTATAACATTCTCGTTTTTTAAGTATAAACAATCGAATGCAGGTGAACAACATGAAGATGTATAACACGTTAAATCAGTTAATCAATGGAGTACCTTCAGACGATCCTTTTCTTTAAAGCTTTTAACAGCTTAATACTTGTAATGTACCGACTGCAATTTCATCGTTTTATTTCTAAATGTTTTGCTTCTAATATCGTTTTATTTTTAAAAGAAAGAGACGGCTTAAGTAAATGGGCACCAACATAATATTACATCACATGTAAAAGGCGATGTTTGTATACAAATTTCGACAATGGAGTAAATTTTTGCGGGAATTATTTTTTTCGCGGGAACATTTTTTGCGGATCGGGAAAAAACCGCGAAAATCCGAAAAATTTGAATCCCGAAAAAACTAGTGCCACACGGTATGTCAGCACGTGCGACGTTTCAGGTTTTTTTGACAGATTGCTACGTGACTAGTCACGCAAGACTTGCACAAGTCACACAATGGCATGATCTTTTCTAACAAGGCACGCTTATTACTTGATTTTAGCTGTGCGTTCCAAAATTTAAGTCCATGTGAAATAATGTGGAAAATAAAACAGAGCTTATTTATATATTTGTCTGGATACGGGAGTTGCCACGTTCGTCAAGCATGATGTCACGCAAGAAGAAGACGTATGTGACTTTCAAGGTCGGCTATTCTCTTCTGGTTCAAACATTACAGAATTAATTTTTGTAACAAGTTGCGCTTCCCACTAGATCCAAAATATTTGTCATGGAAAAATAATCTTTATAATTGAAAGCCACAAAATTAAATTTCAATCCATTGAGCTTCCGAGAAACATCTGAGAATGAGCTTCAGAAAGGACTGTTTTGTATTATTTTGTTTGTCCCATATTCACACTGTTGTCAGATATTTTACAGATTTTATCTCACTTTCAAATCTGTAAAAAGACCTGGGAACGAGGTTGCACAATATTGGACACAGCTCCATTTATAAGGTAAACTCTGTCTAAAAACCAATACTTTTCGAATGCTCAACGCTACTCAAATAAACAACATCACAATAGTGTACCTTGGTACACGCACGTTCATTCAACAACCATTTCCGTAAATCTCATTGACAGCTACAAAATAGCTCACGCACGCTATGCGTGCCTATGTTTTTAAGATGTATACAGGACGTTATGATGTATTTTGTATTGGAAAACGGATAGCTTAACTTATTTTATCACGCAAAATGGGAGGGAATAGGTTTTGTGCCTTTCTTTCATGTCAAAACCGTTTTGCATAAGCCTTCACTTTGTGGTTGGAGGAGGAAAACATTGAGAGGTGATGAGAGTACTGTAAATTGCTTTACACGTGAGCTTTTCATTTGAAGGTGGCGTATTCGTCGTAGCATGCAGGAGGTTGATCCCTCTGTGTAGCGGCGTCAGCTCCGATGACGGAGAGATCCGTGAAACTCAAGAAAACTAACGACTCACAGATTCCACAAGGCTGGGGTTTATTGTGCCAACTTTTACAGCAATCCTGAATGATATGACGTGTTGGGGCGAACGCTCTAGCAGGTTCTGGTTCCCGTTGTTCCCGTCGAATTTCTGTGAGCCTTATGGAAAATTACACACGTTTTCGCGATATAAAGGCTAAGGGCACGTGATCACTAGCGGAAAATAGTTGTGACATAATTGCGGTTAAAGCTAAAAATATACAAGAAAAAACTATTGAAAACTATAAGGCACACGGGTGCCGTTACACTCCGTTTTAAGATAATTTTTCAGGTTTGTGGTATTGCTGATCATCTTCTAGTGGAAGAGCGTAATATAATTGCAAAAAGGAGCAATGGATTTTATATTTGCGCAGAAAAGCGTTAAACAAAATCAAGCTGTTTCTCGCCTCATCAACCAGGCAGGAAGTTTTTCAACGCCAGCTTTGTTGAACAGAATTTTTGTTTATCCAAGTAAACCGGTTGTTCCAGATTATTTGGTTTGTGATTTCCTCTTTAACCTTGGAGGACGTGTTATTTATCTCTTGCCGATAGGAAATTTTACTACGTTAGAATTAGGCAAGCGCTGATTTAGGGGTAATTTGATGTCATAGTTGCAGTAAAAAAGAAGTTTACCACCAGCTTTGGAAAGTAAGGCTAGCGGACTGAGTTTCCACGGTCTGCTGTCAAGGTTACCTTCAAAGCGTTATCAAATAATACAAAATCGACCATATTGAGTCCACCCTCATTCTTACTCTTTGTGATAATTGGTTTTTTTTTTTTAATTTTGGATTCTTGCACTTCCACATATTATTTAAATATTATGCTTATAATGGGTACCCTGTGGAACAATCCCGAGATATCGTCCCAGTCCGATTTCGTTGATGTTTACATTGGGTTTTGGTTTAAGCAGAATCATGACTCCTCGACTGTGATTAGAACCGTGATTTCCAATTATTTTACCACCCCATTTTGCTTCCGACGTTTTGATACTCTGTTTTGATAAGTACGTTTCTCGTAAAATTCTTTCAAATTCGATATCTCCCAGGACTTGCTTTGGTATCTTCAGTTCATTTTGCAGAAACTTTCTTAGAGTTCTTTCGTTGTCTTCGGGTGATTCGTATCCATCATCTTTTTTGCCAAAGAATTTTATGTTGTTTCGTCTGTTAAAGCCTTCCGTTGCTTGATCACTCGATGTTACAGTTCGTCCAGCTTGGCAACTTTTTTGGTTGTAGTTGTCAGCATGGCCGCGGTCAAAGTGGCATCGTTCTTTAGTTCTTGCAAGTGTGTCTATGACATTTCAAGACTCTCATGGTATCCTTTTCTTTTTCAAGCTCTGATACTCTCGCCTTCAAGGTCTAAATTCCAGGTAGAAACAACAACACTTTGCCTAGCTTTTCTTGGATGTCATTTAGCTTTTTACCGCACAAAGTGCAGCCATGGTTGTGTTCTTCATCGTCAAACGCTTTGTCATCTTTTAGAGAACCTTGCTCTCAAATTCTCTTTCTTCTTCGGCTTTCTCTTGCCCCTTATATGAGTTCACCTGACTTTGTTGGTTTAAGGCGTTATTTGCCTTTGCAAACACCTTAAAACTTACTCAGAGAAAGATGGAGCTTTAAAAGACGCGTCCTCCATCTTCCAGCGTCTGTCTCAGTCCCATACTTTGTCGCATTTGATTAGTCTGGCGCCAATAAAAAAGCGAATTACTCCAAAGTAGGTTCAATTTTGTGTTTTTTCGCTGTAAAGCCTAGTCAGACACTGTTCAATTGAGTGCGGCGCTTTCTTCGGTGTCCGCTGTTGCGGGAGGCAATTTCTTTCTGCAACTTGCAATGCAACGCCGTCGCAAGACAAATTGCGGACGAACTTGCCCGTGTCACAACCGCTTCGCAAAGAAAAATTACGTTGCGAGTTGCAGGAAATGTCAGAACATCCTTCTTTTCGCAATGTTGCGTTTCTGCGAGTAATAGTGTTCTGCAGCTTGTCTCGCAATGCTGTCGTCATCGTTGCGTTGCAAGCTGCGAAAAAGTTGGCCCTTAGTTGTTCCGGGATGTGATCATGATGGCTCAGCGTACACTTAGAGAGTTGAATTAGCTTTTCCATCGATGGAAAAAAAATTTATTGCAAGACATTATGAGCAAAGGGATGAAATCTTGAATTAACAACTACCCTCAGTCCTATGCGCTAACCAGCTCGAGCAACCGCGCATCCACTGGAATCTACTGAGATAACCACAAGTGGATAGAAACCTTGTGATACTATGTGCGCTGGAACTACACAGACTATAAAAAAATAACGCTTTATTTTAATTAGACCGGGCTCATGGGTCTTTTTATGGACAATTACGTTCAGTAATCTTGTATAAATGCTTACTTACCCCCCAGTTTTGTTTTTGGATTCTGATAGCCTTTGCTAAGATTTGCTGTTTGCACATAGTTATGAACTGCGCAAAAATACCGTTGTATTAGTAGGCAAATTCCTTAAGAAACCGAATATCCTGAGATGCACAGAACGCGCATCTGCTGAACGTATCCACATAACGTATGCGCAGTACCAAAAGGACTCACCGTCCCTAAGTCATGTTTAACTGCGGTTCTTTTTGTGTAGAATAAGCTATCTTCCTCTGTCTTGGTGGTCATCCAATTTTACCAAATATGGGTCAGAAAAGTGCTTTCATATTATAAGATTATGTCTCGTCTCATTTTCACAGGAAGAAGCAGAAAGGTGGAAAGGAAGAGGGAATCACTTTTCCAAGGACCCCAATTCGGTGGACCTAGCAATCAAGTACTATTCACTTGCACTTAATTATACACCGTCAGATGAAAAGAATCTGAAAGCCACCATTCTTTCAAACCGATCTCTGATGTACTTAAGGAAAGGGAGAGACCAGGAGGCGCTTCTGGATGCCCAGCAGTGTGTGGATAACAAACCGAACTGGCAAAAGGTAAGACTAGACCCCGAGGGAATGGTTATTTAGCTGGGGACATTTGTTGGGGTCGTGCCTCTCCTTTCCGAAATCGGTACTTACACTGTACAACCCTGTGTATAGAACAGTTTTCAATTGAGTGTCGAAAGTAATGTTGTGTTTGCTTTGGTTTTGCTTTACTTCGCTTTCTGATTGGTTAAAAAAGCTCGCGCCACTTTCTCAGCCAATCAGACGAAAAACAAAAACCAATCGTCACTTGCCTGTACGCGTTTTCCCGCGCTAAACGCTAATTACTTGTACTTGCTTCGATTTCTGATTGGTTTATTTTGTGTTTTGTTTCTTCTGTGATTGGTTTGAGTAATTACTTTGGTTTTGGTTTTACGACACTCATTTGAAAACCGCTCTATTCTCGAGAGGCATTAACTTAGGTTTTGTTTTAACTTAACAATCGTGCAAACATAGCAGTAAACAAAAGATCAAAAGTGAGCCAGCCCAGCTTTGTCAACAGTTGGTCGCCTCATAAGACATGGTCTAGCTCAGTAGCCGAGAGTAACCAAGATAAAGCAGTAGGCGTGTCGCGACAGCTTGGCGGCAAAGTGGCCTCTGCTAACCTGAGAGCGAGCAATCCTGGCTCAGTTAAGATCTGTAAAATGGATCAAAGTTCCACTCATTAGAATGGGTAACGCTTTTTTGTTGTACATTTTCTTCATAAATGCATGCTTTGTCATTGAAATTCTTTAGAAAATTATGTGTTAGAATTGTAACTCGTCCACGTGCGATTAGCCGAGTTATAAATGAAAAGACAAGGATTTGCTTTCTGTTCAGCTAGCAAAATTTCATTTACAACCAAGAATAATAATAACAATAATAATAATAATTAAAATCCAGAACGCAGTTATATTTGTCACTAAATGGCAAGTTGAAGTCGTTGACAGAGTGATTTTACAAAATCCCGTGAAATTGCAATTTGAGAGTTACATAGTACGTTCCTCACTAATTCCATTTTTTTGTTGAAAGTTGCCCATGCCAAAGCAAACATTACAGGACTCACCTTACCTCACCTGGGGTTTGGCCCCTTTGATAGGGCAGGTGAAGTGAGTCCTGGCAATAAACTATTATAGAAACGGAACCTTTTAATACGCATTAAAACTCATTGTAAGGCAGTTGTTTGTTTTGATTACTGCCTTAACGGTTACTTTACTAAGCTTTTTTTTATTTTATGCTGCAGGGGCACTTCCGTCTGGGCTGTAGTCTTGTCGCGCGCAAAAATTACGCTGAAGCAATGAAATCTTTCTCAAGATCTCTCCAGCTGTTACTTGACGACTCGTCAAGTAAAGAACACCAAAAAATGGATACTTTAAATCAACTTTTGTCCGTGGCACTTACTCACCCAGGTAACGTTATTGAATCTGTAAAATAATGTAAAAAATAATGAAGCCAGTCGCATGCTCCTTAAACAAAAGCAGTTTCAGAATATCAACCAAGTCTATCTAGGTGTGATCGTCCGGGTGAGAGTTGTCTAGAAAAGGAGAGTTGTTTGTGACATAGACTGAAATTTCAACTACCCTTTGGTTGTCACCTGAACTTCAACAGGAGCCATTATCGATTATGGCTTCTGACGTCAGTCAATGTCATCAAGAACATTCCCTCCCTGGATTACTCTTACCCAAACTTTTTTTGACACTTTTTTCACTTTAACACTATTTCTTGTAATTTAGCTAGGTACCCCCGATTAGTATAGTTTTTATTCAATTCTCGGCTATAAAGTATCCAGACACGTTAACAACGTTTTTTTTTTTGTTATTACTATTGCGGCTCCTGCGCCAGAAAATGTGATGTAAATGGTCTGACCCAGGAGCGTCATGGTTGCAACCCTTTCCCTTGTAAAGGGCTACAGCCTTCTTAAGTGGCAATGTCTGTAACAGCGGTCCACTGCATTTCAGGTCAGAAAAAAGTTTTCTTTCAAACTTTGCCCAGGAAACCATCTTGGGTCACGAGTAAATGGGACGAGTTTTGTTTTGGGAAATACGTTAAAGTAGTTTTTTTAGAGCCCACAACAGTAAGAGCGGCAAATGGCGTAAATTAGCGCCTGGCCAGACACGAAAATTGCATAAGTTAGCGACCTCACTGCTCAAAAACCACAACACGCAGCAAAAAAGTGTTATTATTTTTAAGTTAAGAGGTCCTTCAAGAGTGTAAAGCGTATGTTAAATTTAATTTGTGTTCAAGTGGAAGCTCGTGATAACTGATATATTGACACTCATCTGAGCGCTTTCTGAAAACTCGCAAAAGTACCCTGTCTTCGTCGGCCTTTATTTCCTGAGTCCAGACCGAGTCGCTCTAAAGTCCTATTGAAGTGCGTTAATGAGATGTCAGGGAGTGCAGAAATATAAAAATACCTTGCACTTTTTATCTTCCTTTACCACAGTGACTTCGAACTTTTGGTGATTTTTGCGAATATGACACATGCATTATGCAAATTAGGTTGTTGAGCAAATTCGGATCGTGTGAACTAAATAGCTTCTAGATTTTAAGATTTCTCCATTTCAAGTCATAAATACAGAAAAGGATACACAAATAGAAGTTTCGAACTGTTCAAATGGATGAAATAAGCGAATTAAATTACCGAGTCCTGATCTTTGGATGCTAATCCGGAGAATTGCGTGACTCGCATTATGCAAATATAGGTTGTCTTCTAAACTTAGCCCGTTCCGGTAACCGTTGAAAAAAACCTTTCTAACTGTTTGACCCCACTTTTGTTTTAATTGAATATTAAAGAAGTGTTAAGACTACATGCACTGTAGGTAGAAAACGTTGACGACGAATTCAGCTAGTTAAAGTACTAACTTCTATTCATGTGTCATTTGAATAACTCTGTTTCCTATGAAATGGGACTTGTAACAATTAATGAATCTCTATTTTTTTGTAGTCGGGTTTTGGTTTTTTATTCCTGCAATTTGCTCTTTGATCTTCCTTTTCCACAACGCCTTCGAACATTTGGTGCTTTTATCTCGGGACTTTTGTCAAGCGCTTTATTTTGTTTATGCAAACTAGGTTGTTTGCGTCAGTGGAGCAAACTCAATAAAAAGACCGCGAATTATAAAGTGCCGATGTTTGGATGCTTTGGGGCGAAATGTGACGAGAATTATGGAAACTAAATTTCCTGCCAAACGTTTAATCAGATTATAAGAAACTTGAAAGTTTTTGTTTGATTTGAAACGGCTAAAGCTACGTCTTGGTGGGTTCCTTTTCCAGGGTTGGTTAGATGGCCTCTTATAATATAATACAGTGCTCTGGTTCGTTTTGTTCTCTTAGTCAGTTTTATTGCATTTACAAGTATTGCATTTAATGTATAATGAGAAACATAAGAGAATAAATCCAATACCAGAATCACAGGAAAATTAGCAACAATGAGGCTCAGGCAGGCTGTTACAATTGTAAGCTTTAATGATATTTTCAGGCTGATGCCTGAGGTGGCCAAAAATTACTAGAAATTATTGTTTCCCAGTTAAATAGTAACGTCCAACATTGAAATTAGTAAATGCTTGTCAGATAATTTTCCACCTTGGTACGTCAACAGCAAGCCAGTGAAGAGGGTTTGTACAAAAGCCAGTACCATTCTTCGTTCGGCGAAGCCCAACGGGCGGGAAAAGCCCCGGAAGTACAAAGGTCATAGCTAGGCTTTCCCCCTCCCCCCCCCGCCCCACGACATGATCGCTAAACTGAGATTTAGCCTGCGTGCAGACGTCTCCTATTTCCTTCCACCCGCGGAAAAGGGACGTCTGCGAAACTGGCGTCGCTAATCGTGTTCCAGTATCCTGCTGTTCGGGTTTTAAATTTCGCATAGATTATGATAACACAGTTTTGTTTTCTGTGGCAGAATCGTTTCCCTCTGATCGCTCCATGATCGGAGGTCGAACAGGACTAAGAGGAAGAATCTGAATTTTTCTCACAGAAGCATTGCGAACGGCTTTCACAGGAGTTGACGTAACCAGCGAACTGAGATCGTTCAACGAACGATCTACCGACTCCTCCAAAAGAATTCGCTTCTCGGGAGAAGCCGAAGTTCCTAAGCTGTCCTTTCCTAGTGTCTCGATCTTTTTTTTACTGTAAGTCCTGCCTTGAAAGCTTTGGAACTATAATCGCTAAAAAGTTCGTCCTCGATTTTTCTCACGTTGGCGTAAAGACCTCTCCGCTTTCGCAACTTTCCCACGCACGATCTACAAATATATGGCGATGTTTCGTGTACGATGAACTGAAGAGAAAGGATTTCTTCCTGAACTTTAAATTCACTGCGACTTTTCACAAGGTTTCTGTCGTTGTTTTTCAGAATAGTCGAGAAACACAACACACAATCGGACATGTTTTGATCAATGGAAAACCCCGCTAAATGTAGATCGCATACATTATCTCGAGCATTTCCCGACGATAGCCAATCAGAGTTGTTTCTAACAGTGGCTATTGTCAAGCAACCAATAAAAGCACTTTCCACGAATTCCTGAAAAACAGCAGGATATTGGAACACGATTAGCGACGCCGTTTCGCAGACCTCCCTTTTCCGCGGGTGGAAGGAAATAGGAGACGTCTGCACGCAGGCTAACTGAGATTGTGCTCGTGTCTAATAATTCAAAAGAAATGACTATGCTTCAAGTGAACTGTTCAAAGGAACGTAGGAATAGTTCTTTGTTTAAATCGAGAATTTAATCAGACCTGTAAGCGAGAAGTGAAATAGGCCATTTCCCAACTAATAATGATAATAATAATAATAATAATAATAATAATAATAACAATAATAATAAATAACAATAATAACAATAATAATAACAATAATAACAATTATAATAATAAATTTCTAGAGCGCCATTTCCCAATGGTCCCATGGCACTTTACAAAGTTGTTATTACGTTAATCTACAAATAATCTTAAAAAACAACAAATAAATTTAAATGAACTAACATTGATCATAACGATAAATAAATCAGAAGTCCTAGCCAAAAGCTTCTTTAAACAGCCAAGTCTTAAGTTTAGACTTAAAAGTCGAAAGAGATACACATTTTCTTAATTCTAAGGGAAGGTTGTTCCATATGGTCGGTGCGGCAACTGCAAAGGAACGACCGCCAGACGTTTTCAGATTGAATCTGGGAAACCAAGGAGATTATGACTAGATGATCTCAGTGTCCTGCATGCTAGGCTTGTAAGGCCTTAGACGTTCCGTGATGTAACTGGGAGCAGCGTCATGAAGAGCTTTGAATGTAACCAGGGCGATCTTGAAAATAATCCTTTGTTCAACAGGAAGCCAGTGAAGATTTAAAAGCAAAGGTGTGACATGTTCAAATTGACTTGTTGAATAAATGAGTCTTGCTGAACAGTTCAAGACACGTTGTAAATCTTGTAGAACACATTTAGGTTGACCATAATTGCTTTAAGCCTCCCTTTCAAAGCGCGGCTAAGTGCACAAGGTTCCTTTCATATGAAAATTAGTTTTCATTCACGTGTGAATAAGACCATTTTTTGAAATATTAAAGGTGTGCACCTAGCCTCGCTTTGATAGAGAGGCTTAAGACAATTCGGAAATGGCCTATCAAAAGACACCTTCACCAGAGTGCGAAAGTAGCTCGAAAGTTAAGCGATTCACTGTCGTCTGTAAGGCGCTTCCACTCGAAGTCAGCGAGGTTCTAAGAAGCCTCCAGTTCTTTAAGAGCTAGGTCTGTGGACATGAAATCAAAACACGCGATGCAGAATGATGCAGAATTAGGCTTTTTTGTTTTCGTTGTTGAAGCTTTTTTATATCAAAACTGATACAATGATATCCAATTCTTTTGATTGAACTGAAGAAAAGGAACCAGACTGTTTTAAAAAACGGGAATCTGTGACCAGGTGACTATCCCTGAAAAAGGAATCCATGAAGACACGGCTTTAGCCGTTTCAAATCAAACCGCCATCGATGAAAGAGAGATCCAAAAAGTTACACGTTTCTTATTTGGCAAAAAATCCAGTTGGCATAATTTTCGTCACATTTTGCCTCAAAGCATCCAAACATCGGCAGCGTATAATCCGCGGTCTTTGACACGCAAACAACCTTGCTTGTCTCAATTTTGCGTAAACAAAATAAAGCGCTTAACAAAGCCCCGGAACAAAAGCCCGGGGCGGGGTTTACTCCCCTATATTGCCTATACGGGGAAGTGCCGCTGGACAGGGTATGGTTTTTGGCCTCTCTGTCCTAAACAGGGTACAAAATTTTAACCGAGTCTGTCCTAAATAGGGTATCAACGTGTCGTAAACAGGGTATGGTCAGAACCGATTGTCGTCATTAAATATGGCTTACACAGTATTTAGGTATCCTTGATCGGGGACGTTTGTTGGTCTTTGAAACGCTTTAAATTGTGTAAAACAAGGGAGTTGGTATAATAATCATTTGCTCTAAACAGGGACCTAAAATAGAGGGTGCTGTCCTACAAAGAGTAGGTATTTTAGGGGTTTTTTTTTGTCCTATACAGCCAGGCCCTCAAACCCTCAGTTGGTCAAGTGTCCCTCCCCCTGGGACAAAAGCACCAAAAGTTCGAAGGCGCTGTGGAAAAGGAAGATCAAAAGAGCAAAACGAAGACATAAAAAATCAAGACCCGACTACAAAAAAGTAGAGATTCATTTTTATCCACCAGAACAGAATAACTGTAACAAGCTGTCCATTTCATTGCAAACAGAGTTATACAAATGACACATGAATAGAAGTCAGTACTGTAACTTGCTGAATTCATCGTCAACGTTTTCTACCTACAGTGCATGCAGTCTTAACACTTCTTTAATATTCAATTTAAACAAAAGTGGGGTCAAACAGTTAGAAAGGTTTTTTTCAACGGTTACCGGAACGGGCTAAGTTTAGAAGACAACCTATATTTGCATAATGCGAGTCACGCAATTCTCCGGATTAGCATCCAAAGATCAGGACTCAGTAATTTAATTCGCTTATTTCATCCATTTGAACAGTTCGAAACTTCTATTTGTGTATCCTTTTCTGTATTTATGACTTGAAATGGAGAAATCTTAAAATCTAGAAGCTATTTAGTTCACACGATCCGAATTTGCTCAACAACCTAATTTGCATAATGCATGTGTCATATTCGCAAAAATCACCAAAAGTTCGAAGTCACTGTGGTAAAGGAAGATAAAAAGTGCAAGGTATTTTTATATTTCTGTACTCCCTGACATCTCATTAACGCACTTCGATAGGAATTTAGAGCGACAGCACTCTGGACTCGGGAAATAAAGGCCGACGAAGACAGGGTACTTTTGCGAGTTTTCAGAAAACGCTCAGATGTGTGTTAATATATCAATTATCACGAGCTTCCAGTTCAACACAAATTAAATTTAACATACGCTTTACACCCTTGAAGGACCTCTTAACTTAAAAATAATAACACCTTTTTTCTGCGTGTTGTGGTTTTTGAGCAGTGAGGTCGCTAACTTGTCAATTTTCGTGTCTGGCCAGGCGCTAATTTACGCCTTTTGCCCGCTCTTACTGTTGTGGGCTCCAAAAAATTATTTCAGCGTATTTCCCAAAACGAAACTGGTTTCCTTTACTTGTGACCCAAGATGGTTTCCTAGGCAAAGTTTGAGGGAAAATTTTTTTCTGACCCGAAATGCAGTGGACCGCTCTTACAGACATTGCCACTTAAGTCTCAACCTGGAATCGTTCTCAAAGAGTGTTAAAGCCTATTTTCATGAATTGTTCTAAGGTGGCACGTCAAGTATCACATACAGCGTTCCTCACGACTTAACACAAAAGGTAATCAATAAGGCTGTAGATGAAAAAGACTGGAAGCGACTCCGTCTTCTCTTCTTGGGTGGCGGGGGCAAAAAATGCTTTGAAAAAGGCTCGGGCGGCTTGGCGATGGGATGCGACGCGAGTAGAGTCCCCCTAGAGGAGGTTATTTGCTGTGATTTCCCAGATCTGACGAGTTTCATAAGCGTCTTACTGGATCACAAAGCGAGTGCTGATCCTCGAAAAGGAAGTAACGGCCCCATTGATGTCGCTTGTCAGTTGGGAAAATTTGAAGTTGTGAATATACTGTTGGAAAAAAGCAGCAAAACAGGAGCCGGAGTGGAGACCAGTGCAATCAAAACTCACGAGGTAAGAACTCATTGAGCTAGGGAAAATTAGAAAAGATTGTATTTTACTTTAACATGAATTAGAATTATAATAAAGTGGAACCTCGATTTAACGAAGTGCCAAGGGACTGGGGAAATTGGTTCGTTATATCGAGGTTCTTTTCCATACATTACACTATTACTGGGCTGAAAAATATCGTTCGTTATACCGAGGACTTCGTTATATAGAGGTTCGTTAAATCGAGGTTCCACTGTATAGCTAATTATAAATTTCCCCTCCTAACATTAGCTTTCACTCTTGAAAAAACGCTACAATTTCATATGCAAGTGGCTAAATTGGGTTTCGAAGTGCTAGAAATCTCGAGGAATGTTTTGTCAAAAAATGTAATTATAAAGTGATCTATCTGGGTTTTCATGACCTTTGTGAAGGCACAGGTTTCATTTTCTACCGGTAATAACTTAATCCACTGTGCATTTGCTTTTTATCTTAAAATCAGCCGCTATAACCACACTAAGGGCCTCCACACACTAGACATTTAGTTGTCGACAACTATTTGTTATCGACAACTAAATGGTATCGGCAACTAATTCTGTCCGATGCAAGCATTCCACACATTGGAGTGTTAGTCGTCGATAACTAAGTCAGGCCAGCAAGAGCTTGGAAACTGACGTTCACTACGCACGCTCATAACGCAGTACGTGACCGCGCAGTTACGATAGTTGTCGACAACTAAACCAATCATTCCCACACACGGGAAAAACGGTTAAAAACGTAGTTGTCGACAACTAAGCAGTTTTAGTTGTCGACAATTAAGAGCCATTTTCTGAGAATATCGAGAATCGAAAGACACTCACAAAAAAATCGAAATTTTTTTTTTTTTTGCCAAAACATCCCTTTGGGTAAGCTAATTCAAGAAAAAATAATCCAAAGTTCCAACGAGTTATTTAACGGACGAAAATTTAAAAAGTTCGAAAAATGCGTAAAATGGCGGTTTTAGGGTCTCTAAACGGCTCAAATTCTCACTCAACTTTAGGAAGCCGGTGAGAGCGTAAAAAAGATTCTTTTAAAACGAAACAAACCACGAACATTATTTAACCTTTCTACTTTAAAACTGTGTAATAAATTTGCCAATGTTTGGTTTCGAACATTTTCAAGCGGCGTTTTTATCGAGTCGCTCTTAACCTTGTTTGTCACAAGATAAAATGAAGGCCAACTTCGGCCGCTTAAAACGTCATCTGGTATGTATCGTTCAATGATTAAGACTACACAGAAAGAAAGCTCTGTCATTGCACTTTTCACCAGGAAAGTTACAGCTTTGGGAATCAAATACTTCCCCGTCAGTAAATTTTTACTGTTTAGTGATCTGGGCGGGTAGAATTATATGCAAATTACAGATTTAATTCCTGGAATACTGCTAACAATTACAAAGGTCGTTTAAGATAGGCTCACCATTAGTTACACATGGACACACAATGTTTTCCTGATCTTTGAAAGAAAGTTCTGCTTTCTTGAGTCTTGCGGAGTCTTATTATGTTAAAACAAAGCAGATTTTTAACGGCATTTCAACAAGACAGGAATCCACTCATTCAACTTAACCGAGATAACATCGAAAACACAGAGAAACGACGTACTATGCCGCCTACCTTGCCAACCAAAAACGCAACAATACAACAGAAAAACATTCCAAACTGTAAACAAACGAATTTTCAGTTTCCTGATTGAGCGAAGATATTTTAAACTCATCGCCTACAGGAATACGCGGAAAGACAGGTAACCTCTGCACTGACCCGCACGTGTCACACCACACTAACTGAGAGAGTCACGTATTCGATTTCTGTCATCTGATTTGAGATGAAAACTTGGTGGAAAGTTAAAAAGAAAAAAAAAAGTTGCAACAGATAGCTAGTACTTTGTTGGATTACATGTTCGCACAAGCTCCACAAAGGAGTTTTTACGGTCACGACTCTCTCCATTAAGCGCGGTAATTTCGCAATCAGTACGTGCTGTTGTAATTTTACTACTAATTTAATTACAGCTCATGAAATAAAATGAAGACTGCAGTAAGTTATAATTACATTCACAGTGTGTAAGTACTGATATATGGAGTCGTGTAGTTTTTCCGCTCTCCTGGAGAGGGTTACTACCTGTGGATTAAGCAGTTATTACCCATGCCACGTTGAAGTTGTTTCCCTAAAAGAATGCACCAGACACATCTCGCGGCATCTTCAATTGCACGGACTAAGTGCAGATAAAGCGGTTGACAGTGAATTCAAGTTGTTGTTAGCCCGAGCAGGTAATGTTATTGCATTTTGTTCTGGGATTACTGTGTTCCATAATTTTGGTCACAGATACTTCATAGCACTTGGCATCCCTTAATCTAGGTTCTGCAGAGTCGCGCTACTCCTGTGCCCTCCGGCTCCCGGGGGGGGGGGGGGGGGAGGACAGAAAGGGGTCTTTTGACCAATGTTTGGGTGAAGGGGCGACGCTGCGGGTTTGACACCCTGGCCCTGTTTAGGACAGAAAAACGAAATGGAATGTCGCTCGTACTGACCATACCCGGTTGGGGAAGATGCGCATAAAATTATATACCATGCTTAGGTCAGAGACCAAAAACCGTATCCTGTCCAGCGGCAAACCCCAGTATAGTCCACATAAGGGAGTAACCCTCCCTTCCGGGTGGGGGGGAGGGGGGTGGTGGTGCCGTGTTTAGCATGACGATAGCACGATGTGATTTCAGACGCCGAAAATTGAACTTCAATGCAATCTTCCTTGGAAGCTGTTCGAGCGAGAGAGACGCGCAAGCCACATAGGCCCATGCGAGAACTCGCCCACATGATACCTTTTCACACTTTGCCAATTTAGCTAGCCCTTTTTTGGTTTTTGCGTCACGTGGTTGTAAGCTTAGTCTCTTCTACGAAAAAAATGCCTAAATAACCAAAAATCAAAGATAAATATACCTTGAACTCTAAGCTTCCAACCTCATGACGCAAAAACCAAATAGCAAAGCCAGAAAGGGTATCATGTGGGCGAGTTCTCACACGGGCCCGCGTGGCTTCCGCGTCTCGATCGCTCAAACTGCTGCAAGGAAGATTACGTCAGGGGAAGTTTAATAATCACATCGTGCTATCGTCGATGAATATTGTGCTACAGTTGAGCGAGTTAAGGCTAAGCACGGCACTCCCCCCCCCCCCCACCGGAAGGGAGGGTTTGGAGAGGATATGGTTTTCGGTCTCTGTCCCTAAACATGGTAAATTATTTTATGCGCATCTTCCCCAACCAGGTATGGTCAGTACGATCGACATTCCATTTCGTTTTTCTGTCCTAAACAGGGCCAGGGTGTCAAGCCCGCAGCGTCACCCCTACACCCAAACATTGGTCAAAAGACCCCTTTCTCCTCCCCCTTCTCCCCCCCCCCCCCGGGAGCCAGAGGGCACAGGAGTAGCGCGACTCTGCAGAACCAGGCCGCCTACCTTGCCAACCGAAAACGCAACAATACAACAGGCTAAGTGTAGATAAAGCAGTTGACAGTGAATTCAAGTTGTTGTTAGCCCGAGCAGGTAATGTTATTGCCATAATTTTGGCCACAGATAATTCATAGCACTTGGCGTCCCTTAATCTTAGTACGTCGTTTCTCTGTGTTTTCGATGTTATCTTGGTTAAGTTGAATGAGTGGATTCCTGTCTTGTTGAAATGCCGTTAAAAATCTGTTTTGTTTTAACATAATAAGACTCCGCAAGACTCAAGAAAGCAGAACTTTCTTTCAAAGATCAGGAAAAACATTGTGGGTCCATGTGTAACTAATGGTGAGCCTATCTTAAACGACCTTTGTAATTGTTCGCAGTATTCCAGGAATTCAATCTGTAATTTGCATATAATTCTACCCGCCCAGATCACTAAACAGTAAAAATTTACTGACGGGGAAGTATTTGATTCCCAAAGCTGTAACTTTCCTGGTGAAAAGTGCAATGACAGAGCTTTCTTTCTGTGTAGTCTTAATCATTGAACGATACATACCAGATGCCGTTTTAAGCGGCCGAAGTTGGCCTTCATTTTACCTTGTGATAAACAAGGTTAAGAGCGGCTCGATAAAAACGCCGCTTGAAAATGTTCGAAACCAAACATTGGCAAATTTATTACACAGTTTTAAAGTAGAAAGGTTAAATAATGTTCGTGGTTTGTTTCGTTTTAAAAGAATCTTTTTTACGCTCTCACCGGCTTCCTAAAGTTGAGTGAGAATTTGAGCCGTTTAGAGACCCTAAAACCGCCATTTTATGCATTTTTCGAACTTTTTAAATTTTCGTCCGTTAAATAACTCGTTGGAACTTTGGATTATCTTTTCTTGAATTAGCTTACCCAAAGGGATGTTTTGGCAATATAAACAAAAATTCGATTTTTTTGTGAGTGTCTTTCGATTCTCGATATTCTCAGAAAATGGCTCTTAAAAATTTAGCGTTTAGTTGTCGACAATTCGTCTCACACACAACGTATTTTAGGGCCTCCACAGACTAGGCATTTAGTTGTCGACAGTAAATGTTATCGACAACTAAATGTTGTCGACAATTAATTCTGTCCGATGCAAGCATTCCACACATTGAAATGTTCAGTAGTTGTCGACAACTAAGTCAGCCAGCGAGAGCTTGGGAACTAACGTTCACTACGCATGCTCATAACGCTTACCACGGGTCGTGTTGGGTTCATTCTCGTCCCCAGAGCTACGCGGCTTTTTTTAAATTACGTCTCTTGTAGCTCTGGTAACGGCCAAAAAATTATTTTTTTTGATTGGCCGATTCAAACTGTATGCGCAATAACGTAAAAATTTTTTGACTTCCACGCATAACGTTTTATTTCCGATTGAATTAATCAGGGCATTAATTAATATATTGACTTGATCATCAAGGCAGATTAAGCGACCAAATTTTGAATTCAAAGTGTTGAGATTGTCACTAAATGCCAGCGATTCTTTCCTCGCTACAGCGTTTTCTACAAAACTACAGCTTGTCCATAAATAAACTTACATGCAACTGTCTCATCAACTTTTATAATTATAATGACCTCTTGATGTCGATGTTTAAAAACTTGGGCGCCAAATGCTTCTGGAAATTTTCGATGGGGTAAAACTTAATACAGTATAGTGTTTAGGCGTGGCGAAACGATAAGTACACAGTTGACATTCTCATACAACAGAAACCAGGGGAATGTAATAAAATAACTGTACAATTCAATATAACGCAAATGCAATTATAGAGCGCTTTTCAAACGAGTGTCGTAAAACCAAAACCAAAGTAATTACCCCAGCCAATCACAACAAACACAAATTACCCAATGAACCAATCAGAACTCGAAGCAAGTACATGTAACCGGCGTCAAGCGCGGGAAAACGCGTGCGAGCGCGAGCAAGTCACGACTGATTGGTTTGAGTTTTACTCCTGATTGGTCGAGAAAGTGGCGCGAAAGGTTTTAACCAATCACAGAGCGAAGTAAAGCAAAACCAAAGCAAAACACGAATTACTTTCGACACTCAATTGAAAACCGCTCTAATATATACCTTTAATCAGGCAAAATACAAATCCAAAACCCGTGAGCAAAATGCAGGGACAATCGTTCTTCTGAACAACTACGGCACGAAAGGCAGCTTCTTAAAGTTTGTTCCTTTTAAAGCTCCAGGTTTTCCGCTAATTGCAGGAGATTAAGAGGGTCCCGAACAGCTTTTAGTCGAACCATAAAGCACCACGACTCGATCGACAGGAATTCAAATTTCTCAGTTGTTGTCAGAATTGTCATGCCCAGAGCTCCACGGACGAGAACGGAGCAGGCGCAATAGCACCTTAACGAATTAGACATGCGCTACCGGATGTCGTGAATTTCACGACATCCGGTAATGGCTGATACCAGAGCCCTACGATCCCACCGCTGACAGAACAGATCGTAGGCTCTGGGAACGAGAATGTGTTGGGTTGTGACCACGCAGTTTACGATAGTTGTCGACAACTAAACCAACATTCCCACACACAGGTAAGACGGTCAAAAACGTAGTTGTCGACAACTAAAAATTTAGCGTTTAGTTGTCGACGACTAATCTCACACACAGCGTTTTTTAGTTGTCGAGAACATTTAGTTGTCAACAACTAAATGTGTTGTCTGTGGAGGCCCTAAGAATATCAAAGTTAACCAGTAAGTTAACCAACTTGGAATTCCCAGCTTTAGGTGTCAAGCGTTTGACATGTACATGATTGTAGACTCCAGGTGCTCAGTTATTTAATATTAAGACCTGCATGGCCTGACCTATACAGTCAGATGATTAGCTGCTGTAAAAAATCTTTTATTTCTTTTGACTTTCCTTCTTCAGAGATCTTTCAAAGCGGATGGACTAGAAGCGATACGTAGAGGAGAGAATAGCAAAGCAATCGATTTGTTGCAACTCTCTTTCAGGCACGAAGACACCACAGTCGATGAAAAAAGCAAAACGCTTCAGCTTCTCTGTGAATTGTACTTCAAAGAAAAGTCCTTCCGTGAATGTTTGGAGACGGGTTGGACGTTGAAAGAACCAGGACAGAAGAGAGAGGTAAAGAAGTTAAAAAATGTTACGCGTCTTGCACAAGTAAAATTAATTGAAAACAACATCGACAAAAGCCACAGCAATTTCCCTGTGATCAATCTAACGACTCATCTCTTTCCTTTTCCCAGCTCTCTCTGCTTTACTTAGGAGTGGTTGAAATCCTTGTTGTATCGCGATCCTTTGGTCCCTTTTTATTGCGTTTAAGATGGCGTTATTTTGCGATAATGTCGTCTCAAAATGCTGGCTTGTGTTGTGAAGCTAATTTTAGGGAATTGATTTAGCTGTTTTTCTAGCCTTGAAATAATTTTGGTAGTGTAATTGTTGATCCAAGTGTAATGCCTTCCCTCCTAAAAGTTTTCCTATTTGTCTACGTTACAAAAGGCACGCTGCGGACAGGTTTGCGATTTCCTGTAAGCTTTGCCAAGGCCTCCTTGAACATTGAGTTCAAGGACAATTTTTTCGCAAACACTTAAGTTTTTCTTGAACTGGATTGGCCGAACTTAATCTGTCTTCCCTTCGCCAAATGGTTCATTGGTCTCAGCTGTCATCATTATCATGATCATCGTCATCACCATCATCATCAACTTTATCTTCTTCTGGGGCCATCTGGTCTTCCTCTAGTTTGGGTCGCAAACATGTTTACAGCACAGCATAAAAGAAGCTTTTGTAGCTAGTAGTTGATTAGAATTAGTGGAGAAGTTGTAGAAGCCGAAAGTCGCTGAAATAAAGAAGCTTCTAGAGTCTCGGTACATCTCGTGTACCTAAGCGAGTACTCAACACTTGTGATTGGTTTTAAAACTTTCATGACAGCGCGGCTAAGGTCAAACTTCAAGACTTTTCTTCACAAAAAGGGCAGCAAAGCTTTAGTTTTTGGTCAGTGATATGGTTGGAAAAAACTTTATTGCAATGTAATTCATCCCCACAAGCAACTTACCTTGACAGATTGCCGAAAATGTGAGTGCTAAAGCCTTAAAACTGAGAATGTTCTTTAAAATGGTTAGATTTTCAGTTTTTGTTTCGCGATGCGCGCGCTGTAATTGCGTTATCATTTGTGTTCCAGTTTTAACCTGCTAAAAACGTTAATTGTCACGTTCAATTGTTTTTATCGATCTCTGTCGTTTGAACAAAATTATGTTGATGCACTGAAAGAGTTTAGTTTGTTTCATGAGGCAATTTGAAAAAGCGGAAAATTCAAACATTTTGCTGCAAATCTTCGCGTGCAAAGTTGCTCTGGCTTATTTGTTTTTTCGCAAAAAAAGAGAAAAAGTTCGCGGTAAAATAATAAATTTCATTTTGAGACGACATTACGGCTACTACTACTACTACTACTACTACTACTACTACTACTACTACTACTACTACTACTACTACTACAGCTACTACTACTACTACTACTACTACTACTACAGCTACTACTACTACTACTACAGCTACTACTACTACTACTACTACTACTACTACTACTGCTGCTGCTGCTGCTGCTGCTGCTGCTGCTGCTGCTGCTGCTACTACTACTACTACTACTACTACTACTACTACTACTATGGTAATTACAATAACTATAAGTTTCTTTATGCGTCGTGGGGATCTAGCACCCTTTTTAAACAAGGTGCAAATAGGGGACAATTTCTTCATTGCTAAACTAACACCCCAGCGGCGGCCACTCCGGTTTGTACATTTAATGTATAATGCAATAGAAACTTTAATGTAAAAATTCAGTGAACCTATTTACACGTACTAATAACAATACCAATCCTAAATTTTATCATCAATTAAAAAGCATTTCCCATGCGAGTCTCCACGTTCATAGACTGCGAGCAGTCTCTCTCTTGCTCTAAAATCCGTGCCGGACGAACGCGAAAATAGCGAGCGCGAGAGAGCTCAAAAGGGAGACTGCCCACAGTCTACCACGTTCACAAATGGAAAATAAAACAAAAAACATTTCTCAAATTAGCCAAAAACTATGCGAATAATACGAATTACATTAAAAGTGAAAATGCTATGATAACTATTTAAAAACTCCTGCTGAGCGAACATTGTCTAAAAGACGTTAACACTGCAAAATGGTTATCCGTCTTTTCTCCAGAGATTCTCGGTTTTTTCAGGAACAATTGACATTCAGCTCCCATTCCACCATTTGTTCTTATGTAAAAGTCCCCATTTCGACGTCCAGTACTCGCTGTTGACATTTCTTCTTCTTCTCGTTCTCTTGTTCCTTGAAGATCCTTGACGTTGATTGATTGTTGATGGTATATTTGTGTCTTCTACTAGATCGAGCTAGCTAACCAGTGGAAGAAATGGGGTAACGAGCTTCACAAGGAGAGTGAATTCGATTTAATGGCTAGGTATTATACCCTGGCCATGGCCTTTACACCGGAATCAAACTCAGAGATGATGACAGCTCTTCTAAGTAACCGATGTTTGGCGTTCATCAACTTGAAAATGTTCCACGACGCCTTAACAGACGCAAAAAAATGTATCAAAATTAAGCCGCAGTGGTTCAGGGTACGTACGTCACAATACTAGCATCGTCCTGTTCTTCCATGGATCATTTAGCTCCATAATTCCGACACTGCAAAACTGGTTAAACTCATTCATTAAATTAATCATTCCTTTTCATCTCACTCCTTGAAAAGGCCAGGGGAACAACGAAGCAGCAAATAGAACTACTGACTTAGTGGTGTTATCCAGATTTCGGAAGTGTCCACCTTGATTGGTTATATTTGACGGTAACTTTGAAAATAATTGGGAACCATTCAGATAGACGCACTTCCCAGATCTAAGCCGCAGGAGGATCTGCTCTTTAAGATTGTAGTCGTCGGTCGGTTTGATATATTTGAGGGCGTCTCTCTACACACCCAGGGAGCACTTATTGCATGTATCTTTGTTATTTGTATGCGTATCAGAAGTCCTTCTTATATCGCTTGCCTATACTGAACCCTGAGTTTCAACCGATACCGGACTCGGCGTCATACGTTCGGAGTTTGTAGTTAGTCATGGCCTTGCTTGATGGTATTTTTCCGGGTTCTCCTTGTTTTCTTCCTTCTACAAAACCCATCATTTCATTTCAAATTTGGTCTCTATTTGGAGGACTTGCTTGAAAATCACACGAGTGATGCAGGGTCGTTTTCTGTATATCGTTATTATTTTTTCGTTACATTCCTCCCAGGGGCATTCACGGCACGGAACCTGCCTGCTTCATCTGAAACGATACAAAGACGCTCTTAACGCGTTCTGTAAAGCACATACCTGCGCCTTGACTGACAAAGAAAAGCATGCAACAGCCAGTGAAGTGATTTCAGCTGCTATGGAAGTAGAAGGTTGGTAATGTTTTTGGACTATCCCAAGTAAACCATCAACTTAGAAAATAAACGGGGTTAATGATATATTCCATTACTTATCGATCTGTAGACGTTACCTGTCTGTAGTAGTACCTAAGACTTAATTTCAGTCTAATCTGTTGTGCTAACCAATGGAAGAAATGGACAAGAAAGACACCAAAATAAGTTAAGATTGATTACCACATTGATATCCTCACGTCTTTAGTGACTATCACCCAGATGGACCCACTACTTTTGGCAACATGCTCCAATCTGAAATGAACTCTCAGGTTTAGGTATCGAATTACTGCCAGGTAACTTCTACAGCTGGGCATGCCAGTTATATGACAATAACCCATTATAAAGACATCTGTAATTTCCACATTCCTTGTAACTCTTAACATGTCGGTTTTTAGGTGAAGAGACACAGATTACTTGCACCTTCGAGCCCCAGGTACTGCAGCGTCTGGTGAAAGAGGCATCAGAAAAGAATGAATGGAGGAAACTCAGATTTCTGTATCTTGGTACGACAGGACATAGGACATCTAGAGGAATAGCTTTCGAGTGTGAAGCCACATGTGTGCCTCTGGACCTCCTCATTGATTCTGATGTTGAGGAACTGCACAAGCTTGTTACACTTTTCCTTCAGCGCGGTGCTTTGCCAGATGGACTACGAGGATGTAGAAGACCTCCCCTGCAGGCTGCCATGGAAAAAATGAAGTTTCCATTAGCTGTGGCTTTGTTGAGAAACAATGCAGACCCATCTTGTATCGTTGGGCATGGAATATTCATTAATAAAGAGGTATAATAGTAAAACCTTGGCCCATGATCATTTCTTTAGAACATCTATTATATAGGTTCGTTCTTGTCTCTTGTCTCCCTCAGAAACAACTGGGGTTTAAAGGTAGGCGCACCTGACTAGGATCGGTAAAGTGCATAGGGTTAGATAAAGGAAACCGTTCTAAAAGAAACAAGAAAATGACAAGTAACGTGCCTTAGCCTATTTTCGCCCTAAAATCATTAGACAAATGGCTAGTTGATCCGTCCAAGGAATATACCCGCTGTATTGATGCTCAGTTTTAACTGCGTATAAATTATCACCTGCTACACGAATTAGATCGAACAGAGTAACAAGGTCCTATTTCGGTATGTAATCAAGAGAATATCTTAGAATGTTTAGATTAACCCTTTCTGAAATGCTTAGTACTTGGCAATGGTATTAAAAGAGAAGGTAAATTTCATGATACCCAGCCAGGTCTTTCTCAGCTTCCCATGTAATAACTTAATGTTTTACTTGGATAGTAGAAAAGGCAAGCAACAACCGTCTTACTCGTTAGCGTGCAGGCAATACAAGTGGAGCATGGACACTTTATTGCTCCTGTCTATGAGCACGATTTCTCTATATCTTGGTTGAAAATATTGGCTTAAAACATATGTCTTTTAGACGTTTTTAGTTATCATGATTTGTTGTCCCTACTAAAATTCTTTTACGAAGGCAAAGAGATAAATATGGTTAATAGTTCTCAGTCGTGTTTTGCGGATTAATTCTGTATCCATATATGTTCACAGGGTCAACCAAAACAGTGGTTTCACCTTGGGCGCAAAGCACTTGAGAGTAAAGACCACAAAAAGGCCGTTATGCTCCTGAACATGTGCCTTTATCTCTCCGACTCCAGCACAGATCTGTCAATCTTGCCGCAAGCGTACCACGCTCTGGCGGAAGCCCATTTCATGCTAAATGAGCATGAAAGAGCCATTGACGCCGGAAAGGAATGTTTTAAACGGAAACCAGTCAAATCAGAGGTATTTCTTTAAAAACGTCTGTCCCTCTTATTTGGCTCAGTTTAAAGTAAATAGTAGTTTTGTTGGGCG